>JAIEZT010000026.1:1007049-1590259 GCA_019594935.1 Periophthalmus modestus
CACCGCTCTTGCTAAACCGCTGTGTGGCGGGGAGGGACGGGGCGTTACTTCAACAGCGTCGTCATATTGGCTATTGGTTTGCTATGATAACATTCTGAATCCAATATAGACTCTGCTTCAAATGAGCAGCTATCGTGCTTGATGAGCTGCTTTGGAGATCTAACACTGTGGTTTACCGTCGTTGCTAATCACATAGGACGTTAGCATGTATGCGCCTGTAAGGATAATCACCACGGCGTTTCGAAAATGTCATTATGTCATCCCGACATGAACAGCGACAGAAGTTCATGAGAAAAAGCGGAAATAACAAACCACGCTGCTTGAACCTGAGCGCACACGACGCGGTGTCTTTCATTTAGCGATTAGACATCTGCTCCGTTAGATCATCGCGCAGAGCTAGTAATAAAGACGATAGAGGTTCTCTCATTTGTCCTTCGGAAACAGTGGGGGGGACAGTAACGGGGAATGAAGTGAATGAAGCAGAGCATCACGTCCCGTGGGGGGAAAATCAACAGAGCCGACAGAAAAGGCCAGAGTCGGAGCGGTCGCGGGACGCGGCGCTATATCTCCGTATCTGCAGTTGGATTTCTATTATTGCGTCTTGTTTTTGCTGGTGGTTTAAAATTGCTGGTCCGCCGGATAAAAAGCGGCGTGCTGAGACTTCTGCTTGATGACCGGAGGGTTTTGTGGCAAGCAACAGACCCACTTCTGGTTTTTACCTCACTTCAATAGTACACACGACGGAAACAGAAAATGTGCGATGAGAAGCTTAAAAGACGAGTGGTTTTAGAACGTGGAATGAAAAAGACGGGTTAGACTGAGTTTAGTCCCGTTTAGTCATGGTTTGTCTGGTTAGAACTGGTTAGTCCTGGTTTGTCTGGTTTAGACTGGTTGAGACCGGTTTAGATCCCGGTTTGGTTCACGGTTTGACCCTGGTTGAGGACCTGGTTTGTCCCGGTTTTGTCCGTGTAGACCTGGGTTAGACAGTGGTTAGTCCTGGTTTGTCTTGGTTTGTCCGGTTTAGGCCTGGTTTAGTCCGGTTTTCTAGGGTTTAGTCATTTTTTCAATGATCTGAGGATTATTTTCACCATGTTCATTATGACTAAATTTTAAAAGTTTAATCTCGATTTGAGTGTAAATAAAAATAAAAAACAAAATTAATGAGAGAGTTTATTAGTTTTTTTCCGTGACAAAATATGTTCATTTTGACTAATGCTCTCAACATTTACACTTAAATGAATATCTGTGTGAGATATTGTACTTTTTTACAGGACATTGTTAAAAACAGATTACTTTAATACTTGTATTAGTATCAGTATGAAGTACTTTCCACAGTTGTACCTGGGAATTAAAGCAATAAAAACTAAATACTGTTTCAGGTTGTGGTTTTGTGGCAGAGAAACCAAAGGGCCCGTCGGAACAAATCTGACGGACGCGAGCTGCGTGCACGTCGTTTCATTGGAGTTGGTCACGGCAACAGAAACGACAATAAACCACGGTCACCAGAATACTCCAGAATACTCCGTGTACTTCAGAGGGTTTGGGTGAAGTCCAGCGACCACTCAGACGGTGATAAAACACTGGACAAACTGAACTGAAAATATAATCAATATTTTAATGCTTTATTGAACCTTTTAAAGACAGTCTGGATTAATTTCTGTAGAACATTTAAAACAACTTGAGCTGAACAAAGTTTGTCAACAATAAAAAACCTCTATTAAAAAATCTGTTTAGTGTTAAATACCAGGGAGGAGAGGAGGGTTTTCAGGCTCGTCTGACAGAACTAAAACAGGACAATAACCAGTCCTGTTTAGTCCTGGTTTAGACCTGGTTTAGTCCAGGTTTAGTCCTGGTTTTATTCCTGGTTTCGTCTGTTTTAGTTTATTCCTCCTGTTTAGTCCCTGGTTTAGTCCGGTTAGTCCCGTTTTTCCTGGTTAGTCCCTGGTTTATTCCTGTTTAGGTTTAGTCCCGGTTTAGTCCCGGTTTAGTCCTCCCGCGGTTTAGTCCCGGTTTAGTCCGGTTTAGTCCGGTTTAGACCTCGTTTAGTCTCGGTTTAGTCCTGGTTTAGTCTCGTTTAGACCTGTTTAGTCTGGTTTTAGTCCCGGTTTAGTCCCGGTTTAGTCCAGGTTTAGTCCTGGTTTAGTCCCCCGTTTAGTCCCCGGTTTAGTCCAGGTTTAGTCCTGGTTTAGTCTCGGTTTAGACCTGGTTTAGTCCTGGTTTAGTACTGGTTTAGTCCTGGTTAGTCCGGTTTAGTCCCGTTTTAGACCTGGTTTAGTCCCGGTTTAGACCTGGTTTAGTCCCGGTTTAAGACCTGGTTTAGTCCTGGTTTAGTACTGGGTTAGTCCCGGTTTATTTAGCCCGGTTTAGTCCTGGTTTAGTACTGGTTTAGTCCCGGTTTAGTCCCGGTTTAGTCCAGGTTTAGTCCTGTTTAGTCTCGGTTTTAGTGCTGGTTTAGTCCCGGTTTAGACCTGGTTTAGTCCTGGTTTAGTACTGGTTTAGTCCTGGTTTAGTCCCGGTTTAGTCCCGGTTTAGACCTGGTTTAGTCCCGGTTTAGACCTGGTTTAGTCCCGGTTTAGACCTGGTTTAGTCCTGGTTTAGTCCTGGTTTAGTCCTGGTTTAGTCCTGGTTTAGACCTGGTTTAGTCCTGGTTTAGACCTGGTTTAGTCCTGGTTTAGTCCTGGTTTAGTCCTGGTTTAGACCTGGTTTAGTCCTGGTTGTTTCCAAACCTAGAATTCCTCGTCTCTACTGAACTTTTTGCTTTATTTTATTTATTCATCTTTATTTTTCAGTGAGACTCTTAGTTTCTCTTTTTCTTTGACGCCTTGTTTAAAATACAACACAAACAGAATAAAACTCACGTCTTTATACTTCACTGTTTAAAACAAACATAAAAACCGGAGCAGGTGTATAAAAGTTTATTATCACATTATTAAATTGTGATTGTGTCACAAACGTCTCCAGTTTTGGTTTTCGTTGGATTGTTTTCCATTTTTGTGAAGAAAAACAGAGAAAAACCTCTTTATCGTCTCAAACTAACTTTAAAACTACCACTTCATGACATCACAAGGTGGATCAGAGCAGTTTGAGGTTTGGAGATGAGACAAAAACACAGCTCCAGGTTTGTTTTTGAGGATGAGCAGCGTCAGAACATGGATTAAACTTCACAAAAGTCAAGTTTGTGTTATTAAAATCGCACCTTTCAACACATTTAATCACATTTTGAATTGCTAAGTTGCTTTCAACCTAAAACAGTTGTGCAATCCACTCACGAATTCCACTCGTTTATTCACAAATGCACCGCTTAACTTCCCAAACATTGCACAACACTTCCATAAGAGTCTGACACCGGTCGCACACTCCATATATCTGCAACTTCACACGTTTTCTCCCACATCTGGCGTGTTTTTACTCCAAACGCTTTCCCCAAACTTCAGTTCCACCCAACCCGTCGCTCCTCGTCCTCTCTCCTTCTCACAAAAACAATACGCATCTGTTCCTGTTTTTGCTTCAGCCTCTGAGTTAAAACAACGTGAGCGGAGCATCCAGGAGGCACCGCGATAAACATTCAGCTGTGGAAACTAAATTAAAACAAATGTTCCCGAGTGCGTTCCCAAGAACTCGACTCCGTGTTAAGATGCTCTCGGAGATACGGGTCGAGAGTCGTGCACTTTTTCGAGCAAATTGTGCAGTTGGAAGGCAGCGCTTGTGTTACATTACATTTATTTGTTAGGTTTCCCCGTCGTATAAAGAGCTTTTTACTGCCTCGCCAAGAACCGGGGAGATACACATTGTTGGAAAGATCTGCAGAGGAGACGAGTCAGGATCTGTGAGCTTGTCAGATTCCATCTATCGTCGACGGTGGAATTAGCTCCTTCTGCTTGATCCAACTTCCGTCTGAGCAGCACACGCGTCTCCCGGGAACGGAAATAGGGGACTGCACATCTTTTTGTATGTTTTTTCCCAAATTTAAAGCCATGTCTGAAGCTTCAAAGGCCCAAACACGAGTAAGATATTTATACTCCGACTTGCGAGAAGGTCCCAGGTTAGATTTTTTGAACAAGTTTTTGCAGGAAGCCGAGTTGTTTCCTTCCGCCCACATGGCGTCTAAATAAGTAATAGGCTGGTGTGTCGTGGCTTGTTGAAGTTGAGTAAAAGAGAAAAACAGAGGATTTTCGCCCCAAAAGGTCTGTAGTATTTTAGCCTCGAATGGGGACGATTTCAACCCAGGAACAAGAACGAGGAGCAGGGTTAAAGCCTCCAGAACAGAGAGACTTTAGTTCAGTTCAGTGCAATAATATTCTCGACATAACACAGGTTGGCGGTGTGATTCCAGCTTCCACAGATGAATGTTGTTGTTGTGTCCTTGGGCAAGACACTCAACCGACCTCACCCCAGAGTCTGAATGTCTGAATGTGAGCGAAAGGGTGAGCTTTGAGTGCCTTTACCAACCTCAGCTTTGTGTCAAGTTTCTCCCTGTGTTTCTGTGCTGTCTCCCTCCTCCCTCCCTTGTGTTTTTGTACCTGGAGTCGGGCGGAGATTCTGGCACCACCCACGACTCACCTGCAGCCGATCAGCAATCAAGGTACAACCTCTGGAGTATAAAGACCCTGCTCGTTTCTATACATGCTGCCAAATCGTCAGTGTATCCTCCCTGGTATTTAATGCTTGGCACAGTCTGCTTTGTTTACTTAGTTTTGTTTTTCTTGTTTTCTTCAGAGATCCTGTTTGGACCCCCCGATCACCTCAGCCTCCGACCCAGCTCCCTGCAACCAGCTCCTCCCCGAAACCATCTCCCAATGACCAGCCTCCTCCAACCATCTCTTTTGTGACCATCTTCCTACAACCATCTCCCTATGACCATCTACTTTCAACCATCTCCCTCCGACCCAGCTCCCTACAACCATCTCCTTGCAACCAGCTCCCTACGACCATCTCCCTACAACCAGGTCCCCATGACCAGCTCTCTGCGACAATCTCCCTACGACCATCTTTCTTCGACCAGGTCCCTACGACCAGGTCCCCACAACCAGCTCTCTACGCTACGACCATCTCCCTTCGACCAGGTACCCATGACCAGCTCTCTGCGACCAGCTCCCAACAATCAGCTCCTCCCCAGAACCATCTGCCAATGACCAGCCTCCTCCAACCATCTCTTTGTGACCATCTTCCTACAACCATCTCCCTACGACCATCTACTTTCGACCATCTCCCTCCGACCCAGCTCCCTACAACCATCTCCTTGTAACCAGCTCCCTACGACCAGGTCCCCATGACCAGCTCCCCATGACCAGCTCTCTCTACGGCAATCTCCCTGCAGCCATCTCCCAACGACCAGGTCCCCACAATCAGGTTCCCACGACCAGCTCTCTACGATGACCTCCCAACGACCATCTCCCTACGACCATCTCCCCACAACCCTCTCCCTACGACCATCTCCCTTCAACCAGGTCTCCACAATCAGGTTCCCACGACAAGCTCTCTATGACGACCTCCCAACGACCATCTCCCTACGACCACCATCTCCCTAAAACCATATGATCGTCAACCTACGACCTTCAACCTACGATCATCAACCTATGACCACCTCCCTACAACCACCTTTTGCAGTTGTCTTTGTAAAAAAAAACTCTGTTCAAGTTCTTCTTTTGATCCACCAGCCGCTTAGACACTTTGTTATTTCACACAACAAGTTAAAACAACTTCTAATGTCAGATACAGAAAAGAAATCCCACTGTTGCCACTGGTAACCACAATATCTCTTCAATATCTGAAGCAGCTCTGAAGAATGAAGCAGTGTAAAAGTGGTTTTAAAACAAGCTGCTGGAGTCGGCAGTGCAGAAATTCAGAGTTTGAGTTTGGTGAAGGTGTGGGAGCTAGCACCGTGCTAACATACTTTTTAGTTTTTCAGCTCTTGAGACAGAGAGTGTAGTGAATTCTGAAACTCTAGTTAAGTGAAAACAAAACCAGATGAGGATTTGATGCCTCAGCAGAAGAATCTATCAGGGAATCGAAACACGAACTAAAGTTTAGTCCAAAAATCTGTCTCAGGAGCCAAGGTCGGATTTTAAGTTTGTTTTCCAAATGTCGAATGCAAAAGTGACTCGAGGGCTGAGGATCACTAAATACCTCCTGTTTAATACCCCACAGAAGTAAATACCTCCTCTTTAATACTCCACAGAAGTAAATACCTCCTCTTAATACCCCATAGAAGTAAATACCTCCTCTTTAATACCCCACAGAAGTAAATACCTCCTCTTTAATACCCCACAGAAGTAAATACCTCCTCTTTAATACCCCAGAAATGTGAAATACCTCCTCTTTAATACTCCAGAGAAGTAAATACCTCCTCTTTAATACCCCACAAAGTAAATACCTCCTCTTTAATACCCCAGAAATGTGAAATACCTCCTCTTTAATACTCCAGAGAAGTAAATACCTCCTCTTTAATACCCCACAAAAGTAAATACCTCCTCTTTAATACCCCACAGAAGTAAATACCTCCTCTTTAATACCCCACAGAAGTAAATACCTCCTCTTTAATACCCCACAGAAGTAATACCTCCTCTTTAATACCCCACAGAAGTAAATACCTCCTCTTTAATAACCCACAGAAGTAAATACTCCTCTTTAATACCCCACAGAAGTAAATACCTCCTCTTTAATACCCCACAGAAGTAAATACCTCCTCTTTAATACCCCACAGAGGTAAATACCTCCTCTTTAATACCCCACAGAGGTAAATACCTCCTCTTTAATACCCCACAGAGGTAAATACCTCCTCTTTAATACCCCACAGAGGTAAATACCTCCTCTTTAATACTCCGTAGAGGTAAATACCTCCTCTTTAATACCCCGTAGAGGTAAATACCTCCTCTTTAATACCCCGTAGAGGTAAATACCTCCTCTTTAATACCCCGTAGAGGTAAATACCTCCTCTTTAATACCCCGTAGAGGTAAATACCTCCTCTTTAATACCCCGTAGAGGTAAATACCTCCTCTTTAATACCCCGTAGAGGTAAATACCTCCTCTTTAATACCCCACAGAAGTAAATACCTCCTCTTTAATACCCCACAGAAGTAAATACCTCCTCTTTAATACCCCACAGAAGTAAATACCTCCTCTTTAATACCCCACAGAAGTAAATACCTCCTCTTTAATACCCCACAGAAGTAAATACCTCCTCTTTAATACCCCACAGAAGTAAATACCTCCTCTTTAATACCCCACAGAAGTAAATACCTCCTCTTTAATACCCCACAGAAGTAAATACCTCCTCTTTAATACCCCACAGAAGTAAATACCTCCTCTTTAATACCCCATAGAAGTAAATACTCCTCTTTAATACCTCATATTAAATATTGTCAGATTCTGTCAGAATAAACATGATTTTCTGTGTTTCTGATGACATCACTGATATTTAAGACAGATTTTTGTTATTATCATTCATAAAAAATAATAATAAATAAAATAATAATTTAAAAAATAATAAAAAATTATCTGGTTCAACATTTATGAATGAACATTTTGGATGTTTCACGGTAAAGTCCAACATAATCGATAGAAAAATGTGTTTTTTGCGTCTGGGAGCGTGACATCATCGTGTTTAGATTCCGGTTGCTAGGATACGTCTCTGGAACGACCTCGACGTGTGTCACATGATCGGCCCCGTCCAACCAGGAAGTGAAACTCGAGTTAAATGGTAAATACGATCACGCTGACAAAGAAACGACTGATCCCACAGATTCAAACCCCGAACTGTGGCTTAGATGATGATCAGAGATGTTTCGTGTCGAATCATTAAACTGGAACCAAACTAAACAAATTCATGTGTTTTATAAAAGTAGAAAATCCCGTCACGTCTGGAGGCTGGTCGTCATAATAAACTTGGAAACACTCGCCGCAGGAAGGATCTTCTCTCATGTCGGCTTCAAACGCTCAGGGCGGGTCTGTCTGCGAGGGGCATGTTTCAAATCCACCAAAAGCCTCAAAAACGTTTCTCCCACTTTGACTCTGACGACGGATTTTACTTTTAACGTTTGAGAAAGTGACGAAAACCCGATAATCACAAAGACTCGACGCAGAAACAACGACGTCCACGACGTCCACGACGTCCCGACTCTCCTCCTGCGAGTTTAGATATGAACATGTGTGTAGATTTAAATGTGTCCAAATACAAATACACATGTTCTACTTAAATACAGTATTTTAAACAACTGTGCAGGATTTAGTTCTGTTATTTATTTATTTAATTTAATTATTACAAAACATAAAACAAAAAACATAATACATTTTTTTTTTTTAAATAATCTCCATGGAGACAGTGGAGTATCCTTCATTACAAAAGTCACAGAGTGAATCTTTAAGGAAGAGGAAGAGGAAGAAAAAGAGGAAGAGGAAGAAGAGGAAAAAGAAGAAGAGGAGGAGGAAGAAGAGGAAGGGAGAAAAACAAGAAGAGGAAGAAGAAGAGGAAGAGGAAGAAGAAGAGGAAGAGGAGGAAGAAGAGAAGAGAAGAAGAGGAGGAAGAGGAAGAAGAAGAGGAAGATGAAGAAGAAGAAGAAGAGGAAAAAGAAGAAGAGGAGGAGGAGGAAGAAGAGGAAGAAGAAGAAAAGGAAGGGGGAAAAGAAGAAGAGGAGGAGGAAGAAGAGAAGGAAGAAGAAGAAGAGGAAGATGAAGAAAGAGAAGAAGAAGAAGAAGAAGAAGAGGAGGAGGAAGAGGAAAAAGAAGAAGAAGAGAAAGAGAAGAAGAAGAAGAACATCATCATCATCCTCAGGAGGAGGAGCCTCAGGAGGAGGAGCCTCAGGAGGAGGAGGAGCCTCAGGAGGAGGAGGAGCCTCAGGAGGAGGACCCTCAGGAGGAGGAGGACCCTCAGGAGGAGGAGGAGCCTCAGGAGGAGGACCCTCAGGAGGAGGAGGACCCTCAGGAGGAGGAGGACCCTCAGGAGCCTCTGTTTTTCTTGGGACACTTGGAGGTTTGGCCTCAGTTTGTTGGTGAAGTTTGAATCTCCTCACTCACACGAGGAGCCGGTGACGAGTCTGTGGAGGTGGAACTGTCCAGTAAAGGTCACGTCTGTATCTGCTGCAGGACGGAGGGAGACGAGCGTGAGGTCCCTGCTTCTCTTTCATATTATAATAAATAACCAAATAAAATAAATCTTCAAAGCTGCTGCCGTTAAATATTTATGATGAAAATTTGCTGCAGTGAAGGCAACGACGGCGGAGAAAATGTACGAAACACACGGCTTCAAAGACGCCGCGGCCACAGCGACGGGACGATGAGTTTATCTGGACTCGAACAAAACACATTTGGAGTTTACACATTTTGTAGTTTTTTTGTTTTTTTTGCTCCACTGTGTTTTTAAACTCCACACACCTTCACTTCATTTAGATCATTTCAGCTCCTGGAATTTCCAGTCCTGCATAAAAAGTGTCTTTTACCAGAGAGAAATGTATTCTGTTTTACTGAAGTAAGATGTGGAAAAAATAAAAAAATAAAACATATTTACAAAAATAAACTGTGCTCAACTTAAACAAAACAAACTGAGGCCAAACCTCCAAGTGTCTCAGACACCGAGGCTCCTGAGGGTCCTCCTCCTGAGGCTCCTCCTCCTGAGGCTCCTCCTCCTCCTGAGGCTCCTCCTCCTGATGATGATGTTCCTGTTTCTCCTTCTGTTCCAGTTCTTCTTCTTCTTCTTCTTCTTATTCCTCTTCTTCTTCTTCTTCTCCTCCTCCTCCTCCTCCTGCTTAAAGATTCACTCTGTGACTTTTCTAGTGAAAGGTTGTCCACTGTCTCCATGGAGATTTTTTTTAGTTAAGTTTATTTTTTTTGTTTTTTTTAAAACTCTTTTTATTATGTTTTTAAATATAGAACAAACAAAAAAGAAAAGGAAAAAGTTAAATCAAATAAATAAATAAAATAAATAACAGAACTAAATTCCTGCACAATTGTTAAAAAATAATAGTAATATATATAAAAAATCTCCTCCTCACCTCCGCGGGTGGTCTCTCTCTTTATCTCCTCTTTTTTCCACACTCAGGACCTCTACCAGACGCCTGGAGCTTGAGGGTTCTTCAGTATCTTTGCTGTTCCTTTTCTGGACTGAGATGTCTGATGATGTTTCTCCTGGGATCTGCTGTAGTCTCTCCTCCAGTTTGGGGGTCACTGCCCCAAGTCCGATGACCACGGGCACCACTGAGGCCTTCACCTTCCAGACCTTCTCCAGCTCTTCTTTGAGCTGTTCGGCTGAACAACTCTTGACAAACATCTCCAGAGTTAGCAAGTCATAAAACTCCTCCTCCTCCTCCTCGTCCTCCTCCTCCTCGTCCTCCTCCTCCTCGTCCTCCTCGTCCTCCTCCTCCTCTTCCTCCTCGTCCTCCTCCTCTCCTCCGTGTCCTCCTCTTTGATTATTACTTTGTTTGTGATGTATTTCCACACATAAGTCTCGTGTAAAGTTGTGGCGTCCGTGCGGTGCATAAAACCCTCGTTACTCTCTGCAGATGGAGTGAGCGGATTCGGCGGAGCTGCGTTTTCACTGGGACTTCATTAAGACCTATAATTTACAACCCGGAGCCTGTTCTTACGATAAACGCCGCATCAGTCGCAGCGTAAACCCATGAGTCAGCAGCAGAGCGTCTCCTCCGAGGCTCTGACTGCACGGCGAGCGAGCCGGAGTGACAGGCGGCGCCGAGGAAAAAGCAAACAGAAGCCTTTTTTAGTTTTTTTTGTGACAACTTCATTGCGACGAAACACAAAGAGCCGAAGAGCCCGTGTTTGTATCAGACTCACGACGCTGACCGCAGTCAAACAGCAGCACGCCGCGTTCCTCTGGGTCATTTCAAACACAAACCCGTTTACTCTTTCTGTTCAGGCCCTGTACAAACATTGTTTTTGCAAATACGAAAATGTGCCAGTGGTTTTGTTGACAGCGCTTTAAAACTGCACGACTCACAGACGAGTTAAAGGGGAGGTGTTAAAGGGGAGGTGTTAAAGGGGAGGTGTGATCTGTTTCTGATCTGTCCTGATGTTTCCTCGTCACAAAGACCTGAAGTCGTGTTTTTTGTTTCATTCACATGTTTAATTCACAAACAAACCTGCAGATTCAGGCTGAGTTCTTCTCTCAAACTCAAAACACTCTGTTCCACCTTGTGATGTCATCGTGTGGTGATACAGGAAGTGCTCCGATGTGTTTTTAAACTCCACACACCTTCATTTCTAGAATCATTTGGATCATTTCTAAACCTGGAGTTGCCTCTTATCTGGACTGAACTAAAGGTAAAAGGCAAAACGTCGCTATTAACTTGAAAACGAAACCACTTGATGACATCACAAGGTGGAACAGAGCGTTTTGAGCTTTGGAGATGTTACAGACTGATAATAAATGAAACAGAACACAACTCCAGGTCTGTTTTTGATGCCGTAACAACATTAAAAACACGACGTAAAGCTACAAGAGGAGGCAGTTTTGCTCTGAAAAAGGTGCTTTCTTACTGTCAGGGGGCTCGCCTCTCCACAGATCTGACCTGAGGAACAGTTTAGCCAAAGAAATGAAATGTTACAATGTGCAGCTTTAATTACAGCGGTTGTGTCCTTGGGCAAGACACTTAACCCACCTCATCTGCTGTGTCTGTGTGAGGTGTGTGAGCTTTGGTACGTCATTAATTAAAGTCACACAGTGTAACTTTCTAGTGTAGGTTAATGAAAGTGTGTCATTTCTTTGCGTAGTTCCTCGGGTCAGATCTGTGGAGAGGCGAGCCCCCTTCACAGTAAGAACACATGTTTTTCAGAGCATTTTCTGAGTAATAATCACATTTTTACAAAGCGCTTTTTCCATTTCTAAGACACTCGACGCTCTTCACACAGAGGAACCGCAGATTCACACAGACGCTGGGGGTGAGGGGGTGAAGTGTCTTGCCCAAGGACACGACGATTAAGTTGTGACTCAGCCTGAATCTTTCTTATAAACATATTTCTTTATTCGTCAAGTAAAGGCTCATTAAGGTCGTTATGAAGTGTTACCGTTTTACAAATATAACACAAAACTCTGATCAACTATGTTGATCTGAAGAGCTGCTTATACCAAATATCTACGAATACTGGAGGACTGTATGTGTGTAAATGGATGTAGCTAACATGCTAGCCGCCATGTTACAAACAGGAAGTGATCTCTGGCTCTAATTCGCTTTCTATTGAAAAGCTGTGTCCCTGCTGCTGTCAGACTCGTCGTTTTGCTCTGAAATGTTGATATTAACCCTCTAAATCATGGGTCCCAAACTCAAATTATCTGGGGGCCGCAGGAGGCAGAATCTGGGTGAGGCTGGGCCGCATCAGGTATTCTACATAAAAAGCTATGTTAAAATCTTCTCAAAAGTCATTGTTGTTTTTAACATACACAAGGAAATATGCCAATTCTTGTGGATTTTCTGGATATACATCGTTATTTGTTGAATCTTTTGTGACGGGAGTAAACAGCGCGAGTGACACGTGTATTTGGGGTTTATCACGCAACATTGTAATGGCACACTAACATTAAACTTTGATACTGTCCTGCGGGCCACAAAATATCGTCTCGCGGGCCGCAATTGGCCCCCGGGCCACGAGTTTGAGACCCCTGCTCTACATGATCCTGTTTTGTTTTGTTTTTTAGTTGTTTTTATTTATTTATTTATTTGAGTTTATTTATGATTTTTTTGTTTATTTCTCTTTATTTTAATTTGTTTATTTATTTTTAAAGTTATTTTTCAATTTCTTTTTTCTAATTATTTTTTTTAGTTATTCTGAGTTTATTTTGAAATTTTTTGAGTTATTTTGTATTTTTGTTTGTTTTTTGGGGGGTTTTTTTGTGTGTAATTTTGCAGCTTTTTTTTTGTTGTTTTTGATTAATTTATGAATTTTTAAAATTTTTTTTGTTATTTTGAGTTTTTTTTTTTTTATTATTATTATTCTAAATTCATTTTGAATTATTTTTTTGTTTTGTTGTTTTTTGTAGTAATTTTGAGTTCATTTATTTAAATTTTTTTTTATTTTGAATTTATCTTTTATTTTTTGAGTTATTTTGAGTTTTTTTTTTTTGTTGTTTTTTTTTTTTTGTTATTTTGTTTTATTTATTTATTTGTTTGTTTAGTGTCTCTCTCTGTCTCTGCTACTGTCAGACTCGTCGTTTTGCTCTTAAATGTTGGTATTAACCCTCTACATGATCCTGGGTTTTTATTTCGTCGTCGTGTCCGTAAATCGAGACTTAAACATCGATAACTATCAGACGCAGCCTTCAAACTCTGCACGCGCCGGTCTGGAGGCTGCTCTTTCATTACAGCAGAAAAGTGTGGAGCTAAAAATAGAGGAAAGAATGAACGGTTCCCACTAACAGAATAATATCATGTTCAAAGGCTGGAGCTGCGTGGGGCTGAACTTCAGAAACATGAGGACGAGCCACAAACCGGCTCCCGGCTCCTGGATCGTTTTGCTTCCAGGACTTCGATTGTTGAGCGAAGACGACGGAAACTTCACACGGCACAAAGTGACAGGACGGAGAAAAAAAGAGGAAACAAATCTGGATCTGAGACGCAAAGAGTGATACGATTATGGCTCTTTTATGGGAGCCGAATCTTTGGGTATGATCATGTGAAAGAGCCGTTCAGAAGACTGGCTCTTTTATGGGAGCCGAATCTTTGGGTATGATCGTGTGAAAGAGCCGTTCAAAAGACCGGCTCTTTTATGGGAGCCGGATCTTTGGGTATGATCGTGTGAAAGAGCCGTTCAAAAGACTGGCTTTTTTATGTTTAAAGTGACTCATTTGACCAACAAACTCGTCACAGAAACGTCCAGGTTTAGTTTAGTTTAGGGAAATTTACCAAATGAGTTAAATTTATGTGTTTTAATATTTGAGATTTTGAGAAATTGTAAAATCGTGAAAGTGAGAATTACAGTAAAATAGTGATTTTCTCACTTCAGCAGATTATTGTACAGTTTCACTCTTTTCACACGTCTCACTCTTTTCACACGTCTCACTCTTTTCACACGTCTCACTCTTTTCACACGTCTCACTCTTTTCACACGTCTCACTCTTTTCCTTTTCAGTGTAAAGTGAAACTCCATCAGTTCAGAGAGAAAAAAGAAGCTCGTTTCAAAAAGATTTGTTCTGTTCAGCGACATGTGGCTCGGACGGTTCAAAAGCGCTGACTCACTCTCAGACGTCACAGACGGAGCCACACGGCGAGCGGCTCTGCATTAGCTCGCCGTCATTAGCGAGCGCTGCTACTCGGGCTTATCGCGGTGCTAATGGTTTCTAATGATAGAACCACAGAGGCGACGGACTCAGAGGGTCAGGAGGATGAGTCTGTCCACGGAGCAGGAGGTTGGTGGTTCGAATCCTCGACATCATTGGTTGAGCGGTCGGGTTGGTGGTGTGATTTCAGCTCAGGTGAACGCTGTTGGGCAGGACACTTAAACGCCGCCTCACCCCAGGGTTTACTCTGGAGTAAAGTGCTGTGAGTGTCTATAAAATGTGACCATTACCTAATTTAAACATCTTAAGATGTGAAAACAACTTTCAGAGGCCTGAGCGGAAGTTGTTCTCATGGTAATGCTAACAACAACTAGCATGCTAACGTGCACTTCCATGGAAAATACAATGATTTATAATTACATACAGACAGTACATGGGTTTATTTTTACCCCAAGAGCAGCTTATACCATGTATCTGTCCTGCTGCAAGACCATAGACTGTTTATATGTAAATGGACACAGCTAACCTGCTAGCAGCTAGTGGCTGGCTCCAATTCACTTTCTACTGAAAAACCCTGTCCCCTCTCTCTGTCCCTGCTGCTGTCAGACTCATTTTGGTCTTAAATGTTCGTATTTATCCTCTACATCACATTTGTCAAACTCAAGGCCCGTGGGCCAAATGTAGCCCTCCACATCATTTTATGTGGCCCTCGACAGGATAAATTAAAAGGTCTGATGGTCTTAAAATCTCAATTTATCAGAAGATACGAAGTTACACAGCAATATTTTCACATCTAGGTAAATGCATGTGTGATATTGTTTAGGGTTTAGGGTTAGGGTTAGGGTTAGGTTTGTTATTTGAATAAGTAATAAATACAGAAGGAGTTAATTAACAAGTAAAAAAGATAGTTTGATTTATTTTACATATGGCCCTTTGAGAGCAGCCATTTTACTGATGTGGCCCTCTGTGAAAATGTGTTTGACGCCGCTGCTCGACATGATCCTGGGGTTTTATTTCACTATTGTGTGATGAACATTAATAATCAATAAAACGGGCGTGGTGGACAGATCATGGTGGATAATTGCTGCTGCTGCTGCTGCTCATGTGTCTTTATGTTAATATTGTTGTATCTGTTTTAATGTGAGAGTTTCGGGAGCTGTACGAGTCTAACGTCCTCGGAGCTGAAGTGTAATCTCAGAGACAAAGTGTCATCGGCGGGAAAACGGACTCGGAGTTTCATGTTTTGTGTTGCAGCTCGGCTCAGACGTACAATCACAAATCAATGAGGCTCGCAGTCGTAACCAAAACTGAACTAGATTATTTTAAGTAATTATAATATTGTGATATTTTTGGGCTGATTAAAAAGCTGCGGCTGGTGAGAAAAAATCACAAATCTAATAGTGTTTGTTGTGTTAATCTGCACAGGAGGAGACAGAGGAGGCTTCAGTTCGTTTTCTACGGCAAGTACAGAACAAATTATAGAAAAATATAAGAAAATAAGCCAAAACAGACAGAGGCTTTACTTTCAGAGCTGTCAAAAGTATCGAAAACCTGACTAACTGATATTTAAACTAGTATCACAACTCATTTTTGGCAGATATCGATACTGAAAAAGTTCCTTCTTATGTCTTATATTTCCTCAGAATGATGTTGAGCTGGATCTTTCACAAGAATAAGACACATAGACGAGTGTGGACACAGAAAACAGAGATAAAAAGAGTGTTTTTATCATCATCGTGGAATCAGAATCAGTATCAAGTATCGAGTCTATTCCTCAATATCAAATATCGAGTTTCAGTATCGTGACACTAAACAGAACAAACTCTGCGATTCTGAGACTGTTCATATAAATGGACAGAGCTAACGTTCAAACAGGAAGTGATCATGTCGCACTTCCTGCTCCATAGTCTCTGGCTCCAGTTCACTTTCTATTGAAAAACTGTGTCTCTCTCTCTCTGTCCCTGCTGCTGTCAGACTCATTTTGGTTTTAAATGTTTGTATTAACGCTCTACATGATCCTGGGTTCATTAAAAATATTTATTATTTTTTACTTATTTTGAGTTTTTTTTAGTTTTTTCCCGTTTTTGAGTTGCTGTTGTTTTTGTTTTTTTAATTGTAAATTTTTTTTTGTTATTTTGAGGTTATTAATCATTTTTTTTTTAGTTTATTTTCTTCATTTTTTTGAAGATTTGATTATATATTTATTTTTTGAGTTATTTTGAATTTTTGTTGGGGTTTTTTAAAGGTATTTTTATTTGATTTTTTGTTATCTCGAGTTTATTAATTTTTGTTATATTGAGTTAATTTTTTTATTTTAAATTTTTTGGTTATTTTAAGTTTTTTTTTTTATTTTTATTTATTTATTTTTTTAAATTATTATTATTTTTTGGTATTTTGAGTTTATTTTTTCACTTTTTGGTTTATTTTCTTCATTTTTCGAGTTGGCTTGAATAGATTTTTTATTTTTTTGAAATATTTTGAGTTTTTGTTGTTTTTTTTTTAGATATTTTGAGTTGATTGTTTTTGTAATCTTGAGTTTATTTACTGTTTGTTATATTGAGTTATAATTATTATTATTATTATTTTTTTTGTTATTTTGAGGTTGTTTGTTGTTTTGTGTCTCTCTCTCTCTCTGTCCTGCTGCTGTCAGACTCATGTTGGTCTTAAATGTTCGTATTAACCCTCTACATGATCCTGGGGTTTTTATTTCACGTCTGTGTCTGTAAATCAACATATGAACATTAATAACAGACACATCTTCTTCTTTCTGTTACCGTTAGCAACAGGTTTGACTGACAGCGTTCCTAAGGTGAAGGGGCGTTACCTTCCTCAGCCTGGCTCCTGATTGGCTCTTTGGTTGCTATGATACTCTTAGTCACTTCTTTACACATAGAACCTGCCTGTGCTTCGTTCGGTTAATCAAGCTAAAACATCATCGACGTTCATCTTATTTCTGATCCCAGCACAAAAAAAAGAAACATAAAACCTGAAAGAAAAAAGAAAAACCTGAGCGAGAGCCTGGAGCAGCGAACGACAAACACCATGGAAACAGAACGAGTGATCAACCTGTTTGTACTTAAAGCAGAGTACAGGGCCAAAACTACACACGGACGCACAAAACTACACACGGACGCACAAAAACACACACAAACTACACACGGACGCACAAAAAACACACAGACGACACAAAACAACACACAAACTACACACGGACGCACAAAAACACACACACAGACGCACAAAACAACACACAAACTACACACGGACGCACAAAAACAACACATAAACTACACACAGAGGCACAAAACAACACACAAACAACACTCAGACGCACAAAAGTACACACAGACGCACAAAAACACACACAAACAACACACAGACGCACAAAACAACACACAGACGCGCAAAACAACACACAAACTACACACGGACGCACAAAAACACACACAAACACAAACACACACACAAACACACACAACAAACACATACACAAACAAACACACAAACACACACACAAACACACACATCTCTACAGAAAATAATCTAGACCGTGTTGTGACATGATAAAAATGTTTCACGTGGAACATTTCAAACTAATTTATTTAATTTAATTTGTGACGTTTTGGCTCAAAACTAAAACTCGTTTCATTTTTCAGACTCGACTCTCGAGCCCGTGAGGCTCTTCGGCCTCGTGTCGCTGTGACTCGCCGCTGTCGGGCTCAGAAAGTCGTTTTCCGTGTTGAAATGTATGAACGCGGCGCACACGTGTTATAATGAGAACAGATGTGAGGACACAGCGGCGCCTCCTGCTGGTGGAAACTCAATTATTCATCACACAGTATTATATCTGCGTTAATACAAAAACACAAAAAGTAAAAAGGGTTTGTGAGAGAAACAGTTTTTCAAAGTGATGTTCTCAGCAGAGGAGAAGAGCGTCCTCACGATACTGAAGTTTCAAACTCGATACCGATACCCACGATGCCACGATACCACGATACACCGATACCACGATACTGTGCCCTGTGGTCGTGAAAATACGGTAAGTCACAGGTTTTTTTATGGAAATTTATTTTACAAAATCAACAGGTTTACTCTGGATCTCAGTCCACATCAATAAATCGACTGAACTCTTCATCCTCAGTGTCGAAGACGAACAACTCCAACACCAACTGGTTCAGTCCAGGTTTAGTCCTGGTTTGGTCCTGGTTTGGTCCTGATTTAGTCCTGGTTGTAAACCTGACATAAATCTTCTTGTCACAGAACAACATGCACTTTTGTGCATTACTGTATTTTATATATATATTTTATTCTATATTTTTTCTACATTAAAGTCGTTAGCTCGTTAGCTCGTTAGCTCGTTAGCTCACATCTCCTCGTCCAGCTCCTCGTGAAGCTCGTCTCTGGACGTTCAGTCGTCTCTTTTTTCAGTGACACAAACACTATTTAAGCTCCAGTGTAAATCACAAACTTTAGCACAAAAGCTAAGCGCTAACGACAGGTGTGAGCTGGAGCTAGCGCTGTGTTTGGATGTTTTCTTTTACAAACAGATGGAGAGTTAACAGGAAACATCAGGCTGAGCTGTTAATCCTGAGCCGCTGAGGCGTTACAAACAAACGTCATTTACCTGGACATTTCGAACGAGCAAAAGTGAAAGAAAAACGACGGCTCCTGCACCGCTCTGTTTTAGCGTAGCGGGGTTAGCTTGTGCGTTGTGGGTTTATGTGAACGACGGGACTCGCTCTCCGTCTAATGAACCGAATCTCAACTGAACTGTTTCAAATGTTGAATTTATTTGTTTTTTATGTAAGTTTTGTTTTTATTTCTAATTGAATCATAACTTGTTTCAAAAATCCGATTATATTGTGTTTGTTGAGAGTTTGGTGACGACAAGAGAACGATTTACATTCTCCTTAAAGGACAAACAAACATAACAAAACATCAGGTGAACTTTCATTTGTCAGTAATGTTCCGCAGTGTGGCATTAACCACAGACTGTAAAGAAGTGACAGAGTGAGACGTCACCACAGCTTCAGCTCCAGGTGAAGCTCGAGGCTCGAGCAGGAACAGGACGATTTGGAGCAAGTTCCATATTTGGAATTCAGTTTTGGGGGGGGCCTGTTTGAGAGGGCGTGCTGCGAGTATCAGGGCAACGAAAGAGCCAATCAGGAGCAAGGATGTTGAAGGTAACGCCCCTTCCCTTAGTAGCGACATGTTTGGGGGAGGGGCCTGTTTGGGGGGAGGGGCCTGTTTGGGGGAGGGCGTGTTTGAGGGAGGGGCGTGTTTGGGGTAGGGCGTGTCTGGGGGAGCGGCGGCGTGTTTGAGAGAGGGCGTGTTTGGGGGAGGGGCCTTTTTTGGGGGAGGGCGTTTTTTGGGGAGCGGCGGCGTGTTTGGGGGGGGAGGGCGTGTTGGGGGAGGGGCCTGTTTGGGGGAGGAGCCTGTTTGGGGGAGCGTCAGCGTGTTTGGGGGAGGGCGTGTTTGGGGGAGGGCCTGTTTGGGGGGAGGGCGTATTTGGGGGAGGGCCTGTTTGGGGGAGGGCGGCGTGCTTGAAGAAGCGGCGTCCCAGCCCACGTGGTCTGAGTGCGAGCTCAAATGTTGGTGATAACCTGTCAAACATAAAAAGGTTTTGCTCGGGTGAAGCTCTCAGTGTTTCTCTCAATATTGTTATGGGTTGAACTCCAGCCAAATGTCTCCTACAGCTAAAAGACAGAAGTGCTCCGTCCGCTTCATGTGCGGGAAACAAGTGAAGAAGAGTCAACAAGGCCGTGTGTGTGATCCTCCATCGAGAAGGTACGAGCCACGAAAAAACAACAACATTCAGATCTGTAACAAAACGTCGTAGGAGCGAAAACACATTTTACATTTTGAAAAACGATATTTTACTACAGAGAAAAACTGTGAAAAACGATAATATTGAAACGACTTTATGTCACTGACAAGAAAATACATGTGAACTATTTTTAAATCGACTGTTTCGTTCAAACAAACCAGGACCAAACCAGGTCTAAACCAGGACTAAACCAGGACCAAACCAGGTCTAAACCAGGACCAAACCAGGACCAAACCAGGACCAAACCAGGACTAAATGAGGACTAAACCGGGACTAAACCAGGACTAAACCGGAACTAAACCGGGACTAAACCGGGACTAAACCGGGACTAAACGGGGACTAAACCGGAACTAAACTGGGACTAAACGGGGACTAAACGGGGACTAAACTGGAACTAAACCGGTACTAAACCGGGACTAAACCGGGACTAAACCGGGACTAAACCGGGACTAAACGGGGACTAAACCGGAACTAAACTGGGACTAAACGGGGACTAAACTGGAACTAAACCGGTACTAAACCGGGACTAAACCGGGACTAAACCGGGACTAAACCGGGTCTAAACCAGGACTAAAACAAGACAACATACGAGAAATACTGAACTCCAGAAAATACTGTTCGACTTTCAAATACTGAAGAATAAAGTGATAAAGTCGTAATCGTGACACTGCCTGAATCTGTCTGAAGGAGGCGCTAACGACACTGAAGCTGAGGGCCGGCCCAGCCTATAATCAGACTAAGCAGCTGCTTAGGGCCCCGAGGCCACCAGAGGGCCCCCAAGAGCCCATACATTTATATTGAAAATAATGATTGAAACTTTTTTTCTGAAAACTAAACGGTGCCCGGGTATGTAAACTAGTCTAAATGTCCTTCTTACACGACTAGATGTGTTTTATTTCCATTAGCTGGACACGTGCTTCTTACATTTATTTTCTAGTCCGGCAGTGGTGAGGACAGCTACGTGTTTACACCGGTGTGAAGGACCCCTCCCTCCAGGTGCATTCTGGGAGGGCTGATGCAGCAGTGGGACATTTGAGTGGATGTTTTACAGACTAAAAGACTTAAGTTAGCGATGGGACAATGTGTGAAGAGCCCAGAGGAAGATCGTTTGGGGACAGGATTTTTCAGAGAGAACTGGAAATATGCCACGATTTTACACCAGTGGATCTACAGATAAAACAGAGAGAATGTGCAGACAGGACATGTATCAGAGGACAGAGGACACACCTCAGAGGGACAGAGGACACACCTCAGAGGGACAGAGGACACAGGTGAGTCCGTTTATTACACTGTGGTTTGTCCTTTTGTCTCTAAACCTCAGATGATGTGAGTTTGGTTAAAGTCTCTGCTCCTGTGTCACATCATCGTTGGTTATGGCACAAACCTCTGTTACATCTGCTGAACGAAAGAACGACCTGTGAACGACTCCTGAATGTGTTATTAACGACTCATTAATACGGATGCACCGATACCATGTTTTGCAAACGAGTACGAGTACTTCATTTTTGAGTACTCGCCGATACTGAGTAAAAATACCGATACCAGACATTATTTTTACTGGTGTTTGATTATAATAGTGAGTCTAATTCATTTCATTTTATAGTAGAGCCACTTTTTCATCATAGAAAACGTATCACTGTAGTTTGGTATAATTCAAATATAATTTATTTAGATCTGGTCTAAAGCTCCTGGTTTTACAGCTTCCTCTTTGCAGACTGCGCTCCTCCGAGCTAACTGCTAACACGCTAACTGCTAACACGCTAGCTGCTAACGCGCTAGCTGCTACAGAGCCACTGTTAACATAACCGTGACTGTTGCGTTACTTGTACCACGCTGTTCGTCTTTTAAAAGCTCTGAACTCGTCTAAATGTGTTTGTCCATTATAACAGTTACATCGCAGCACAAGCAAATAAACGCCAGAGCACTTAGCAACGTTAGCAACGTTAGCATGCTACTATTGTAAACACAAGCACTGCGCTAGTATCCTTTGTGAACTATAAACGCCTTCAGAGTCCTGAATATTTGTATATGTCATGTGACAGTCACATATGATCACAGCTGTGCTTAATGTGCAACTTTATGTCCAGAGATCTGCTCTGTGGAGAGGCGAGCTGTGAGCCTCAAACAGCAGCGCAGATACAGTGGTATCGGCTTTTGGTATCGACTACAAACATAAAATGATGTGATCCTAAAATCCCCTTTTATTTAATGTTCAGTCCAAATGATCTGATGATTATAAATCTGATGATTATAAATCTGACGATATGTCCAGGCTGTTTCTCTTATGCATCTCTTGACTTGGAGCACTACTTTGTACTTCTTGAGTGATACAATTTTGAAGTTACTGTACTCTTGTTTGGCTGCTCTATCCAGTACTGCACTTTATGAGAAATGTAAGCCCATTTTAGTCGACTGGAACACATTTAAATGCACCAGAATTTAAAAATGTCTCTCTGCAGACCCCCCTTCCTCACATGTTTTTATACTGTTGGACTTGTGGCTGTTGCTTTTGTGAGCCTCTAGAATTTTCAGTCTTTTAACAACTGGTTGTGATTATGTTTTAATGTTGTCAAATATGAATATGTGGCACTGAAGTGGAGAGGGCCCCCGGGGGACTATTTTGCTTAGGGCCCCCTGAAGGCTAGGGCCGGCCCTGCTGAAGCTGACACTTGTTTGTTTCCAGTTTTTTTGTCGGACTGATGAACTGTGTCTGGGTCAGATTTTGCAGGATATTTCTGACCCATTTTTGTACAAACGCATTAATCTCACAAAAGAAAAGACGATTTGTACCAGATTGAGGCTGTTTCCTTCTGCAGCTCCTCGTTTTATTTCACTTTTATTTTCAGCTTTAACATGAGCAGCAGTGGTGGAAGTTAACAAAGTAAAAGTAATAGTAAAGTACTTTTCAGAGGATTTGAGGGGTGATTTTTACGAAGTTTGTGGAAACATCCTGAATAAAGTTTTCGAGTTCAAGCTTTGACTTTGAGCAAAACAAAAATAGACAAAAATGTATGAGAAATATTTATTTGTTTTGACCAAAATATGTCTCATTTTTTAATTAATCTCTAACTTACACTTAAATGAACGACACTTAAGTGAAATACTTTTACTTTCTACCCTTTAAGTACATTTTTAAACATGTACTTTAATACTTCAATAGATTTTTCCATTTGATCTGTATTTTTACTAACCTACAAACCTTCATTTTCCCCCAAAAAACAAAAAATAAAAAATACAATAAATAAATAAAATAAATAAATGCAAAATAACTAAAAAAAAAAAAACAAAAAAAAAAAACAAAATATACCCAAAATTACAAAAAATAAATAAATAAACAAGATAACAAAAATTAAAATAAATAACCTCAAAATTATTAAAAAACAACAACAAAACAAAACAAAAACTCAGAATAACTCAGAAAAATTTAATAATAAACTCAAAAAAAAAAAAAGAAGAAGAAAATAAACTAAAAGAATTCATAAATAAACTAAAATAAAAAATCTAAAAAAAAAAAAACAAAAAAAAAAAACAACAAAAAAAACAAAAAACAGGATCCTGTAGAGGGAAACCGAGACCTTCATTTTCCTTGTTTAGATTTATGTTTGAGGCTGGAGTTAAAAACAGGAGATAAATAATGTCTAAAGAGTCGGATTTACAATTAAACCAAATACAAGGGCAAAATCCGAGGTGTATAAAGTGTAAAAACTGAAGCTTGTGTGTAGTGCTCCTCCGGGTTCGTGCCTCTGAGTCTCACTGTGTTTTATAAACTTATAGATTGGAGCAGGAAAGTCTCGACAGAACGATGGAGGCAGAGGAACCACAAAAGTTTGAGCTCTGAGGCTGTCAGGAGTTTAGGGTCGTCTGAGGGTCACTGCGCTGGAAGAATGAACCTGCCTTTTCCTCACGATGTGTTTTAATTCAGTACAAATACAAATCTACACGTCCACAAAAATATCTACAAAAATATCTACAAATATATCTACAAATATATCTACAAATATATCCACAAAAATATCTACAAATATATCCACAAATATATCCACAAATATATCCACAAATATATCCACAAAAATATCCACAAAAATATCCACAAAAATATCCACAAAAATATCCACAAATACATCCAGAAACATGCAGCTGAATTGGTTTGATCAGTTGTTACACATCTGCACATTCTACTCTGAACATTCTACTCTGAACATTCTACTCTGAACATTCTACTCTGAACATTCTACTTTGCACACTCTATTCTGCACATTCTACTTTGCACATTCTACTTTGCACATTCTACTTTGCACACTCTATTCTGCACATTCTACTTTGCACATTCTACTCTGAACATTCTACTTTGCACATTCTACTTTGCACATTCTACTCTGAACATTCTACTTTGCACATTCTACTCTGAACATTCTACTTTGCACATTGTACTTTGCACATTCTATTCTGCACATTCTACTTTGCACATTCTACTTTGCACACTTTGCACATTACTCTGCACATTCTACATTTTGCACATTCTACTCTGCACATTCTACTTGCACATTCTACTTTTCTACTTTGCACATTCTACTCTGCACATTCTACTTTGCACATTCTACTTTGCACATTCTACTCTGCACATTCTACTTTGCACATTCTATTCTGCACATTCTACTTTGCACATTCTACTCTGAACATTCTACTCTGCACATTTTACTTTGCATATTCTATTCTGCACATTCTACTTTGCACATTCTATTCTGAACATTTTAATTTGCACATTCTATTCTGAACATTCTACTTTGCACATTCTACTTTGCACATTCTACTTTGCACATTCTACTTTGCACATTCTACTCTGCACATTCTACTTTGCACATTCTATTCTGCACATTCTACTTTGCTTTGCATCTTATTTCTACTCTGAACATTCTACTCTGCACATTTTACTTTGCATATTCTATTCTGCACATTCTACTTTGCACATTCTACTCTGAACATTCTACTTTGCACATTCTATTCTGCACATTCTATTCTGAACATTCTACTTTGCACATTTTACTTTGCACATTCTACTTTGCACATTCTACTTTGCACATTCTATTCTGCACATTCTATTCTGAACATTCTACTTTGCACATTCTACTCTGCACATTCTACTTTGCACATTCTCTTCTGCACATTCTACTCTGCACATTCTACTTTGCACATTCTATTCTGAACATTCTACTTTGTGTTGAACATTTTCAATTTCAGAGCTCTCAGGATATTTGCATTTTCTCAGTTAAAGCTCATGATCTCAAGCTCCAGGTCCCTTAGACTCCGGTCCTCTCATAGTCCTGTCCTCACAGACTCCGGTCCTGTCCTCACGGACTCCGGTCCTGTCCTCACAGACTCCGGTCCTGTCCTCACGGACTCCGGTCCTGTCCTCACAGACATTCCTCCTGTCCTCACAGACTCCGGTGCACGGTCCTCACAGACTCCGGTCCTGTCCTCACAGACTCCGGTCCGGTCCTCACAGACTGCGGTCCGGTCCTCACAGACTCCGGTCCTGTCCTCATTCTACTCCGGTCCTGTCCTCATAGACTTCGGTCCTCACAGACTTGCACGGTCTCTGTCCTCACAGACTTCGGTCCTCACAGACTCCGGTCCTGTCCACATAGACTCCAGTCCTGTCCTCACAGACTCCGGTCCTGTCCTCACAGACTCCGGTCCTGTCCACATAGACTCCAGTCCTGTCCTCACAGACTCCGGTCCGGTCCTCACAGACTCCGGTCCGGTCCTCACAGCTCTCAGGTCCTGTCCCATTCTCAGTTAAAGCTCATGATCTCTGGTCCTCACAGACTCTGGTCCTCACAGACTCTGGTCCTCACAGACTCCGGTCCTGTCCTCACAGACTGCGGTCCTGTCCTCACAGACTCCTGTCCTCACAGACTCCTGTCCTCACTGACTCCGGTCCTGTCCTCACAGACTCCGGTCCTGTCCTCACAGACTCCGGTCCTGTCCTCACAGACTCCGGTCCTGTCCTCACAGACTCCGGTCCTGTCCTCACAGACTCCGGTCCGGTCCTCACAGACTCCGGTCCGGTCCTCACAGACTCCGGTCCTGTCCTCACAGACTCCGGTCCGGTCCTCACAGACTCCGGTCCTCACAGACTCCGGTCCTCACAGACTCCGGTCCTCACAGACTCCGGTCCTGTCCTCACAGACTCCGGTCCTCACAGACTCCGGTCCTGTCCTCACAGACTCCTGTCCTCACAGACTCCTGTCCTCACTGACTCCGGTCCTGTCCTCTCACAGACTCCGGTCCTGTCCTCACAGACTCCGGTCCTCACAGACGGTCCGGTCCTCACAGACTCCACTCCGGTCCTCCCAGGCGCCCCTCCTCCCAGGCTCCGCTCCAGTTCCCGCAGACTCCGCTCCTGGTCTTGGCTCCTCCTCCAGCTGCTGCAGAGCTGGGACCGATGCGCCTGGTCTGCGCCTGGTTTGTGCCTGGTTTGCGCGTAGTCCGGCTCGAGCTGTGGCTGTACGCGGCGTGTGGATGAGGCGCTGAAGGAGCCGCTGCTTCGGTCTTTGTAAAAGCCTAAACTCCTCGTTTTTGTCTCGCTCCGGGGCTGGACCGTGCGCGGAGCCGCCGTGGACTTACGCGCGCACTTCAGTCTCCGGAGTTTGGTTTTGGAGACGCGAGCGCGGCGCATCTCGTCTCCTTCTGCTGCTCCTTTTCGTGCAGACGCGGGAGGAACGGTGGAAGTAACGATTCGGGGACTTTTGGATCAGACTCGTGGCCATGGAGCTGTCCAGAGCTGGACGAGGACGCGCTTTGAAGAGGGACACGCGCTCGTACCTGCCGAGATAAAAGCCTCGTGTCTGCGCCGTGAGGAGGACCAAAGTGGAGCAGCTCCTGTGTCTTTGTGCGACCCGCCGCTGCCTCGAGTTTGTGGGGCCTCTCCTGTAAGAGGAGGCTCCGGCTCTCTGAGGCTCCGGTTCTCTGAGGCTCTGAGGCTCTCTGGGGCTCTCTGAGGCTCCGGCTCCCTGAGGCTCCGGCTCTCTGAGGCTCTGAGTCTCTGAGGCTCAGTCTCTTCTCGCTGGATTTTGTCTGAGCGGCTCCACACACCGTAAGTGACCCTCCTGAAAACAGCCCCGTGTTTCAGAGACGCGCTGCTTCTGCTTTTCTGAATCAAAAGCTTCTATTCACCCTCCCAGGACAGAGTCAGGCTGAGGCCCCCGGGCTCCCGGGCTCCGGGGCCCCGGGCTCCTGGGCAGGTTTAAACTGTTGTCATGAGGTCGATACTGAGCCGATACTGGTGGATGTATTCGGCTCTGTGGCTCCCAGAGCTTCACACATAATTATTCTGAAGTTGTCTGACTGTAGCTGCCGGAGGGACAGGTCCGTGTCTCTGATTTTAATTAAGGACAGAGCCACATTTACACTTTAGAAACACTGGTTGTATTTCCCAGTTTTCAGTTTGATGATGGTTTTTTGGTTTTTGCACAAAGCCACAGTTAAAATGTGCTGTTTTAGTGAAGGGACAAACAGGGACAATATGAAGGACAGAGTTAAATCTAAACCGTGTGAAGTCGACACGTTTCTGTTTTGATGCTGTAAAATAAGATCATTTCTGTGACACATGTTTAATTCAGGGGCTGGAGTCAGTCACGTGTGAGGACGGGACACGGGCTCCACCACGCACACCTATGGACTCGAGCACGGGCTCCAGACCTGCACACGCAGCACCCAGCAGCACCCACGAGCACCCATGAGCACCCACAAGCACCCAGCAGCACCCACGAGCACCCAACAGCACGCACAAGCACCCATGAGCACCCAGCAGCACCCAACAGCACCCACGAGCACCCAGCAGCACCCATGAGCACCCAGCAGCACCCATGAGCACCCAGCAGCACCCACGAGCACCCAACAGCACGCACGAGCACCCAGCAGCACCCACAAGCACCCAACAGCACCCAGCAGCACGCACGAGCACCCAACAGCACCCAGAAACACCCATGGGCCACGTAAAGCGCTGAATGGCACCTTTACGTCCCCTCACACGCCTCATGCCAAATCTAAGTGCTGCAGCCTTATATAAGACACAACTTAGGAACTAGAGCTGTACTTATATAACCGTTTTCACGCCGGGAACGTATATGCCGCCGTTTTTTTAGTTTTCAAATCTTCAAAAGAATACATTACAGGCGAGCCTTAGGAGTCCTGCCAGGCGAGATCCAAGCGGTTTTCATATTTGGACCAGTGCGAATAACTTAAACAGTGTCGCCTTTTTAACTAATTCAAACAGACAGAAACAGCAGCTCGGGTTGGTGGATGTGGCGTGGCTCGGCGTGGCTCGGCGTGGCTCGGCGTGGACGGGTCACATCGCCCCCTGTCAGCGAGGTAATAACTGTCCAGACGCTGGTACTGACTCCGGTTTATTACTCGTGAGGTACTGAACTAAACTACATTCCTCGATGGCTTTGTTTTCATTCAAAAAGAGAAAATGGACCAACTGTTAGCTGCTCCCCCCCCCGTCTCTCTTTTTAGCATGGACACTCAAACACCCCCCCACCCCACGCCACTCCACTCCACGCCATGTGCCCCCCCCCCCCCCCCGCCCCCCGTCCTCCTCCTGGGTCCACAACAAGTCCATTTGTCGGTGTGCGTCGTCCTGGGAGGAAGTGCTATCTCATCTCGGATTGCGCAAATGGTTTCAATGCGAGCTAGTGTGAATTCTGTCGGCTTTTTGTAACTGCCAATTTCCATATCAAAGTGTGTGCATTTCAATGGGGGAGAACTTGAGCTACCACCCCCTTCCCTCTGAGCAGTTTTGTCCTGATAGAGCGTGCCTGTGTGCGCCGCTCGCTGGAAAAGGGGCTATTGCTGACAGGATTGCTGGACACTGCAAGAAACGATTTGCAAGTG
This sequence comes from Periophthalmus modestus, assembly GCA_019594935.1. Classification (NCBI taxonomy): domain Eukaryota; kingdom Metazoa; phylum Chordata; class Actinopteri; order Gobiiformes; family Gobiidae; genus Periophthalmus; species Periophthalmus modestus. The sequence goes on from JAIEZT010000026.1 coordinate 1,035,994, forward strand.
TTTTTGTTGGAAAGCAGAGTCTGAGTGCGGATTGTTGAGAGAAAGAGGGAGAAAAATGCGCTGGCTGTAATCTCCACACCAAAAGCCATGTATTTAGCTGAAAATTTGGACGCTGCTCCAAGTCGTGGTCATGTTAAACACATTTAGCTTGGTTAAAACATCCATCTTTTTATGTGTTTCATTCCAAACCTGGACTGGGAGAGAAAAGCAACAGTGAAAGTAATAGTCATAAACAAGAAAAGTGTTTATTCATTTTGAACGTCCACAATGGGCGAGCGGCCGGATTTGTTTTCGGGAGTTTTAATTCAACATTCAGAAGGAGCTCAGAATTCCGTCTCTGGAGTACCTCGCGTTGCCGGATTGTTTTTCTGTGGCAGAGATAATATTTATTTGCCATTCTGTGCAGCTGTTGTTTGTCAGTGAAAAGGAGGCTGCACAGCGCTGTTTATTTTGATAGATTTCTGCCTGGCGTTTTCTCCTTTGTCTTGTCGTACAGAACTCGGGTTGTGCTGAACGCCACCGGTGACCGAGTCCAATCAATGCAGAGCGTCGCTGGTGAACGGGGGCCGCACACGGGGGCCGCACGGGGCCGGGCACGAGGACTGGAAGTAATTGTGAAGTGTGAGGTTTTGTTTTGCAGAAAGAGTAAAAAAATAGCTTGGAATCAGTTTTGATCGTTCATAAAAATGGATGAAAAGTCAAAAAGTTCTCGTCGGCCTTAAGGGGTTTTGGACATTTTTAGGCAGAAGGGACGAAACCCTGGAGATGTTTGCCTGATATGTTCCACAAAACTGCAAACAACTTAGAAATCTCCACAGGAAACACATTTTTGGGAATAAAAACACTAAATAAATGAAAGGTGCACACGTTTATATACCACTACATAAACGAGCCTGTTCATTAGCATATCTGCTATATCCAGCGTTAGCACAGGGTGTAGAGCAGCTAGCTTGAAGCAACGCTGTGTAAATAGGTCAAACTGGTAGAACCGACTGTCACAGTATTTCTCAGGTAGTTTTTTGTCTGGAGCCGTCACCAGACAAAACGCACTTCATGTCCTTGATAATTCTGAGCTCGCTTCTTCCTTTCAGTCTCAAAAAGCGTCTGAAGCGCCGAGAGGAGAGAACATTCACGAACAAAAATGGAACAGAATGTGTCTTCCCTCGGACCTGAATGAAAGCTCGCGGTTTGAGTCGGTAAATGCCGTCGGGAGCGCAGTGGGTCGGTGGTCTTCCCTTGTAAAACCACTCGCGGGTAATGGTTCTGCTAACCCGCTGTGTCTGGGATAAAGAGGGAGCGCGGCCGCCTTTGGACAGATAAGACAACATCACAAAGCCGACGTCGGGTTTGTGTTTTTGAACCTACAGAGAGAGGAAGAGCAGGGAAAAACTCCAAGAAGTTCACCTGCCATGTTCGCTCACGGCGGCGGGTGTGACAGCTGTCTGCTCCACTTCTTCTGACGGGCTCGCTGCGAGAAGTTGGACAAACAAATGGACAGAGAAAAGGAGAGATGGCTCAGATGAGATGTTTTCAACAGAGAGAGAGGAGGAACGGAACATCTGACATGGCGAAGTCAGGCTCACACGACATGTTCCAGCATCGTGCAGCAGTAGTGCCAGTCCTTTAAAACCGACTTTAAATCTTCCCTCGTTCACTCAGCCAGTCGCCCGTGATGAGTCTGGACAATGGACCACAGATTATCGGAGTGTGTGTGTGTGTGTGTGTGTGTGTGTGTGTATATATGTGTGTGTGTGTGTGTGTGTGTGTGTGTATATATGTGTGTGTGTGTGTGTATGTGTGTGTGAGATACTCAGAGCGATTCTGAGAGCAGCTTTTTAACTGCGCCGAGACAAGAAAATATGGACCAGGACTCATGCTGCGGCCTCTTGTGAATAGTTGCTCAAATGATTAAAAATTGCCTGGTATATTTAGTGTTGCAGTCGATGCAGAGGAAGGGACGGAAGAGCAGGGACACGTGGAGAGGAGGCGGGACACTCAGGGAGGAGCTAGGACACTCAGAGAGGAGCTGGGACACTCAGAGAGGAGGTGGGACAGTCGGGGAGGAGGTTGGACACTTAGAGAGGAGGTGGGACACTCATGGAGGAGATGGGACAGTTTGGGAGGAGGGGGGGGACACTCAGGGAGGAGGTGGGACACTTGGAGAGGAGCTGGGACAGTCGGGGAGGAGGTGGACACTCAGTGAGGAGCTGGGACACTCAGGGAGGAGCTGGGACACTCAGGGAGGAGCTGGGACACTCATGGAGGAGGTGGGACACTCATGGAGGAGGTGGGACACTCATGGAGGAGGTGGGACAGTCAGAGAGGAGCTGGGACACTTAGAAAGGAGCTGGGACATTCAGAGAGGAGGTGGGACACTCATGGAGGAGGTGGGACACTCATGGAGGAGGTGGGACAGTCGGAGAGGAGGTGGGACAGTCGGGGAGGAGGTGGGACACTCATGGAGGAGGTGGGACACTCGGGGAGGAGGTGGGACACTCAGAGAGGAGGTGGGACACTTAGAGATGAGCTGGGACACTCAGAGAGGAGGTGGGACACTTAGAGACGAGCTGGGACACTCGGGGAGGAGGTGGGACACTCAGAGACGAGGTGGGACACTTAGAGACGAGGTGGGACACTCAGGGAGGAGGTGGGACAGTCGGGGAGGAGCTGGGACACTCGAGGAGGAGCTGGGACAGTCGGGGAGGAGCTGGGACAGTCGGGGAGGAGGTGGGACAGTCGGGGAGGAGCTGGGACACTCGAGGAGGAGCTGGGACAGTCGGGGAGGAGGTGGGACAGTCGGGGAGGAGGTGTGGGATGAAACACTTAAACCTTTTTGCAGGGTTCTAGTCAGTTTGTGTGAAAATTCATATAAGAACTTGTCTCTGTTGATTGTCTCTGTGGACAACAGCGTACGTTAGCTCATTAGCTCCTTTAGCTCGTTAGCTCGTTAGCTCGTTGTGTCTCAAAACTTATGCTCACGTTTACTAAATATAAAATAACCTTTTTAAATTCAAATCAATCAACATAAACTTCCTGATTGTTTTTAAATGGAGATAAACTGGACACCGTCATGACGCTGGAGGGAGGTTGGGGGCGCTGTTGTGCTCAGACTCTTTTAATCAACTGAAATGAAGAATTAATCCAGTTCAGTTTCATCAGCTTTTACGTTTTGAATCAGATGTTTGGAGGAGACAGAACCTCGTCTGAACCTGAACGTCTCAGAACTCTTCTCGTCTCGTCTCCTGAAGCTTTTTTCATCACAAAATGTCAGAAATCCTGAAAATCCCTGAGTCCTCACCCCTGATACAGTCAGATTTGTTGAATTCGATTAAAAAAACACATAACACTTGAAAATGAGGTTTAAATGTGTGAGTATCTCTTCAAACTTTAATATTTATGCCTCTGTATTTTCTGCATTAATCAGCTGGAAGTTTAATTGTTTCACCTAAATATTAAAGGAATAATCACATGAACAGTTTATAATCCAGAGCGATCGATATTTTTGGACCGATCCGATCTGGAGCTGATTTTGATTATTTTCCCCAAATGATGTGTTTTAAATTCAGCACAAACTTCCCCCAAAGTCGTTTTTTACCACAGTTACACAGTTTTGTCGTTGTATTAAAGTTTTAAAATGAAGCTTTGTTTTTTGAAGCAGCAGATCGACCAAAAAAACCCCTCGTCCTGAGCTGGAGATTTAGAATAATCTCCAATAATGAAGTGTTAACGTGAGAAGCCCTCGAGTCCAGTTCTGTGTTTGGTATTTAACATCACACTGGACGTCTCGGTGTTTTTCTGTTCCAAGTAAATCTAGACGATAACGATAATGTCAAAGCGAATTTACACCACTGATGCAAAAACCCAAGATTTAAACCATAAAAACTGTTTTTAAATCTGCAATATTGTTCAAAATCAGTAAAATAAACAGCAGAATGAGACACTTTAGTCGATAGTTCGAGTCAGACGAGTTATTAATTCAAACTTTTACGCCTTAAATCCGAGAATTTAGCCAAAAAATAACCACCAAAAATCTGCCATTAGTGCAAAGAAAAAGTCACATGATAAATACTGACCCCCCCCCCAAAAAAAAAGATTCAGCTTCATAAACCGAACGATACGTCGATTTAGTGATTCTAGTTGAAGACATTTCACAGAGAACTATTGACCTTTTGATGTGACGTTCGGCTCTTTTAAACGGCTCTTTTAAACGGCTCTTTAACGTTGAACAGTTGGATGTTTTTCTTTCTAATTTATCTGATTTTTCTCCTGATTAACCCTGAACCGACACAAGAATCATCCCAGACGCAGATCAGGGACACGAGTCAGAGATTCGTCCAAAAAAAAACACATTTAGCATCATAATAAGTTTGTTTTAGAACATTTTCTATAGATTCTGCTTCATTCCACACTCTGCTGAACCATTTTAAACACACAAAGAGCCAGTTTTTGAGATTCGGATCCCACAAAAGAGCCGAAAGCCCCATCACTCGCTGACATCTCAATCTGCGGCGTCATTTAAAACCCCGTCTTGTCCACGTCTGAAACTCCAACTTTAAAAACTGTGACCTTTAAAAAGTTGTTTCAAGCGACGTCTCAATAGCGGGACTTTCCTGGGAGCGCCGCAGCGATCGTCCCCGTCTCTCTGCTCTTTCGGAGATGGATTTCTAACAAGCGTCTTGTTCCAGAGTCTTAGGACTGTCTGTCTTTCTAATGGCTCGACACTAAACCTGACATTGAGAGGTGTCACTGTTCAAATCCAACCAAAAAACTCTTTCTCCAGCTTGAAAAATGACATCGAACCTCGCTGCTGTTGTGTAAATTTGAATTGTTAACCACACGCTCGCACAGAGACACTCGCACGAGCTTCCAAAAGGGTTTTCTGTTTATTTGAGTAAAGTGCTTGAGGGAGAGTTTGCCATTTAACGCCGAATACTACGCCATTTCCGCGGCGAGCCTCAAAATAAAGAGGCAGACGACTGGAACGAATGATGACTCGTCCAGGCCGGTTAACGAGATGGGATGGTGTACTTTTCGCTCCTTTCAACGGCAAAACGACGACATGCGATGGGGGAAGAGAATCCGCTCCCCGAAGCGCCCACCTCCTGCGTTTAAAATGACGGTTAACTTTCCCCTACTGCTTTAAAATGGATGTTTAATGATCAACAGAGGCGCCCAGCTTCGGTCGAACAGTCACGCTGGTTCTGTGTGCTCTCGACGCCAAACCGCCCCCCTCCGTGGATCTTTTCTGAGTGACGGATGGTCCCCGGGTTCTTTAACCCTTTGGTGCGTCCGATCCCTCCCAGCCGGGCTCCGATGATGGATGTTTCCCGGGTCTATAGCCTCCATACATCAGGAGATTAGCGTTGACCTGTAAACTGTCCGTGGACGACCTCACAGCTTCTGGGATTAGCATACGAGGGCGCGACGGCTCGGTCTCTGGGGGTAAAGTGAGTTTATTTGGTCCAGTCGTCGTGTAGGTCAAAGGAAGTGGATCAGTTCATCGATTTTTTTTTTTCAGGAGGTTTTCATCGCAGACGCCAACGATGAGTGAAGCAAGTTCCAAGAAGCAACGGCAGGAATCTATGTTCTAATAAAATGTCCAAATGTAAAAGGCTTTTTAGGTCACGCAGCAAAAGAAAACGCAGATTTGGTGTGGAGCTCAACGGATCCGGAACAAAAACTCTTGCTCGTTTTTCTCATTTTTTTCTTTCAGAAAGAAAATTTAAAGTTATAAAACTCGCTCAGAGACAGTCAGCCTTTTGGACGACAACACGAGTATTTTTATTTCAAATCTAGCTGGTTTCTGAAACTTTCCATCCATCAATTTTGTGCTGCTTATCCAGGGCTGGCAGTCACAGACTTCCCTCCCCCGAGACACTTCCTCCAGTTCCTGAGGTCGAACCCCAAGGCGTTCCCAGGACAGCTTTTTGGACTTTTTTGGACATCCGAGTGCAGCTTTTCAACTTTTTGGGCTTAAAACAAACCACGTTATGGATATTGGTTAGCACGTAGCTAGTTAGCACATAGCAGGTTAGCACATAGCTGGTTAGCCTCCCTGATGCCTTTGCGCTCTTAATATTTCAATTTTTCAAAACGTCCATGAGAAAAATTCAAGTTTATGTCACTGTGGAGCTACATGTCAGTGGTTTATTTGGTTTAGACATGTCGCCACTTAACCAGAGGGTTTATTTTATCATTCCCGGCTGTCTTCGGTGTACGACTGAATAGCGTGTGATTGTAAATTGGTTCAAACCTTCCAAACGAGGCACCAGTTTAACTTTGTGAATGAACGTTTGTGAGGTTTCACTGTCGGTTGAATCTTAAAATATAAAAAAATAAAAATGTTTAGGGACCTAGACTCTCGTCTCCGGGGGACACCACAGATTTGAGCGTGTTTCAGGCGAGCGCCGCAGGTGGGACGTGGTGCATTATGGGTAGAGATCGTGTTGGCGTCGGGTGTGTCTGACAGGTCGTCCATCTTGACCTTGTAAAGACATTTGCTGGTCTCAGATTCCTGAATATGTCGTGTAATTCAGCCAAAGAGACTTCCTGAAGCACTTTGGAGAAGGAAAAGTCCTGATCCTCATGAACCACAGAAAAATGGAAATGAGTCTGACGTCGTGAAACGTTTTATTAGATTGGACGAATTAGAGAAGCCACGGTTCAAAACGTGCACTTAGCTAATGCACCTTTATTTTACTTTAAGAATAGACTTTTACTGCAGCTTCGTGTCATGATATTCAAATTTCAAACTCCATTTATATATTAGGGAACAGACTCTTGATACTCGATACTGATCCCGATACCGATACCATGATGAGAATAAAAACATCTTAGACGATAGATGTGATCTTCAGCTTTAAATGTTTCACTTTGTTCTGTTCAGTGTGTTTTATATTTGTGTGATTCTCAACATGGAGCCACGTCAGAATAAAGACCCGGTTTAGTCCTGGTTTAGTCCTGGTTTAGTCCTGGTTTAGTCCTGGTTTAGTCCTGGTTTAGTCCTGGTTTATACCTGGTTTAGACCTGGTTTAGTCCTGGTTCAGTCCTGGTTTAGACCTGGTTTAGTCCTGGTTTAGTCCTGGTTTAGTCCTGGTTTAGACCTGGTTTAGTCCTGGTTTAGTCCTGTTTTAGTCCTGGTTTAGACCTGGTTTAGTCCTGGTTTAGTCCTGGTTTAGACCTGGTTTAGTCCTGGTTTAGTCCAGGTCTAAACCAGGACTAAACCAGGACCAAACCAGGACCAAACCAGGACTAAACCAGGTTTAGTCATGGTTTAGACTCTGGTTTAGGTCCTGGTTTAGTCCTGGTTTAGTCCTGGTTTTAGACTCTGATTTAGTCCTGGTTTAGTCCCGGTTTAGTCCCGGTTTAGTCCTGGTTTAGTCCTGGTTTTAGACTCTGGTTTTGTCCCGGTTTAGTCCTGGTTTTAGTATCGGTTCGGTCCTGGTTTTTAGTCCTGGTTTAGTCCTGGTTTAGACCTGGTTTTGTCCAGGTTTAGTCCTGGTCTAGACCTGTTTAGTCCAGGTTTAGTCCAGGTTTAGTCCTGGTTTAGTCCTGGTTTAGTCCTGGTTTAGTCCTGGTTTAGTCCCGGTTTAGTCCCGGTTTAGTCCCGGTTCAGTACTGGTTTAGTTCTGGTTTAGTCCTGGTTTTAGTATCGGTTCCTGCTCAAACGAGTATGTAGTTCTGAGGTTTTCGTTTGGAGGATTCGTGTCTGATTTTCAATTCCTGACTTTGCGTTTTTTCTCTTTTTTTTAAATAACTCGGGCTGTTAACTGTCCAGTTATTTAATCAGAATAACTCTGAGTTCATGAGTCACTTTCTTTTTTTTCACAGTGATTCAATAAAAGTCGCTGGTGTAATTTAGATCAAATCAAACATCTGTGATATTTAGTGAAGTGGCCCAAACGCTCTGCCCTGTGACGCTCGGCGAAGTGTCGTAAATGCGTTTTTCTGATGCCGTTAACTCGTACAAGTGTCTCGGGGTTGGAAAAACGAGAATTTGTGCATAAAACCTGAGCTGTGGTGAGATCTTTATGAAACGACGTCCTTCACCTGCTGCAAACGTGAATAAAAACGATGATAAACCGTCGTCCGTCACATTTTCCAGATTCTTAAAGAGGCTAATTCTCGTGTTAAAGCGGCAAATTACACGACCTTTATTTCACCATCTTCTTTTTAAAAACGATCTGATGATAACTCCACATCCCTCGTGCTGCGTTTCTTTCCCTTACACCACATTTAAATGTCACCTCCTACAGAATCGCTGGTTCTCGTTGTCTCCATGTTCAGACGGAGACGATTTATGGACGATTTCAGTTAAACGTTTGTATATGTGACGTTTAAAGGTGTAACACAAACTGACTTTAGTGAAGCGTTAATCCATGTTCTAACACTGTTTACGCCTCAAAAACACACCTGGAGTTGTGTTTTGTTTCATTCACACACGTTTGTCTGCATCTCCAAAGCTCAAAACGCTCTGTTCCACCTTGTGATGTCATCAAGTGGTGGAGTTTTTAAGTTAAAAGTGTGACGCAAAACTGACTCGTCTTGTAGCTTTAAGTCATGTTTTAATGTTGTTACCGCATTGAAAACAGACCTGGAGTTGTGTTTTGTTTCAGAGTGACCCTTTATTATTAGTCTGTCACATCTCCTTAGCTCAAAATGCTCTGTTCCACCTTGTGATGTCATCAAGTGGTGGAGTTTTTAAGTTAAATGTGCCATGTGACGCAAAACTGACTCCTCTTTTGAGCGTTAAACCATGTTCTAACAGACCTGGAGTTGTGTTCTGTTTCATTTATCATTAGTCTGTAACATCTCCAATGCTGAACACGCTCTGTTCCACCTCATGATGTCATCAAGTGGTAGTTTTAAAGTTAAAAGTGCTGTTACGCAAAACTTATTCTTGTGAGCTTTAAGTCATGTTTTAACGCTGTTTCCTCCTCAAAAACAGATGTGGAATTGTGTTTTGTTTCATTCACACATCTTTAGTATTAAACTGTCCATATATCCAAAGCTCAAAACGGTCTATTCCACCTTGTGATGTCATGAAGTGGTGGTTTTCTAGTTAAAAGTCCCATGTTACGCAAAACTAACTCCTCTTGTGAGCGTCAATCCATGTTCTAACACTGTTTCCCCTCAAAAACAGACCTGGAGTTGTGTTTTGTTTCATTTATTGTCAGTCTGTAACATCTCCAAAGCTCAAAACGCTCTGTTCCACCTTGTGATGTCATCAAGTGGTAGTTTTAAAGTTAAAAGTGGTATGTTACGCAAAACTGATTCTTGTGAGCTTTAAGTCGTGTTTTAACGCTGTGTCCTCCTCAAAAACAGACCTGGAGTTGTGTTTTGCTTCATTTAACCTTGTATGTTACATCTCCAAAGCTCAAAATGCTCTGTTTCACCTTGTGATGTCATGAAGTGATAGAGTTTTTTAATCTAACAGCTCCTTTTACCCTTACTGTCAGTGGAGATGCAGAATTCCAGGGCTAAAATCATCCAGATGGTTCTAGTGAATGTATTTTATTTAATTATTTGTTTGGAGTTTAAAAACACTTCCTGTATCACCACATGATGACATCACAAGGTGGAACAGAGCGTTTTCTCAGCCTAAATCTGCAGGTTTGTGAGTTAAACATGTGTGAATAGAACAAAAAAGCACAACTCCAGGTTTGTTTGTGATGAGGAAACGGTTTTATAACATATCTGAACGTGGAGTCGTACGTCCGCTTTAAGGAGCTTAGCGGCGGCGCTCTGGAGACACGGGATCACCTGCAGCGCCGCGTCTGAGGGCCGTCCGGCGCTCGCTGGTGTCACTCCGCGTCTCGTGATGAAGCCAGCGTGTTTTCAAGGTGAGGAGATATCGTCAGGGCCCTTGAACGTTCCCTCGGCTTTGATTGGCAGCTGTTGTCGCCCGACGAGAAGTGGCAGGAGTCGAGCGGCAAAGAAAATCTATCACCCACCGCGGCGCGCCACGCTTCCCCGGCGCAGTCAGCCATTTTGCTTTGTCTGGGAACAGCCTCCGCTCGCCGCGACCGGGGAACGCCTTTCAAGTTTAATTTTGGAGGCCGCCATAAGTAACGCCATTGAAGTCGGCTACTTGCATTTCAAAGTCCAAAGAGTTTCAGAGGGAAAACATTTGGGTTCGGAAAGAGCCGCTCGCCGACGATTCATCAGAAGTGAAATGGCATTGTAACAAAAAATAAATAAAGCAAATGCAAAGTAAAAGTTGTGCCGGTTTCCTCCGTTTGAAACGCTGCCGTACGAGGCGAGGGAGCGAGGCGGCGAGGCGGCGAGCGTCACACGAGGAGACGAGCCTGTTGTTGATCAGCGAAGCAAATCAGATCTTGATATTTGAAGAGCGGAGTCGTGATTATGTGAATTACTAATCACTCCACCGCTGAGTTTTAATTTGGAGCCTCATAAACATTCTGCCTTTTCTCTGCAGAGTATAGTCAAACATCACATGCACTTAACACGGAAAATAATTAGTTTTCACAGCCGTATGTACAGGTCAAATAAAGTACGAGCGATTATTAAAGGGTTAACGAGTCGACTGAACTTAAAGGAGCCGTACCACACTCTTCTGTTTTAAAGTCGTTTCCTCGTCACAATCCGACCTGGAGTTGTGTTTTTTTGCTTCACTCACACATTTTTAACACACAAACCTGCAGATTTTGTTCTTCCCTTAAACTGAAAACACATTTTTATCACTTTAAACATGTTTTTTCAATTTAAACATGTTTTATCACTTTAAAGGTGTTTTTTATCACTTTAAAGGTGCTATATTCTGCAAAACTGACTCTCATGAGCATTAAGTCATGTTCTGATGCCATTACCTCCCCAAAAACAGACCTGGAGTTGTGTTTTTTTGTCTCATTCTCACGTTTTTAGACTCAAACTGAAAGAAAACACTCTGTTCCACCGTGTGATGTCATGAAGTGGTGATACAGGAAGTGCTCCTCTGTGTTTTTAAACTCCACACACCTTCATTTCGCTCTACTGATAAAAGGTAAAAGGAGCTACTTGTCAACTTGAAAACTTTACCACTTCATGCCATCACAAGGTGGAATAGAGCATTTTCAGCTCTGGAGATAACACAGAGATCACAGAGAAACTGTGAGGTTTTCTGAAGAAGAAAATCTCTGTGGTTTGTGTGAGTTCACAGAAGTGGAAAGTGAAGCTAATTTTTTGTTGTTTTATCCATTTTATGATGAATTTAAAATCCTTTAGTTGATGAAATATTCCGAGTTTCCTGAGATGTTCTGGTGTAAAGACGAGATGAGATGGTTGGATGTTTTATTCTAAAGTTTATAGTCTGGAAGAAACGGTAAATGAGTCAGTCGGGGTTTGTACCTGAGGAGGGAACAGCGTTAGAACATGACTTAACGCTCATGAGAGTCAGATTTGTGTAATATAGCAACTTTAAAGTGAAAAAAACGCTTTAAAATGTGTTTTCTGTTCGAGAGAAGAGCTCAGTCTGCTAAAAAAACACAACTCCAGGTCTGTTTTTGAGGAGGTAATGGCATCAGAACATGACTTAACGCTCAGAAAAGAGTCATTTTTGCAACTTTAAAGCGATAAAACGCTTGTTCTTTTAAGTGTTTCTCGCCGCTGATCTTCCCACATTATTTCTGACGTTATCTCGGGGTTTCTTTGACCTTCTTAACGCTGAAGCAGACTTCTCCAGTCCTGAGTCGGGTGTATCGGTGGCTTATTTCAGTGGCTGTAGGTTCGTCCGGTCGTCCCTAAGACCTTTGTTAGGACATTTTAATTACATCCAAGCGGCGTAATTGATCCGGGCTTAGAGGGATTTCACCGTCACCGGGAACGAGCCGAGGCGTTAATACAGCGAGCGCTTCCACCTCTGCAGACGCTTATGAGCAGTGGAGATGCTCCTTTCTCTGGGACAGGACCTAATTCTCTATCGTCTGTTTAAGCTCCTTTCAGGGATGTTTAAGCGAACTTGTTCCACCGACCTCGTATCCTCTTAAAGCGCTCGTGTTACGACATTTTTAATCTGTTCTAATGTCGTTCCCTCGTCAATATCATCATGTGGTGATACAGGAAGTGCTCCGCTGTGTTTTTAAACTCCGCAAACCTTCATTTCTAGAATAATTTTGATGACTTGGAGGGGTTAGCATTTTAGTTTGTTTGTTTTTTGTTATGTTTTGTTTTGTTTTGGGTTGGGTTTTTTTTTTTTTTTTTAGCATTTTTTTTTTTTTTTTTTAGCATTTTTTGTAGCATTTTAAGGAATTTTTCTAGTTTTTTTTTTTTAGCATTTTTTGTAGCATTTTAAGGAATTTTTCTAGTTTTTTTTTTTTTTTTTTTTTTTTTTTAGCATTTTAAGGATTTTTTCTAGTTTTTTGGGTTTTTTTTTTGCATTTTTTTTTTGTAGCATTTTAAGGATTTTTTAGTATTTTTTTTTTTTTTTTTTTTTGCATCTTTAGCAACTAAATACACTCTTGATGTTACATTTTTTAAAACATTTTTAACAACTAAATATACAGTCTTGATTATGTGGAGAGATCAGCATTTTTTAGCTTTTGGTGCCATTTTTTTAATTTTTTTTTGCCAATTTACTGAACTAAAGGTAAAAGGAGGAGTAGTTAACTTGAAAACTACCACTTCATGACATCACAAGGTGGAACGTCTCATTTTGAGCGTTGGAGATGTTACAGACTAATAATAAAGTGTTACTTAGACCTGCAAATGAAGCAAAACACGACTCCAGGTCTGATTTTGAGGCTGAAACATTCAAACAGATCAGGAAACACGTCACATGGGCCTTTAAGTGATGCATTCTTCTGTTTTTTTTTTATTGCAGCTCAACAATATTATCGTTTATCGTCTATATTCACGTCTGCAATATGTAAACCGTGACAGAACTCTAACTATGAGAGGTCAGCAGTTGTTTAACATGTCAAAGAAACATCGAAACTCAAAATTAGGTCAAGTATCTATGCACAAACCTGAATTAAACACCAAAAACGCCGTATAAAACACTTTCCTGGACGCTCATGTAAAGCTCTACAAGTATAACTTTATTCGCGGTGAAAACGATTTTTAATTATCTTCATCTGAGTCTGAGCAGCCGTCACAAACGCTCGCCGACCTCTTGATAACGACAGATCAGCCGTTTCCCGTGGCTCGCCGCTCGTTTGTTTCATCCACATTCCATCATGAGGCTGACGTAACGTTTCGGGGAGTTTCTGCAACGCTAAACTGTCCCTGTAGCTGCTCGTTCTTTTCCTTTTGTCAGAAGCGCCGGACGGTGTAAAGACGCCCCTGTCTGCGCACATGGCCGTCTCGTCTGGCGGCGCAGACGTCCCGAACGCCGTCCTCGCCACCTGAAGTGTCCTCTCGCCGAGCACTTTCTTCCCGCTTCTGTGTTGCCACCCGCAGCTTTTAAACTTTGATGCAGCTGTTAGATAATGCTTCCCGATGAGGCTGAATAATTGATGGGCTTGTTTCGTACGGGCACAGCCTTTTAACTCTCTCAAGCTCGGCGAGTCTCTTATCCCGTTACTAAGGGACACGGCGCAAACACCCAGAGGAATGATGGGAGGCGAAAGCACAGACGGAGAGGGAAGAGGGGACGGAAATAAAAATAAAGGGGCGTTTTTGTTTTTACTCGTCGTTAGCAAAGGAAACACAACGGTTTTCTTCCCTCTTGAAGCCCCCTGTGTCTGAGTCTTTAACGAGGAGACTCCATTTTGAGAACTTCAGAGGATGTGAGCGAGTTTGTAAAAAGTATCAGGGTTATTTTTTAGATAATGCAAAAAAAAATCACAATAACGACGATTCTTGCTTAGTCACTGACAGTTTAAAATGTTCTGGATATGAGTCATTATCATTTTAATCTTATAAGTTCCATGTAGTGAAAAAAGCTTTGATCGAGCGGAGAATGTTCTGGATGAGCAGGGCCGTCAACTGAATTTTGGGGGCCCGGGGTAAGAAATCTCACATGGGCCCCCCTCTAATACAAATGAATGGGGCCCCCTAACCAGCTGCTGACAGTTTAAAAATGTTCTGGATATGATAGTTATAGTTTTAATCTTGTGACAGGTTTTGAGAGAAAAGTCGGTATGATCGAAACTTTCTGGCGATTTAAACGATTATATAAACTTTCCCATGAATCATTTCGGTTGATCCTTTACGTCACGATAAACCACCGTCTTGTTTAACGCTCCATCCTTAAATGTGACATGTTTTAAAAAGACAAATTCAGCCCAAAGTTGGACGTATCTGTTTCAAATGTTAAACCACAGCCTCGTTTCTACTGCTTCACTTTGGAGCGGTTTGGGGTGGGACGTTCGCTTTAGCTGAGGCGAAACGAGATGATTGGACGAAACTCCAAAAAGCAAATACAAAACAAAATAATAAAGTCTCACCAAACACTGACTCGACGTCGTATTTCCAGTTATGACGAACTTCATGAGCTGATCTGCGTCGCAAAACAAAACTAGCTTAAATGCTACAGCTGTTTCCTGTTAATCGACGCGCGGCACTCGTAAAAACATTGTTAATGTTCAAATGAAGGATTTAATTGAAGTGTATTTTATTTGTGTTAGTTCTCGCGTCAGACTCGCAGACGTCGGTTCCTCCAAAACGACGAACATTTAAGCTCCGCCTCACGCTCCAAAAGCCCAAAGGCGACATGAGGATGAGGCTCACGGCGTTTTGTGTTTGTACATTTATAATTTAAGTTCAGCTTTAATTCATTTGAAGAGACTTTCAGCTCAGTGTTTTTAAGAATTCAAAATGTGTTTATTACAAAATTAAAATGTCATTTTCTCTGTAGCACTTCATAAATGTCATAAGCAGCACACAGGAGTCGTTTGTACGAAGTGTAAAGGTAAAAAACAGAACGATTTATACAGTGTTATCTTCATTTTAGAGTCAAAAAGTGTTTGTGGTGTTTCCGGCTCTTTGGGGTCAAAGGTCGTGGATCCCTGGTGTAAAATGAGCCGAACTCAGAGCTTTACCTGAAGAGACGTTAAAACGCAGAAAAGTGAAATTTGCAGAATAACCTGAACATAAACCAGAAGTAGTTTTGCGTTTATGCTAGCTTTAGCTTTAGCTTTAGCGTTAGCCACATCTCTCTGCGCCACAAACTCACCGTGTTTTTCTGAAATCGACCTCATAATTACGAGTATAATTCAAATCCAGCTTTGATTTTATTTATTCAAACATTCGTAACATTTGGGCGGCTTCAGCGTCTCGTACCCGAGCTGTGCCCCCGGACCTGGAGCCGGGCCCGGAGCGTGGAAATGCCGCTCGGCTGGAGAACGCCGCTCCAAACGCTCCCAGCCGGCCCCGAGCGAACGTGCCAGAGCAAAAGAGGCTTATTTATTCACTACAGCTGCTTTTTTGTTGAGCGTAGGTAAAAATGACCAGTATACTCCACTTTGCGAGGTTCTCTCCCAAAAAGAACCAAATATTTGCAGTTTATAGGCGACATTTTGAGGACTTTTCACCATTCAAAAGTCCAATGTTCATTTTTATCACTGTAGAAACGTTAACAATAACCATGTTTCAATTTAACTGTTGCAATATGTTGCGTTTAGTGCCTTGGCGGAGGTGGAGGCTCACTCTTTTGCACATGTACAAGCCTTTATCATTATGCATCGCCGCCGTGTTTCAGGAAATACATATATTTACCGCGGCGGACTCCTGCTGCTCGCTACAGTTCCATTAAATCCATATTAAGTGGCGTCTGGCGGGCTCCTCCTGACAGCTGTCCCGCTTCTTTTTCGCACGAACTTCCGTCATTGTTCCAGCTCATTCCGTATGCGCCGGTCCAGTTTGCATCACAATGGAGAGAAGAACAAACACTCGGACATCCCGGAAAGCCGAATAATCCGGCGCGTTGGGTATAAAACACTTTAATTTGAAAGTAAAAGTTTCACGCTGCATTTATACTGAGAGTAAAACCGAGATTGGACAAGATACTCGGCGTGTTTAAAGCGGTTTGAAGCCCGCGAAGTGTAATTATCTTGTTTTTTTGCGTGTCTGTGTTCGACTCCATAGGGGGCTGCAGCAAAAATATGATTACATGTGTTTTTTTAGCTGTTTGAAAGGAGGACATTTTGAGTTAAATCCACTGTGGCCCATCGCTAAATGAGAATGAAGAGCGCACAGCTGAGTCAGACCTAGTATAAGTTTAAAATAACCCCAGATTGTCGCAGCGAAGACGGAGAGCAGAACACCAAAGTAATTATGTGCAGAGAAAGCCAAAAAACAAGTCGGACCGGTCCTCGTTTCCCAGTGGAAATGCTGCAGATTGATGTCGTAGTTTCCAGAGGAGCAGACAGAGGGAGGACAAATTAATAGAAACGAGAAAAAAAAAAAAAAAACGAGGGGTAGAAAACAAGCGGAGAGCCGTCCAGGGCCGTGTGCGCATGTGTACGGCTCGTCCATGGCTCCCGTCCAGTGATGTACAGCCAACTCCTTGAGCCGGGCAATATGGCTAAGAGATATTAGCCGCTTGTTTTTAATCCGTGTTGATATTCCGTATCTCGGCAGAAGGATTGGACTAATCAGAGATGTAAATCCGAATGATCTGCCTTTAATCACTCCTATTACGTCCACACAACACACCAACGCCGCTTCAGTCACTATATTAAATCATTTCTTGGAGTTATTTACAGATCGGGAGAGTAAATATTCAGTGTCCCTCCAGCGTTTTGTGTTTTTTTTTTTTTTGGAGAGGCCTTTTGTGATGATTGCAGCCCCAAAATAATTGGACCACAACACGAGCACATTGATTAACATATCATTATCTCCGAGTAAAGGACACAAGCTGACATTAGCCGCCTCTTGTGCCATTAGCAGGAATCTAATTGTTTATTTCGTGCACCGCAACTTGAAAACTAGTGAGACGGACGGGCTACGTGTCATTAAAAATAATTAACATCTGAATTCTTCTGATTTAAGTAAAAATAAATGCGTTTGACATACAAAACAGGTCAAAGCGCGGACGTGTTAGCTTAGTGTTAGCCAAAGCTGTTGCATGGACAGTAGGAGATATGTTTAGACGCTATATCGCCCCCTATGGACAGCTGCACGTCACGCTAGAGCAGCACATAAAAAAAAAATTGTAAAATGACGACGCAACGCTGCTGAATCCTACGAGTATCACATTTATTTATTTATTTTTACAATTTAAACGTGATTTAATGGAACAAAATTGGGACAATGTGTATGTAGATAATGTAAATACAGCATATGAGGTTTTCCTGAAAATCTTTTGCTCTCTTTATGAAAAAACTTGTCCTTTAGTTAGTAGAGTGACTTCTTTTTTGTTTGTTTTTTTCATTTTCATTTTATCACTGATTAAGGAACGAAAACTAGAGCAGGAAGTGTGGATGTGACAGTGGGCTCAGTGGGTGTGGCTCAGAGGGCGTGGCTCAGAGGGCGTGGCTCAGTGGGCGTGGCTCAGTGGGTGTGGCTCAGTGGGCGTGTCACAGGTGGAGGTGAAAACGGGGATTAATCTGCAAAATGGCGTCCTCAAAATAAGTGATGAACATGAATTAGTCCAAATAAAACTTCAGGGGAGTAAATGTCGAGGAGAATTCAGTTTTTCTTTAAATGAAGAAGTAGTTACTATAATTTAAGTTTGTTTCGGTTTGACTCCAGTAAAATAAGAACTAATGTGAAGCAAAGACGTGTCTGTTTGAGGAATAAGACTTTGGAACAATCAGTGATGAGTTTAAGTTCATTAAAACTCTGTCTAAATTCAAATAAACTTTAAATCTTGATTTCATTCACACATTTACATCAAGATATTTGTGTTTACTCTGACAAGTCGATTTTGCAGAATTCGTCTGATTTAAGTCGTAAAATTCTTGAAATGGATTGAAATAGTTGCGTTGTTGCTACAGGTTCATAAAGTAGGTCAGGTGGCGTTAGCTGCACTTCTCCGTCGTCTCGATTCAAAAGGAGAATCTGAAAAAGCCGGACAACACGACGTTTACGGCTGAATTATGTATCGGACAATGAATTTGTAATAGTTTGTCCTAAGAGAAGAGGAAGAAACTAGGACACAGCGGAAAAATAATGTAAAAATCATGTATGTACAATGTTTTGCGTGATATGTTAGCGTTGGCATGCTAACGCTAACGCCGTGGTGTTTTTTCTTCTTCCTGGTTGGATTCAGCTCGTCCGTGTTCGTGAGTTTTCTGTGTTGTATTGTTTTTGTGTTTGAACCAAAAACGACTACATTTAGCAACGAAAATATGCCACGGAGATATTTCCTCATTTGAAAGCTAATGGCGTGTTGCGAGCGGCGCGCTATTTTAGCCACGGACCGTAAATAATATTAATTACGCACCAATTCATCTTTCTACTTGGTTTTCTCAATTTGGTGGGATTAATCTGAAAAATGTTGCCTGGGCTCCAGAAAACACATTTTTGCAGTACTTTACGTAGATGAGTCTGGTCCTCGGTGAATCATTTTCAAATATCTGTGATTGACAGGTGGATTAGCCAATCAGGGGCGTGCAGAGTCCCTGATTGGCTAAAAAATAAAAAAACTACAGGAAAAAAACATCACACAGGCTGAAAAACATGGCAGATTTTTGCAGAATCACTGAGCGAAGCCGAAACTATAAATCTGAGCTGAGACAAATGTGATTTTATTTGAAAATCACAGGTGACCAATGAGGTGCTTCGATTCACACGTGTCACTGGAATAAACGGATCTGATTGGACGCTCACGTTTGACCAGGTTTGATGGGATTAATGTGAAAAATGTTGCCCGGGCTCCAGAAAACACATTTTTTCCAGTACTTTACGTAGATGAATCTGGTCACGGTGAATCATTTTCTGATCTTTCTGATGATTCTTTGAATCATTTTCTGATCTGTGATTGACAGGTGGATTAGCCAATCAGGGACGGGCAGAGTCCGACGTATCGAGAAAATACAGGAAAAAACATCACACGGGCTGAAAAACATGACGTGTTTCTGCAGATTTCATTGAACAACGCCGAAAATGTAAATCTGAGCTGAGAGAAATGTGATTTTATTTGAAAATCACAGGCGACCAATGAGCTGCTTCGATTCACACGTGTCACTGGAATAAAGAGATCTGATTGGACGATCACGTTTGACCAGGTTTGAAACGGATTATTATCAGTAGACGACTTATTCAGTATATTATTTAGGGCAATATATTTTAGGCGTCACTATGTATTAATACTTTTACTTTTTGAGCACTTTTTCTTTGTGAAAGTGGGAGATTTGGGGGATTTTTGTTGTAGTACGATAAGATTTGAGCTGTGGAGGGCGGAGTAAGCCCCTTTTATGGCTAATTATTGGTTCATTCTGCTGTTTATTTGCTGCAGCTCATGATTTTTAATGAAATAGTTGATTTAAAAATGGTTCACTGGGAGTGTCTTGCATTATTTCAGTTTTAATCAGTGACATTAGTGATATTTCTGTGTTATCCAGTATCAGTCTGAGTTTGCGAAACAAGAAAAATGCTAGTTCTACCTCAATTTTTGGTTTTGCCGATCGACGGTACTGCGTTTTCGAGAACATATATTGTACTGAGTTGGTGACAGTTCATAATGCCTCCAAAAAATCAAATTTGGAAACGCGATCGGAGCTTTTCTTCAGTTGATAAATATTTTTGAAAACTGAGATTAGCAACTTATTGAATTACAAAGGACAGGGCGGTGCGTTCGTTTTCGCTCGCCTCGCTGACAGCCCTTTTCCCGTTCGGTGGGGTGGTTATCCGAGGACAAGTGCACTCTGTTTTCCATATCTTCATCAGATCATTCCCAGTACTCTGCGGTGAACATTTAGGGCATCTTATAAATAATGCAGCAAAGGTCAAGAGTACGACGCGGATGAGGCTGTTCTCTATATGTAAAGAACAACTGGCGTGAAGGAAACCTCGCTGACACAAAAGCGCTTCGCTCTAGAAACCCGCGACACGCAATCAAAGCCTGTCCTCGGGTCCTGCGTCGATGCCAGGAAGAGCGTTTTCTTCCAAAAATCTTAAACCCATCCAAAAACGCAGGTATTGACAGTGGGGGATGCCCTCTAGGAAGAACTTTTATCCGAGGCCACATACGGAGCTGGAGTATACAGCGAGATCGTTCCTACTTATTTTTTTCTCTAACTTCACCTGGAGAAAAATGCTAAAGATATCTACGCCTAAGCATGCAATCGGGCTCCGTATAGTGATCTCCAGGGACTCATTAAAAGTGTCATTCACTCGGCAGCGCTGCGTAATAGCCGTGGTATACGACGCAGCTTTAAAAGGTCTGCGGCGGAGCAACCCCAATCTGCAGAAAAAAATATATGTACTCTGCTATTGTTCTTCACAAATACTACATAAAAAAAAAAACCCTATACGTTTTTTTGCTGCATTTTCCGTTCCATTATAGCCTCATGCACGCTAAATACTGCGGATACGCTCGCCTTTGATTACAGATTAGTTTTTTATAAAGTTTCCAAAGAATAAAACTCCATTGTCCCACATCAAACGCCGCTAACTACCCCCGCTGAAAGCCCGGATCACATTACCCTCGTTTTACTTTCTATAGCGTTTGGCTCCTTGCTCGTTTTGAGACACATTTTAAGATTTTTACTGATGACTTTTAAAGCTCTTCGTGGCATCGCTCCCGGCTACGTTTTCAGACATTTTAACCCGAGCTATCCCGAGGCTTATGCACGAGTTCAAAAGGCTTGGCTGGAAAAGTGGCCCCGATCTGCAGTTGTGTGTCGGTCGCGGGGTTCGTGGATTATGCTAGCAGCTAGAGAATTCGCCGGTTGGAGAAAATGAGCGAAAAACAACCAACCAAACCCAACTGAAAGCCTTTTCTCGTTTACAAAGGAACCGAAAGTGACTGTAACATGCTGGTTTATTGTTGATTGCAGTTTTTGAGCCACTCCAGTTGTTTAATCGTTGAAGTTTAGCTGATTTTAAAACCGTGATACCTTTAAAAACCTGAAAAAAGTTAATTTTAAACAGTTTCCTGCAGCTCAAACGTTTTCCCCATTTTCTTGACGCATCCAAACATCTGAAGTATTCACCCCAGAGAATTATCGACGCAAACTTTGAGACGCTGTAACGGAAAAGCTAATGTTAACTAGCATCCTTACAGGCATGGCGCGATAACAAATTTCGTTGAAGAAAATGTAGAAACGATACTATTGAAACTAACTGACACAAAATCCCAGATTTAAACCATAAAAATGATTCGAAATCTACAATATTGTTAAAAATCATGAGCTGCAATAAATAAACGGCAGAATGAAACACTTTAGTCGTTAGTTTGCGTCTGTAACGAGGCATAGAAGTGATTTATTCAAACATTTTACAGCTTAAATACCAGAAATAACCAAAAATTCCCAGTTGTGCAAAAAAAAAAAAAAGTGAAAATATAGTCCAAAATTTCATATAAAATCATAAAAACACCGTCAAAGGGCACGGATAAAATTATAAAATTATTAAATATTTCTTTATTTTAATGGTGTAATGTGCTTTGTCGACCTATTTGTGTGATATTTATTGTTTTTTATCTTGTTTTTAATGTTGTACAGCACTTTGATTGTTGGAAGATGCTACAGAAATAAAGTTTGACTGATAAATGAATTAAAACATAAATATATCTGCAGTTACACATTTCTGTTTCCGACCTGTGTCACTGTCGTCTTGTGCAAATCGTGGCATAAATTTGTATTATTTCCAAACTGCAAACATTCATTTAACTCGCCGTCTACTGGTTTAGACACATTTTCTATACAACTTTTCAGAACAAACCATTTTTTTCGTCTTCCCAGCAGGACGAAATGCTTCTTGAATAATAAATAAACGATACTTTTTAGCCCTTTTCTATAATTGGCTGTTGGCGTCTGTGTTTCGCGGTCCTCCAAGAAAACCCAATAATAATGACCATGTTTGTAGATTGTGTGAAAATGGCCCCAAACGTCGCCAAACGAACGCCCGCCTCAGAGGGCTCTTTCTGAAGTGAGCCTGCACAAATGGGGCAGTTAAAATTCAACCCGTGTGCCGCCTATGCATAGGTAATGGGTTTCGGATTGGGTTTTAGACAAAAAAGGTTAGCGCCCGGACGAAAGCTTAAAGTTTACACTGAGTGATGGTCGAAGGATGGATGTGTTGGCGCGTATTTATTCAGCTATTAAGTTGTCACGGTGGCTAAATAGTCGCTCACATAAATACGTTCCAAAAAGACGTTTCGAATGGGCGATGGCGGCGGGGATTAAGGAGGACGTCCTTGGTGCTTAGCGAACTAGCTCCGTAATACACTGAAAGTTCCTCGGGATTTTTTTGAACTAATCGCTTCTTTGGCTTTGGAATCTCACAAATTTAGTATAAAGAGTCTGAAATGGTAAAAGAACACATTTTTATACAGCGTTTTTCCACTTTCAAGGCTTTACATCAAGGAACCGCTCAAACATTCGCTCGACCGATGATGTTTAAGTCCAAAATAATTACGATTAACGAGTATATCACAGTAATTATTCAAGTTTAACAGTTTAATGATTCGTATCCAGAACATTTTATAATCTTGTTGTTACAGTCCAGCTCGTTGTGCGACGAGGAAGTAACAAAAAAAAAACAACCAAGATGGAAAAATGGTAAGAACAAGTAATTTAATCAACAGGAATGTAAGGTTGAACTAAACTAAACTGAACAAAAGGGGTAAAAACAAAGAAACTAAGGTAAAGTTATCTAAAACACAAATCTTACAAACAAGAAACAAAGTGAGTGCTGACGAACGAGCCCCGAGCAGGTGGCCCCAAGCGTCTTAAATGCAGGAGGTGGCTGAAGGGGGCCCCTTGATTGGCCAAGGCTGGAAATCAGTCCAATGGCGTCGAAGGGTCAAAAAGGAACGAAGATCTGGACAGACAAAAAGTGGACAATTAACAAAAGAACTTAAGGCCTTTGTGATCAGTGGAAACATCTATGATTTAGCAGAGACTCTACTGGACAAGCAGGGCCGTTAACTGCAGATTGGGGGCCTGGGGCAGGAAATCACACACGGGCCCCTCTAATACAAATGAATAAGAAAAGGGTCTGATTCTAGGCCCCTAAACCCGGGACAACAGACCCTCTGTCCCTCTGTCCCCTCTGTATCCTCTGTCCCCTCTGTCTCCTCTGTCCCCTCTGTCCCCTCTGTCTCCTCTGTCCCCTCTGTCCCTCTGTCTCCTCTGTATCCTCCTCCCCTCTGTCCCTTCTGTCCCCTCTGTCCCCTCTGTCCCTCTGTCCTCTCTGTCCCCCCTGTCCCCCCTGTCCCCTCTGTCCCTCTTCCTCTCAGTCCCTCTGTCCTCTCTGTCCCCCCTGTCCCCCCCTGTCCCCCCTGTCTCTCTGTCCCTCTGTCTCCTCTGTCCCCTCCTCTGTCCCCCCTGTCCCCTCTGTCCCCCCTGTCCCCTCTGTCTCCTCTGTCCCCTCTGTCTCCTCTGTCCCCTCTGTCCCCTCTGTCTCCTCTGTCCCCTCTGTCCCCCCTGTCCCCTCTGTCCCCCCTGTCCCCTCTGTCTCCTCTGTCTCCTCTGTCTCCTCTGTCCCCTCTGTCCCCTCTGTCTCCTCTGTCCCCTCTGTCCCTCTGTCTCTCTGTATCCTCTGTCCCCTCTGTCCCTTCTGTCCCCTCTGTCCCCTCTGTCTCTCTGTCCCCCTGTCCCCCCTGTCCCCTCTGTCCCTCTGTCCCCTCTGTCTCCTCTGTCCCCTCTGTCCCCCCTGTCCCCTCTGTCCTCTCTGTCCCCTCTGTCCCCCCTGTCCCCTCTGTCCCTCTGTCCTCTCTGTCCCCCTCTCCCCTCTGTCCCCCTCTCTCTCCGTTTCTCTCTTTCTCTCCGTCTCTCCCTCCCTCCTCGTCTCTCTTTTCTGTCTCTTTCTCTCTGTTTCTCTCAGTCTCTCTCTTTCTCTGTTTCTCTCTCTCCCTCCCTCCTCGTCTCTTTTCTCTCTCTTTCTCTCCGTCTCTCTCTCTCTCTCTGTCCCTCCCTCTGTCTCTCTCTTTCTCTCCGTCTCTCTCCCTCCCTCCTCGTCTCTCTCTCTCCGTCTCTTCCCCCTTCACGATAAACGATATTATCATTTATTGTTCCATCTCTAGTCGAGACGGGATTTAAGCGGTCGACCTTCAGATCAGCCGGAGCTTTTAGTTTGGAGCGAAATTCAAAGTTTTGTGTTTTTGGTGAGACTAATAGTGAAATTGTGAACAATATAAGGAAAAAAATGTCAGTTTTTTTGTCATGTCGCCCGATCTTGAGGCTTAAAATAAGTTTTAATCAATCGTAGTTAAACAACAATAAAAAAACAACAATACAAAAGTAGAATATGATACAAACGCCGCAAAAATCGTCTGATATTATTTTATTTTTATTCATTTTATTCGAGCACATCTCACAAATCTGTTCTCACACAAGCTCGAAAAGGAGAAGAAAACTTATCAAGTCCCATTTCTTTTCCGATACTCCGAGGATTGAAGTAACAGTAACGGCCTTTATAAACACAGAGGAGCTGCGTGTTCTGTTGTTAAATCTTTTCTCCTGGTTAAATCCAGCGTTTCTGCGTCGAGCGAGGAGCCTGTAAACCGCTGGAGACGTTCGATACAAGGTCACATTACTCAAAGCTGCTTTGTGACACTTATTTGGTCTTGTGGTGAAGTAAACAAGTGTCACTGAAAAGCGCCGCCCCCTCGGTCGATGAAGGTGCGTCGTCCTGTCACTGAAAAACGCCGCCCCTTCGCTCGATGATGGTGCGTCGTCCTTGTGCGAGTCGTGGCTGTACTTTCTCCATTACCTCTGATTATAGACTTACCGCTGGAACAATACAATCGCCTCTAAAGCGATTGTTCTCAACGCTAACTCCACATCGATATTAGATTTTCTTGTTCGTTTATTAACTACGATTTTTTTTGCTGCTGCCGTTTCCAAGGCTGCACTGTCCATATTTTACATTTTTTTGTGTAACAGCATTTATTGTGACCCAAAGCTATATAATCTTGCACAAATCTTTCCAAAAACGTCCTCACATTGGGATTGCGTGCTGCAGCGCTGGCTAAACTCTCTAGCGTTAGCTTGTCATGCTAGCGCAGAGTGATGTACTGTCATTTTGGTCGTGTCTGAATGTTGCCATGTCAGTAACTTGTGCAATTCTGAGACCTTGCTTTGATAATAAACATTTTAATGTGTCTGCCAGGCCTGCGGGGGCGCTGCAACATGTCCATAACACTGCAGCTAAAAGAATAAAGAAACAAGCAAAACACAGAGCGCCTTTTAAAAAAAAAAAAAAAAAAAAAAGGCACGAAAAGACGCATCCAGCAGTGTGGAAGAAGTACTGTATTTTCCAGAATATACGTCGCTCTGGAGTGTGAGTCGCACCAGCCAAAAAATGCAAAATAATGAAGAAAAAAACATATATAAGTCACATTTTTGGGCATTTTTTGCTGTTTCCGAGGCTGCACCGTTTACATTTACACACTTATCTTTGTAATAAGTGTTTTTTTTTTGTGTAACTGCATTTATCGTGACTCAAAGCTGTATAATCCTGCACAAATCTTGCACAAATCTTCCAAAAACGTCCTCATATTGGGATTGCGTGCTGCAGCGCTGGCTAAACTCTCTGGCGTTAGCTTGTCATGCTAGCTCAGAGTGATGTACTGTAATTTTGGTCGTGTCTGAATGTTGCCATGTCAGTACTTGTGCAATTCGGAGACCTCCTATGCCCAGCAGTAATAACGCGTGATAAAACCTCGGCGAGTCCCATCGAAATGCCGACCCCCGAGATAGTTTGCAATAATCTGGTTGCTTTTCTTGTGGGGGCTGTGCGAGCGTCGTTCTGCGTCGCCACATGCAACGTTTGCCTTCCTGTTGCATTTTGCTTTTGTTTAAACATGTCCTGTCAGTTTGGAAGCTATTCACGATAATTAGCCCAGAATTTGACGCGATGGCAGCGCTGAATGAAGCTTCAGCGAGACTCCGGAGCGTGTGCACACATTTTAGCTGCGCATGTGTGTTGTCGATTATCGTCCCAGATGTTCCTTATTAGCGGTTGTACAGTATGAAAGAGAATCCGCTCCGAATGGGGTAGAGGCTTGAACACGTTTCTATAAACCCCATCACGTTTGGAGATCACCCTGTCAAATTTTGAGAAGACGCAGCGAGATTTTCAGATTTTCATGATTGTAATTTATGTTATTACAACTTTTCTTTATTTATACAGCATGAAAAAGTTGTAGTGGAGACATTGTGCCGTTAATAAAACTTGGAAGATTATTTTCAGGTCTATGTCACAGTACAATGTACGTTATTCAGGTTATAGAAGTAGAATCTCTTCAGTTTGTGTAGTAAAAAGTACTTCCTGATCATTTGGGCCAGTTTAGGACGAGGCGTGAGGGCCAAAAACAATTTATCTGAGGGCCGCATTTAGCCCTGGGCCGTAGTTTGGACATACCTGACATAGACTGTATATATAAGTGGACATAGCTAACACGCTAGCCGATGAAATGGATTAAGTGAATGTGAAGTAACCCACAACGTTCAGCTCCAAATGAAGCTCAACGATGCTAGCAGTTATAGCGGCTAATTTGAAGCCGTGTTCCATATTTGGAATTCCGACCATGAGTATCATAGCAACCAAAGAGCCAATCAGGATTGAGGCTGTTGAAGGTAATGCCTCTTCCCGCTTAGCAACGCTGTCAATCAAACCTGTTGCTAACGCTAGCGGGGAGAAGGCGCTTGAGTCGTCCGTTATTAATGTTCATATCTCGATTTACGGAAATAAAAATATGTAAAGTGAATTGGAGCCAGAGTCGATGAAGCTGAAAGTGCGCGCAAGCTCACTTCCTGTTTGATACCGGTCCGCTAGTAGGTTAGCGAAGTCCTTTTATGTTGCTGACAGCGTGTGGACACAGCACCTGCGAAAGACGACAAGCCTCAAGGGGAAAAAAATCCTGTTGTGACACTGGTAATCGTTATTAATTCAAAAAAATCTATTCCAGCCGACACCTCCGCCTGGTGAGAAGATTACTCCAGTAAATATGTCTTAGAGGTGAAAGTGCACATCGAGCTTTTATTTCAGGGAGCTAGAGACGAGCAGAGTGTGTGAGCGGGACGGGCACAATGGCAGAAGAGAGTGTGAGGAGGAGGAGGAGGACGAGGAGGAGGAGGAGAACGAGGAAGAGGAGGAGGGGTGTGGTGTGATAATGCGCGGAGGAGGAGGAGGAGGCGAGAACCGAGCCATTCACTGCATTTGTGAAGAGGCTGATTGAAAAGCGAACCTCTCTTTTGCCGTGGCAGTGCCGAGCTGCTCCTCGCCCCTCGCCGCTGACCCCGCAGCTTAACCAGCCGCTCGGAGGTCGGCCTATTCATTTCAACGCCGAACGCAGACCGCCATGAGCCGCCGCGCCTGACCCCCGCACCGGGATTAAACACACGCTCCCATTGTGGCCTTATTTTTATGTTTTTAAACGTATTTTTAGTCATCATTAATTAAATCGCGCTTTTATCAGATGGGCCGTGAGCGCAGGGAGAATCTAAAATGTGTTGCCACAGTAACTCTGTCTGGCACGAATGAAACATCACACAATTACTACGAGGTTAATCAGGATTTGTTGCAGTGATGTTGTAGCAAACTGGGAATGTAGGACTGGTTTCCCATTTAAACTAACAGACAATTAGCCGCTGATGGCGCAGAAAGAAACAGAATGACTCTGGCTATTTATAGATGCAAACTCTGATGCTTTGATAATAAACATTTTAGTGTGACTGCCAGGCCTGCGGGGGGCACTGCAGCGTGTCCTTAACTCTGCAGGTAAAAGACGAAAGAAACAAGAACGAAATACAGAGCAGCTTTTAAACCAAATGGCACGAAAAGATGCATCACAGTGTGGAAGATGTACTGTGTTTTCTGGAGGATAAGTCGCATCAGTGAAAAATGCAGAAAAATGAAGAAAAAAACAAAACAAATAAGTCGCATTGGACTAAAAGTCGAGAACAGACATTTTATCTTTAAATCAAGTTCTAATAATCAGAATAAAATGTGTAAGAACAGGCTGAATATCAGAACATCAGGCTGATGTCACACATTTATATTTCTTCATGAAGCTCAGACAGAACTGACACGTGTCGGTTTGTTCACGTCAGATATTAACAGTTAATCACAAACTAAAGCAGAAAAAACAAGTTTACTCTGGATCTCACTCCAAAAATCACTAAATCCACTGAATTCTTCATCCTCTGTGTCGAAGATGAACAACTCCACCAACTCCAGAGGAAGATGAAGCTCCTCTTCCTCTTCTGTGAGGCTCAGACTGGTACAAGTTTAACCCAAGAACCAAGAACCTTTTGTTCTTTGGAAAATGATTCACTGAAAACTGAAATATCCACTTTTTTTTTTCAATTTTAACCCTTTATTCCTTGAATTTGGATCAGGGCCAAATTTGACCCATTGGGTTCGCTAATTTATCCAAAAAGAATATAAAACATACTTCTAGACATTCTGCAAGCTGTTACTAAAAAGATTAACAAAAAATTTTACCAACTGCTGGTTTTGCTGAGGAGACGATTTTGTTTGTGTCGTTTTTCCATCTTGTCACTACGACTCTGCCTCATTTTAGTTCAATATTCATCCACTAGGGGTCTCTATGCAGGGGTCAGAAGTGGCACTCTGGGCTTTTTGAATTTTTTTATTTGAAATTTAACACATTTTTTTGTTAATTTTGGGTAGCAGCGATTAACTTCGGCCAAATTTGACCCTCGCTGTGACAGTCGCCCCCAATAAACTATGAAACAAAGTGACACTTATAGTCCAGAAAAATACAGTACTCAGTTAAGTAAAAGTACAAATACCGGAGCGAAAAAATACTCAAGTAAAACTATTAAAATGCCTGTTTAAAAATGTACTGCAAGAGTAAAAATTAGAAGTATTTTGTGCAGATTTTGTGTCATATAAAGCTTCAAATGTGGTGATTTTTGTGGTGATTCAACAGAAACAACTGAGTCAGTCCCATCTGTTTTTATGTTTTCTATATATTTTGCTCAAACTTGATAAATTAAACCCTCAGCCTTTTCAGCTGGTCTCAAAAACTATAAAAAATACTTTTACTTTTGAGTCCTTTTCACCACATTTGAGAGCGAGTATCTGCTCTTTCTCCTCATTTACATTTTTGAAGTAAAAGTAAAAAGTATTCACTCGGGTAAAGTACAGATACTAAACTTCGTTACCTTCCAACATCCAGTATATTGACTTTTTTTTTAATACACATTTTTCTAACAAGTTGCTAAAAACGCCGTATGTTCATGTGCGTTCTCCTGACACGTGTAAGTCATTGTCTCCAAAGCTAACAGCTAAATTACTTGCAAATTAATATATAAAATGTGCTAATTTATGAGCTACCGCAAAGCTAACAGTACACCATTATGAAATATGACGACGGAATTAAAAGTGCGGAACATATCCTGTTACTGCGCGAGTCAAAAACGCTTCCTCCAAACCAAATGAGTCCACTTCCCTCGCGCCGCTCTCCACGGCGTCGCACCAACATTAACCCGGCCATTAGTTTTCCTGCCAAAGTTTGTTTGATGAATCGCAGACGCCATTAACAGATGAACATAATGAACAGTGTCATTAGTGCAGCCCCTAAAGTTAAGGTTTGCTGCCACTGGAATAATTGCGGATGGTTTCCAGGCAGATTTCACTTTTGGCCCGACAGCGAAAATTCAAGCTTGGAAATCTAGACGGAGGCAAGCAGTTTGGCTCTTTTATTTATCTATTTATTTATTATTTTTTAAGCACTTTGGCTCTTTTTATTTTTCTATTTATTTATTATTTTTTTAAGCACTTTGGCGCTTTTTTTATTTATCTATTTATTTATTATTTTTTAAGCACTTTGGTGCTTTTTATTTATCTATTTATTTATAATTTTTTAAGCACTTTGGCTCTTTTTATTTATCTATTTATTTTATTATTTTTAAGCACGTTGGTTCTTTTTTATTTATCTATTTATTTGTTATTTTTTAAGCATTTTGGCTCTTTTATTTGTTTATTTATTATTTTTTAAGCACTTTGGCTGTTTTTTTTATTTATCTGTTTATTTATTATTTTTAAGCACTTTGTCTCTTTTTATTTATCTATTTATTATTTTTTTTAAGCACTTTGGCTCTTTTTATTTATCCATTTATTTATATTTTTTTAAGCATGTTGGATCTTTTTTTATTTTTTTAATTATTTTTTTTAAGCACATTGGAAACTTTTTATTTATTTATTTAATTTTTTTAAAAGCTTGCGACGATAATTACTCTTGATTTTATTTGTCCCCCGCCTCCTTTCGCCACTAAACGCTACTAAACTGCACTGTCTTTGTGTGGTGACACGCTCGGTTTTAAGCAAGAATCTGATTCATTTTTCATGGAGAAACTGGGACGTTGGGAAGTTTTGTTGCTAAAATCTGATAAAAAGCAATGTTCATGTGGCCTACACTGCCCCCTTTCTGTGGGAGGCTGTAAAGTGGCGCTGTCGTCCAGTAGAACTTATTTTCACTCAAGTCTCAGCACCTTCCAGAAAAATTTTGAAATATGAGCATTAATCCATGTTCTAAACACTGCCACCTCCTCAAAAACAGACCTGGAGTGTGTGTTTTGTTTCATTTATTATCAGTCTGTAACATCTCCAAAGCTCAAAACGCTCTGTTCCACCTCGTGATGTCATGAGTGGTAGTTTTTAAGTGTTTTAACAGCTCATTTTACCTTTAGTTCAGTAGAAATTGTCAATTCCAGAGCTGAAAGTTATATCCAATTTTATCCAAATGATTCTCGTGAAGGTGAACGAGTTTGAGAACACAGCGGCGCACTTCCTGTATCACCACTTGATGACATCACAAGGTGGAACGGCGTGTTTTCTCAGCCTAAATCTGCAGGTTTGTGTGTTAAACATGTGTGAATGAATCGGATCAGAGCGTAGTGTCACGTTTCACCTTTAAAGTGTGTTCCGGTGACCCGCCCGTGCACCTCCCTCGTCTCTTTTGGCCCTGACACTAACCTGGTTGTTCCGTCTGGTTCGGTTTTGTTCTCTGCACTTTTTCCTGAGCTTCTTTAGTGGCTCGTCTCTGTTTCGGCCCGTCATCTGCCCGCTGGCTCTCTATCTTATCTCGTTTGGCCGGGATCCTCCGACACACACCAACTGTTGTGCCTCCCGATGAAACGAGGAGGCATCGCACCTTTCAGACCTTTCGGGACGTGACAAGTGTTTAGCTGAAAGCGTTTTCAAAGGTTCCTGAGATTGGCCAGTCGAACAGGAAAATGAGACTAAAAAAGGCTCCGTTTAATGTGGTTTGGTTTTACAAGGAGCTGGTTGATGTGGGAGGAAACAGGTGGAGCGCACGGAGCAGCCTGTCGGGGGCGGTATAGAGTTGAACTCGGATTAGGAACTAAGAAGAGACTCAATACAGAGTCACAAGAGTCCTGGTTAGTCCTGGTTTAGTCCTGGTTTAGTCCTGGTTTAGTCCTGGTTTAGTCCTGGTTTTAGACTAGATTTAGTCTTGGTTTGGTCCTGGTTTGGTCCTGGTTTAGTCCTGGTTTAGACCTGGGTTTAGTCCTGGTTTAGTCCCGGTTTTAGTCCTGGTTAGTCCTGGTTTAGTCCTGGTTTAGTCTTGGGTTTAGTCCTGATTTAGTCCTGGTTTAGTCTTGGCTTAGTCCTGGCTTAGTCCTGGCTTAGTCCTGGTTCAGTCCTGGTTTAGTCTTGGTTTAGTCTTGGTTTAGTCTTGGTTTAGTCCTGGTTTTGTCCTGGTTTTGTCCTGGTTAGTCCTGGTTTAGTCCCGGTTTAGTCTTGGTTTAGTCCCGGTTTAGTCCCGGTTTAGTCCCCGGTTTAGTCCCGGTTTAGACCTGGTTTAGACCCGCTTTAGTCCTGGTTTGGTCCCGGTTTAGTCCCGTTTAGTCTTGATCTAAACTGACATCAGTGACTTGGATTAGCAGCAAAATTTTTGTCCAATTATCGGTTCGAATTATTATTTTTTTTGACTGTAAATCAAACGTAGATGACGACTTTACACCGACGCTTTATATTTAACGTCGTTAATAAAAGAAAAGTTGCATAATGCGGCTTTAGTTTAAGAAGATGGCGTCCTTCTTCCACCGCTGCAGCTCACGTTCCAGGTCCGGTTTTAAAAGTCTGTAGAAACTCACATTTTGAAACTCGAGCCGCCGCACGAAACATCGTAAAACATGGAACCCAACCGTCGATGTAACTCGCGCTCGAGCTAGTTATAAAACATTTCATTAGCCCCGTTAGCTCCTCGTATAACGCTAAACCCGCTCGCTCCCGGATACTTCTCCAAACTCGACTGTACGGCCCGAGTCTCCGAACAAACACTGGACCAAACTTTCCCAGAGCGAAAACTCGAGCCGTGAACAGGACAGTTTGGCCCGTGAGCGTCGGGTTTGACAAGTCCGTGTTAAGATCTATTAAAACGTCGCCGAAACAAAACACAGCTGTGAAAACAAGAGGAAGGAGCGAGTTTGATGAAACGCTCAGTTTAGCTCAGCTGCATTTGTACCAGTTCACACTCTGTGGCTCTTTGTGATGTTTTTTCTTTCTTGGAGTGTGTGAAAAAGTCTTAAACCAGGTTCTGAGACTAAAAACGACGTTAATAGCGCCGAGTTATGAAAATATTAGACTTTTAACTCTTGACATTAGTGGTTTTAAAGTGGGCGAGTCATTTACACTTCAGAACACCTCGATGATTCCTCTGTGAGACTCAGTTTTTTATTTTTTTTTACCTGTCAGTGAGATTTTTCGGGACCTTTTGAAACTTTATAAACCCAAATTTGACCCGTTTGGCCACTGCAAACTTTTGGATTTGCATTTTTGTCCAGTTGATTTTTATTTTTACGAGTTTTACACTTCAAACGTTGGCTTCCCAGATTGATTTATTATTTTTATTTTTTGGTCATTATATTCAAAATCAAACAACATTTCTGTCATGACTGAAAGGATTTAGGCTGAAGTAAAAATAACTTATAATGTCCAACCCATTTTAATAATAAGGTGATTTAAAATGGGATTATGCCCCTAAAACTATTCAAACTGCTGCAATAAACGGCAAAGATAGAAGCGATTTAATCAACCTCCACAAAATCCACAAAGAAACATAAATAAATAAATAAATAATAAATCCTGACCCCGAAATGTTTCGCAGGATCCGAAATGCAAACTTTTTTCCTCTGCAGATGAATGTCACTTTTGAAGAATAAAACAGATAAAATAATCAGGCAGCTTTAAATTTTAAATGAACAACACTTAATTAGCCTCAAATATGAAGAAGAAACATTTACTCATGAACACGATGTTTTATTAAGAGGCTTTGTCACTAATTTTGACTCATTTTTAATAAACTTTTTTAGGACTTGCTGCCCCTGAATTTCAGTTGACGGCCCTGTTCATTCAGAATATTCTCATTTCGATCGTCGATGTTTTTACTGACGACAAAGAACAAGACGAGAAAAGATCTTTAAACACGGAATTTATGAGATTAAAATGAAAATGATTCATATTCAGAATATTTGAAACTGTCAGAGACTTTAATCATTATCGTGATATAATCGTTAAACCAGGTCTAAACCAGGTCTAAACCGGGACTTAACCAGGTCTAAACCGGGACTTAACCAGGTCTAAACCGGGACTAAACCAGGTCTAAACCGGGACTTAACCAGGTCTAAACCGGGACTAAACCAGGTCTAAACCGGGACTAAACCTGGACTAAACAGGGACTAAACCAGGGACTAAACCAGGGACTAAACCAGGGACTAAACCGGGACTAAACCGGGACTAAAGCTGGACTAAAGCTGGACTAAAGCTGGACTAAACCGGGACTAAACCGGGACTAAACCGAGACTAAACCGGGACTAAACCCAGACCCAGTCAGGACTAAACCAGGAACTAAACCAGGAACTAAACCGGGTCTAAACCGGGTCTAAACCGGGTCTAAACCAGGACTAAACCAGGACTA
The DNA here is from genome assembly GCA_019594935.1 of Periophthalmus modestus. Classification (NCBI taxonomy): domain Eukaryota; kingdom Metazoa; phylum Chordata; class Actinopteri; order Gobiiformes; family Gobiidae; genus Periophthalmus; species Periophthalmus modestus. The sequence goes on from JAIEZT010000026.1 coordinate 1,069,958, forward strand.
AACCAGGACTAAACCAGGACCAAACATACTGACTCACTGTTGTGTTTTTGTGTTTAAACCTGCACAGAAGTTTTCCTGACGATGTGGGACATTCTACTTTTTCTCCTTTGACGATGTTTAACTCCAGACTCAGACGGTTCTGTTTCTGTGTTTTATTCTTTTTTAACGTCACATGTTGGACGATGAGTCTCGTTTTTTTCGCGTCGGGCCTGTTTCCCGCTCGTTCAGCTTCGGTCTCTCGTCCTCGTTTCCTCAGCTTCAGTTCGAGCTTTAACCCGTCGTCCTCGTGTCGTCTTCGTCTCTCGCTGACGACAGACGCTCTCCATCAGCGGCAGAGCGGGGGAAGTGACATCACGTCCCTGCAGGGCGAGCGGCGAGCGGCGAGCTGTCAGCCATGTCATGACAAAAGAGTTCCCCGGGAGCATCTGGGTGAGCGAGGACGGCGGAGGAATGTTTCGCCCTCATGTTTTCTTTGGAGTTCCTGTCTCCTCCACTTTTAGACCACGCACCATTTGTCTAAAGTACATTCTTCCAACTCCTGCCTTTCTTTCTTTTCTTTCTTTTTTTTCCCTTCGCTCGTTTCGTTGCAGATTTAGGCCACGGGGGCGGGGCCTAAAGTTCTCCGAATTAGTCAGAAAGAGCAGGGCCGATAATTGAGTTGGCAGGATCCGCGTCGGGCGAGAGCAGCCAAAATCTATACACTTACTTCACAAGACGAATGGCTTAATTAAAACACGGCCGTCTGAATCATAACTGGGCTGTTTTTGTCGTCATGGTTACTTAAAATATAAAGTTAATTTGAAGCAATTAGCGGCGTCGCCATAAAGCACGCACGAGCAAATAAACTATTGGAAGGTTAATGTTTTAGCGACGGCGTTACAGAAAAGAAAAGAGTAACTTAAGCGTCAACTTGAAGGTCTTAGATTACACACAGTGGACCAAAAAAGCACCGGACTTGTGTTTGTTTCACTCATGCAGCTCAAAATGCTCCGTTTCCACCTTGTGATGTCATTAAGTGGGAGTTTTCAAGCTACCGTTTTATAATCCCGCGAGAACTCGGAGCAGTTCATATAAAGGAGATTCATATAAGGCAGTGACAGGATAAAATTACATATTATATCTCTGCTTTTATATGCAGGGTTACACTGACTATTCCAGGTTTGTAAATGATCCAAATGATTCTAGAAATGAAGCTGTGGAGTTTAAAACGTAGGGGAGCACTTCCTGTATCACCACATGATGACATCACAAGGTGGAACAGAGTGTTTTCTTTCAGTTTGAGTCTAAATCTCTGCAGGTTTGTGAGTTAAACATGTGAGAATGACACAAAAAAAAAACCCAACTCCAGGTCTGTCTGTGGTGATAAAATAATATTGGCTCTTTAAGTTTTTAATTTCGTCTTTGTCACTTTTAGATTCGTGCGGTTTGCGTTTGGAAGTCGCTCGTAAAACAATATTGTGAGTTTATAACATATTTAGAAGTTAAAAGTTGCAGTCTCGCTCAGATTGAAAAGAAATCACAACCTACTTTTGATGGAATAACGTTTCGGGCTCTGTGGTTTCTGCACTTTCTCAAAATTACAAAGTCCCTCGGAGATCGATTGATCCAATTCCCCGGCTCTGTTTTCAAAACCGTTGTTATGGCGATATCAGTTTGGAGCGAGAAAGTTACACGGTACTACTTGAATTCAAAATACACACATCTGTACTTAATATGTCCTCAATAATATCGTTTATCGTGAGAAAAAAGGTCGACAATAATCGTAAAACAAAGAAAATCACCAGAATGTGCAGAAAAAAGGACTTATCCACAGGGGAGTCGACACGGGGGGGATAGAGAGCTCTTAGGGGGCCCAGAATTGGACCCTCTTCCTATTAATTTGTATCACGGGGGGCCCATGTGAGACTTATCGCCCCTGGGCCCCCAAATTGCAGTTGACGGCCCTGCTGATCCAGAATATTCTGATAAAGTTTTAATTATTCATATCTACAACAACTTTTATCATTATCATGATGTAAAGCTTTAGACCATTGTGTTCTGGTTTTTTGTTTTTTTATTTTGAGTTTTTTTTGTGTGTTATTTGTGTTTTTTTTTTAATTATTTTGAGGGTTTTTTTTGTGTGGTTTTATTAATTATTTTGAGATTTTTTAGTTTGTGTGTTTTATCTTATTTTTATATTGTTGTTTGTTTTTTTTTTTTGAGGGTTTTTTAAAGTTTATTTTCTTTATTTTATTAATTATTTTGAGGTTTGTTTGTTTTTTTGTTTTTTTTTTTTTTTTTTAGTTATTTTGAAGGTTTGTTTTTTTTTGTTTTGAGTTTTTTAGGTTGAGTTGGGTTTTTTTCCTGATTGACTGAGGGACTGTAGACCATTGTGTTCTGCGTCCTGATTGGCTGAGGGACTGTAGACCATTGTGTTCTGCGTCCTGATTGGCTGAGGGACTGTAGACCATTGTGTTCTGCGTCCTGATTGGCTGAGGGACTGTAGACCATTGTCCATCAGTCTCCTCCGTGTCTCCTGTACAGTACAGAATGTGTCAGACAAATTTACATAAATGTTGGATCAGTGTGACTCTGAAGTGCTGTATGTTTGCAAGTTTTCTCCCCGACAAAACCCACAATGTCGATGAAACGTTCTGCACCGACAAAGGCACCGACGAAGGTTTGAACTTTGTGTTTAAACAAGAGAGAAATGTGAGAAAATGTTAATGTGTGAGAAAAGTGTATAAAGTGTGTGGTGAGGGGTTTTACAGATGAGAAACAGAGAGAATAATGTAAAAAATAAAGCTGATACTTCACAGATTTCGCCTCCTGAAGCTCACGTTCTTCGTCTTATTTAATATTCATGTATGCGCTCTTCATCAGGCCCCTCGTCGTCAATGACAATTCAAAATAAATTAACATTCCAAGGGCTTTATTTTGTGCTGCTCTCAGCCCAGCGCAGGAACTTCGGACGGCTGCCCCCGGAGGTCAGCGTGTACTCCCCTCGTGTCAATCATCACGGCCCGACCCCGCCCCCCTCCCCTCGTTCATTCTCTCCCTCCTCAGAAAAACTCCAACCAACCCCCGTTTTTTTTGGACTCTTCTTTCAGCTTCGTCAGATTTGTTTTAATTCCGTTTTTAATTGTCGGGCGTTTGCGTACTTCTATCGGAGGCGTGTGAAGGATTTCGCCGTGGACCTTCCTCATTATCTGCGGCGCTGTGATGGATGCATTCGCTCGGCCGCAGAGCAGGCGAAAGGGAAAGCAGATGTTGGACGTGTTTTTTGTGAGAAATAAACCTATAATAAGAAGCGAAAACCTGAGGGAGTTTTGGTTTTATAAGAAAAAGCGTTAAATAAATGGGATGAAATGTGTATTACTCAGCGGCGTTCTGGTCTAAATTAAACGTGAGCTCATTAGATCGAGTGTAGGTGGTGACAGTCACTTTTCTAAAACACGTCTGCCATGTTGGAACACGATCGACTTTGTCTGATTCGTGGACCCGTAACAAGTCGCCTTAAATCCCCAGATTAATATAAGGCGAGCTGCTGTATATAATCACGGCGCAGATTCTTCACTTACCTCTTAAAAAATCATTTGACAACAGCTCAACTCGCCCCCCGTAAACGCCGCCCCTCGTCCCCGGTGTGTGATATTATGAAACATATGTCAGCCATCTTAATGTTAATCACTTAATCCTTTTATCTCCGTCCGATTCAGGCCAGAAATCCCACCAAACAAAAACAGTTAGGCAGACGAGCCGTGGCCCCCGCTCGGCTTTAAGGGGAAAAGAGGACGTGTTTCTCAGCGGTGCGTTCGAGGTCCGCTGGGGGAAAAGAGCTCCCGGGTGGGGTCGGTTTAGTCGTGGTCGGTGAAGGTCACGGTGGAGGTGGAGGATGAGTTTGAGCCGGAGCAGAGGGAGGTTTTCAGAGACTCGTGGATAGTTCGTGCTTCGTCAGGAAAGATGATGAATAGAAATTGGAACTTTTAAAATGTCTTTGGATTAAAATTTGAACTTTTAAAATGTTTTTGGATTAAAATTGGAACTTTTAAAATGTCTTTGGATTAAAATTGGAACTTTTAAAATGTCTGTAGATTAAAATTAAAAAGTCATAAGTCATATTTTTTTCTTTATAAATGTGTTTAGATAAAAATATTGTCTTTGTATCATCAGCTTCTGTTTTGGACGATTGAAGATTTAACTCCTGAGACTCGAGCTCTTTCATGACTTAATTCATTTCTTTTTTTTATTCGGGCTGATTAGACCTGATGAGTGAAAACAGAGAATTATAAAAGTGACGTCCACATATGAGGACAGTCGTTCTATGTTTTAATAATTTTGATAAAACATTTGGACAAAGATTTGCAAAAACTATTTATTAAGAGCCTGAAACGGCAACATTTGTCCTGAGTAAAAACAAAATGAGAAACAAATGTGTCTCTTTGAACAATGTGTCTCGTGAAGATCTGCAGACGGGAGCAGACACGTGACTTTACAATAAAAAAAAAAGAAAAAGTGCCTTTACAAAATAAAATAAAAAATATATTTTCTGAAGATTCTAAAGTTTTAAAAATATTGTAAAATTGAAATTTTTGCTTTGTTGCTGTTCTTCTTCTTTTAAATATTTTCATCTTGACCGAGGCTCAAAATGTGTCGTTCAAATATAAAGACGCCAGATCCTGGAGGATAAAGATGTTTTTACTTTAAAGACACATATTCCTCTATTTTCTGATCTGTTTGTGTTTCCTCGTCACAAACCTGGAGCTGAGTGTTTTTGTTTCATTCTCACATGTGACGCACACAAACCTGCAGATTTAGGCTGAGAAAACACTCCGTTCCACCTTGTGATGTCATCATGTGGTGATACAGGAAGTGCTCCGCTGTGTTTTTATTTTATTCACACATGGTACAAACACATTCATCCAGTTCAAATATTGTATGAAACAGTTTTATTCAAAGTACGACTTACTTCTCCTGCTTTTCAAAACTAAACCGTGATCTTTTAGTCCCTCCCAGTTTGTTAAATTAAGAGTAAAAAGGGAAAATAAAATGATTTATTAAAGAACCAGGAGCTGTATCTGCATTTTACAATAAATAAAATAAAATAATGCTTCACCCGAAATGTAAAAGTCACAAGAAATCTGCTCTAACTGGGATGAGATACTTAAAAAAATATTATTCTTCATATTTTTTATTGCATTTTAACATTTTACAGCTGTTACCCAGATGGGCCCCAGGTAAAGCTCAGGAACAGAAAAATATATATATACACACATACATCCCTATATATGCACACATACTTATAAATATACACTTATAAATAAAAAGAAATAAAAAAAAAAAAATGAAAAAATACATTAAAAAAAAAAAATCATTAAAAAAAAAAAAAAATATATATATATATATATATATATATAATAAAATATATATATATATAATATATTATTATATAAAAATATATATATATATATAATATATATATATATATATAAATATAAAAAAATATATATATATAAAAAATATATATATTATATAATATATGGTATATATAATATAAATATATATATATATTAATATAAGCTGTAGTTTGGTAAACATAATAAGTGGTAATATTAATGGAAAGCAATAATATGGGCACAGAAGCTCACCAGAAAAAAAAAAAAACAAACCACACAGAAATGCAATAAAAAATAAAATAAAAAAAAAAAAAATAAAAAATAAAAATAAAACAATAATATGTTTTTTATTATTATTATAACTATTATTCACAGTAAAATAAAATATATATATATATATAAATAATAAATTTGCAATAAATTTTTAAACTCCACACAATCATTTGGATCATTTCAGTCGTGGAGTCGCCACTTATCTCGACTGAACTAAAGGTAAAAGGAACTGTGAACTTGAAAACTATCACTTGATGACATCACAAGGTGGAACAGAGCGTTTTGAGCTTTGGGGATGTCACAGAGTAATAATAAAGTGTGACTCTGAAACAAAAGCTCCAGGTCTGTTTTTGATGCCGTATCAAAGTGAGAACACGACTTGACGCTTCACAAAAGTTCATTTTTCGTTGGATTAATTGCAAACGTCTCTGGCCTCAAGTCCAACATTTAAATCGAATATTTCTTCATCTTCGTCCTGTCTCGGTTCTAATTGATCCTGAAAAGATACAGGATCTTTTATTAAAATGTCCCGAGTTGAATAATTAAAAAACACTTGTCGTCAAACCTCGTCAGGGGCCCGAGAACCTGCCGCTGAAGACAAATCCAATCAGAGCGTTTTTTTATTTCCATCCTGAAGTCGACGGGCCACAGGGGCAAAACCGAAACCCCCGCCCCGCCCGCCCCCGTCGCCCCCGACAGCGAGCAATCTCCTCCTGTCAGCCGACATTAGGGTCCCCACGTGCCCCGGGCCCGCTCATATTCGCCCGTGATGGATGACGGAGCGAGCGTCTCTGGAGAGATCAGCCCAATATTGAACTTGGGCCTCCGCATTGTTTTAATTGAATTTGAAGCTTCCATTATGCTCTTTCGCTTTTGTTTCAGCGACGCCGTGTTCATATAAAGTTGTGCCGAAGTTTCGGAGAAGGAAGTGTTTTCTGTCGGATCAAACTTCAGAAATGACTCAGAGGCACCGTTTTATCTTAAAGAACTTCTGATCTTTTCTGGTCGACAAATCCAGCGAGAAGCGTTTACCGTCGTCTCTGTGTTTAAATAAAGACATTTTCTGAGATTAGCCCCAATAATGAGCTAATACGCCTCGATTAGCCTGATTTTTAATTAATTTTGAATTCCTAATTAAGTCATTTGCTGATTAAATTGTTTATTTTTCCAAACGTCCTGTAAAGTGTAACGTCCACTCGAAAGAAACGAGCAAAGACAAGTTTATGTATAAAAGACGAGAGTTTTACAGAAGAAGAAAGACACAAAAATCATAAAACAACAAATGAAAATGTAAATAATCATCATAAAAGTCACAAAGAGAAAAAAGCAGAATGAAAACATTTTGTCACAATAAAACAGAACAGAGCCTGAAACACTGACCAACAGGAGGCCGAGACTAAACCAGGTCTAAACCGGGACTAAACCGGGACTAAACCGAGACTAAACCGAGACTAAACCGAGACTAAACCGGGACCAAACCGGGACCAAACCGAGACCAAACCGGGACCAAACCGGGACTAAACCGGGACTAAACCGGGTCTAAACCGGGTCTAAACCTGGACTAAACTGGGACTAAACCGGGACTAAACCAGGACTAAACCAGGACTAAACCTGGACTAAACCTGGACTAAACCTGGACTAAACCGGGACTAAACCGGGACCAAACCGGGACCAAACCGGGACCAAACCGGGACCAAACCGGGACCAAACCGGGACCAAACCGGGACTAAACCGGGTCTAAACCGGGTCTAAACCGGGTCTAAACCGGGTCTAAACCGGGTCTAAACCTGGACTAAACCGGGACTAAACCGGGACTAAACCGGGACTAAACCGGGACTAAACCGGGACTAAACCGGGACTAAAGTGGGACTAAACCAGGACTGATCCAGGACTGATCCAGGACTGATCCAGGACTGATCCAGGACTAAACCAGGGACTAAACCGGGACTAAACCGAGACTAAACCGAGACTAAACCGAGACTAAACCGAGACTAAACCGGGACCAAACCGGGACCAAACCGGGACCAAACCGGGACCAAACCGGGACCAAACCGGGTCTAAACCGGGTCTAAACCGGGTCTAAACCGGGACTAAACCGGGACTAAACCGGGACTAAACCGGGACTAAACCTGGACTAAACCTGGACTAAACCTGGACTAAACCTGGACTAAACCTGGACTAAACCGGGACCAAACCGGGACCAAACCACGGACTAAACCACGGACTAAACCACGGACTAAACCACGGACTAAACCACGGACTAAACCTGGACTAAACCAGGACTAAACCAGGACGGGGTGTGCGATGTTTCATGTGGGAGTTTTTCGTTGGTTCTTGTAGAATAACCGTCGTCTTGCTCTTTTCCCTCGATGTTGACGTGTCTAAACCTGGACAAACCACAGATCTTCACAGACAGATTACGATGTGATTTTTTTGTGAGGTTATCTCACATTTTCAGGTTTCTCTGCCTCTGCCTCACAAACCAAATCTATTTTTGGAACATACGGAGCAAATATCCAGATCTCCACAGCTCGTGTTCGTGTGAAACTCGACCGGACGAGGCTCCAGAACATTTCAAGTTTCACCAAAATACAGCAGTAATGAGCCGGACACAAAGAGCCAGCACCTTTCCAACCGAGTCGCATCTGATCTGGACCAGCGCCGCCGCCACGTAAACGACGGCGAGAAGAAACGACGAGAAGAAACGACGAGAACAAACGACGAGAACAAACACGGCGCGAGGTCCACGGAGCCACCCAAGTTCTACTGATAAATGATGAGCTCGCTTAACATGTGTTTCCCCGGCACATGCAGCTCCACGCGAGGCCGGGGTGACCTCAAACCTAAAGAAACACTCTCCGTCTGCGCTAAGCTAGCTGGAGACGCGCTAGGCTAAAAGTCAAAACGCTAACAGCTCATGTGTGGATTTAAAGTCCGATATGACGCAAAATGGACTCGTGTGAGTGTTAAGTCGTGTTATAATGTTGGTACGCATCAAAAACAGACCTGGACTTGTGTTTTGTTTCATTTTTCTTAGTCTGTAACATCTCCAAAGCTCAAAACGCTCTGTTCCACCTCATGATGTCATCAGGAGAAAGTCGATTTTCAATTTAACAGCTACGTTTCACCTTTAGTTCGGTAGAAATCGGCAACTCCAGAAGCTGAAATGATGCAAATGATTCTAGACATGAAGGTTTGTTGAGTTTAAAAACACAGTGGAGCACTTCCTGTATCACCACATGATGACATCACAAGGTGGAACAGAGTGTTTTCCAGCCTAAATGTGCAGGTTTGTGCGTTAAACATGTGAACGAAACAAAAAAACAAAAGTCCAGGTCTGTTTGTGACGAGGAAACATCAGAACAGATCAGAAAACGTCGTAATATTAGCTTTAATATCTCCTTCAATTATTAGCTCGTATGCTAATGTGGAAGCTTCCCATGTTCCTCCAGTTTTCCAAAAATATCGCGGCGGCGCATTAGCCCGGCCCGGGGAGCGATCAGGCCCGACCGCTCCGCCGCTCAAATTTAGGTTCATTATGAAATAATCATGGTCGTTGATGCAGAAGAGGAAGCGTTCAATCGTATGCGCCGCCGCCATCACATGTGTGCGTCTCCGCCATGTGTCGCCGGCGTCGTGTGTCGCCGGCGTCGTGTGTGCGGCGGCGTCGTGTGTGCGGCGGCGGCGACACATGGCATGACGGGCACGGGGGAATAAACAGGAGCGTGCCGGTGCATAAATTGAGTTGCTTTCCCCGGGTTTGTGCTCGGGATCCGCCGATATATGTTTACACAGGCCGCGGCGCTAGCTAGCACGCTAAAGGTCACCTCGGTACAGTGAGGACGAGCGAGAGGGTGAGAGTGACGGGGCAGGGATTTAGGAAGGTTTCTGCTCCTTCTGAATAAATGAAGAGGAAGAGGAGTGAAAGAGGGGAGAGAGGGAGAGAAAAGGGAGGGGAGAGGGAGAGGAGAAGGAGAGAGGGGGAAAGGAGCAAAAGGAGAGGGGAAGAGGAGAGAAAGAGAAGAGAAGAGGGAGACCGGGGAAGAGCAGAGGAGCAGAGGAGGCTGAGATTTGAAATGACTCTTCAAAGCTCCATGTTGCAGACTCTGAAATATACGAGGTGGGTCAAGAGTGAGGAGTGAGGAGTGAGGCGGGTCTGGAGTGAGGCGGGTCTGGAGTGAGGTCGGGTCTGGAGTGAGGCGGGTCTGGAGTGAGGCGGGTCTGGAGTGAGGCGGGTCTGGAGTGAGGCGGGTCTGGAGTGAGGCGGGTCAGGAGTGAGGCGGGTCGGGAGTGAGTCTCTACAGCTAAAACCACTGAATCCGATTTTTACACTTTAAAAATGAGCTGACTCAGTTTTTACATATTTTTAAAGTGCAGCAGCTCAGAGTTTTTCACGTGTCACTTCTGCAGGAAATAATATGCAAATAAATTATAAAAATAATAATTAAATAAATAAATACATTACCTAATTAAAAAAGGAAAAAAAAAAAATACATAAATAATAAAAAATAATAAAATAAATCAAAATAAATAAAATGAATGAGTAAAAATAAATAAAATATAAAATACATTAATAAACGATAAATAAAAATAATAATGAATAAATACATAAATAAATAAATAAAATAATATTTTTAATAGCAATGATTGTCATACTTGTCTATTCCACATCCTCAAAAAAATTGACCCACATTGGAGCTGTTGGCTGTTTGACTGTGTCCTGTTCTAATAAATCAGACACATACGTCTCTTCACTTGTCAAAAAAGCATCACTCCGTCTCCTGCATAATTCAGGCTCAGATCAAAAAAGAAACGGCACTTAACCCGATAATACGACAGGCTCTTTGTCGTTTTCTCTTTTAATTTCTCTTCACTTGTGGATTTGCTGTCAATCACAAACCTGCTGTGGATTGATGTTGATGTAAAAACACAAACTGAGCCGTTCCAGACTGAACCGTCATTAGCCCTTGTTGCACACGGCATTAGCATCTGGCGTTAGCTTCCACATATGACACCGTTTCCTCTGCGTGTTTGATTCCTCTAAGCTGCTTATCTGTCTGCCAAGTGTGGACGTAACCTTTTTTTTGATATTTTCTCTCCGCAGACGTGGAGCCGGCGTTTTTAGCTCCTGATACGAGACAAAAGTAGTTCAGAGCCGCCGTGTTTCGCGTCTTAGCCCGTCTCTTTTGTCCCAGTGGGGCTGTGGTAGTAAACTGCAGTGTAAACAGTGGGACTGGGACGAGTTTGGTGAAGCTGTGTTGTTTGTCGTGTCCTCGCACTTTTAGATTGAGATTAGATTGATTTTTTTTGTAATTTCTGTGAAACTTTAAAAGGTCCAACTGTGTTTTAATGTTTCCTCGTCACAATCAGACCTGGAGATGTGTTTTTGTGTTTCATCCACATGTTTAACCCACAAAAAACTCTGAGTTTTTCTCTCAAACTGAAAACACTCTGTTCCACCTTGTGATGTCATCATGTGGTGATACAGGAAGTGCTCCACTGTGTTTTTAAACTCCACCTTCACTAGAATCATCTGGATCATTTCAGTCCTGGAGTTGTCACTTATCTCGACTGAACTAATGGTAAAAGGAGCTGTTCACTTAAACTCCCGTGCTATTATCTCCTTCTCCTCTCCTCCTCTTGTCTCTTCTCCTCCTCTTGTCTCTTCTCCTCCTCTCGTCTCCTCTCCTCTTGTCTCTCCTCTTGTCTCCTCTCCTCCTCTTGTCTCCTTTCCTCCTCATTTTTTCCTCTCGTCTCCTCTCCTCCTCTTGTCTCCTCCTCTCGTCTCCTTTTGTCTCCTCTCCTCCTCTTGTCTCCTCCTCTCCTCCTCTCGTCTCCTCTTGTCTCCTCTCCTCCTCTCCTTCTCTCTTTAGTCTGAGCTGTTCACTTGAAAACTACCAATTGATGACATCACAAGGTGGAACATTTTGAGCTTTGCAGATGTTACAGACTAAAAATAAAGTGTGACTCAAACATGTGAATGAAACAAACACGACTCCAGGTCTGTTTTTAAGGAGAGAACAGTGTTATAACATGGATTAAAACTACAAGACTCATGTTTGTGTGATTATAGGACCTTTTAAAGCCGCACTGTGTAACTTTACCGGTTGGGGACACATCCATCTGGCATTTATTCATTTCCATGTGTTTTTACTGGCACGAAATACCTTGAAACAGAAGCATTATTACAGTAAAGGGACTTGCCTGTCCACAGACCTGACCAGGAGCCTCATAGACAAGAGCCGTGTCTCAGTTCAACATCTGAACCTTCGAAGGATCCAGACAACGAAGGGCGATCCTCCGTCGAACACAAAAGGCCGTCATTCTGAACTGAAACAGGCCAACGTCGCTTACCTGGCGTCGCTTACCTTGATCGATAAAACCTCCTCCTGGAGACGAGCAGGAGTCAGACTTTGAATCAAAAAAGTGGCATAGCACAACTTTCCTTACCGCCTCTGTGGACCTGGTGTGACATTTCCACATCGTGAGTTCGACCATCGCCTCCGAGCGTCCCTCAGAAAACGGCGCCTCAGCCTCAGACTCGTGTTGATCCAAAGTGAAAAATAAAACGGCAGAATTCATGAAGTTCACCATTTGAAATTTTGATTAGACCCGACCGAATCCCCGCTCGCCCCGACGCTCGCCACGACGAGGAACACGGAGTTCTTAGCCTGGCCGATGTCCGTCTTTGTCCAGAGACACCGCCAAACGACCCATTTGTGAATAAGTAATGAAATCGCGCCATGTGTTTACGATTTGCATGTTCCATCGAACTGAGCGACGCCAAAAGAAAATCACAGAAATCCAACCAAAGTTTTGTAATAACTGTCCTCATGTTCTACGCTGATCAGGGCGAGATACTTTTACTTTTTACTCTTTAAGGATATTTTTAAACGAGTATTTTCATATTTTTACATATTTTGAGGTCTTACAAAGCTTCAAATGTAGTAGAAAAGTGTGGTTCTCCTCGAGGTTTCTCTTTTTCACACCGTTTTTTTTGCCAAGGAGGAGGGTCTAAGGACAGGGGGCGCTGTGGGACAGTGCAGGAGGCCGGTCTGAGGACAGGGGGCGCTGTGGGACACTTCACCATTTGTTTGTTTGTTGATTTTTCAAACTTTCTGTCAGTTAAATCATTTCTCATGTCCAGCCTTAAGTTTTTACTCTTTTCCACGACTGGCTCTGATTGGTCCATTCAAACCAAAGTGGGCGGGGCTTACACAAAATCAAATGTTTTACTGTTTTGTGACGTTCTAAACACGATAAAAATGAGCGTAAATGTCTTAAATGTGTTTTTTTTGTTTGTTTCTCGTCTCTCATCTTGTCTCTCGTCTCATCTTTCTCGTCTCTCGTCTCGTCTTTCGTCTCGTTTCTCATCTCTCGTCTCGTCTCTCTTGTCTCTCGTCTCATCTCTCGTCGTCTTGTCTCCGTCATCTCTCTCGTCTCGTCTTGTGTCTCCTTTCGTCTCATCTCTCGTCTCGTCTCTCATCTCGTCTCTTGTCGTCTTGTCTCTCTCGTCTTGTCTCTCTCGTCTCTGTCATTTGTGATTTTCAAACTTTCTGTCGGTTAAATCATTTCTCATGTCCAGTCTTAAGTTTTTACTCTTTTCCACGACTGGCTCTGATTGGTCCATTCAAACCAAAGTGGGCGGAGCTTACACAAAATCAAATGTTTTACTGTTTTGTGACGTTCTAAACACGATAAAAACAAGCGTAAATGTCTTAAATGTGTTTTTTTTTCTCTTCCAGATGAGAAGATGACTGCTGATGCTCGCTGGAGGACCACTGATCGCTGACATCGCTCTTCCCTCTTCTTCCTCTTCCTCATCCTCACCGTGTTCTGTGTTAGCGTTAGCCTTCATTAGCATACGACGCACCATGGCCTCTGCTCCGCGGAGGTGTCCGCCGCCCGGCTGCCTCCTCCTCTTCCTCCTCCTCCTCCTCTGCTTTCCCTCCTCACAAGGTACGACCGCAGAGCTCGTTTTTATTCTTTTTCTCGTTGAACGCTGCAGAATCGTGGCGTTTTGTGGAGTTATTCTGGCTGAATTAATTAGCTCCTGGACAGAATCGTGGACGTGTGGTTGAAGTTTGTAAAGTAAAGAGTAAATTTAAACAACTGTAGTGAGAAACCTCCAGAAGAATTGTTTTTTTTGTATTAAATTTTATATTGCATAATTTCTTTAAATAGTTGTGTAAAAATCCACATCTACATCCGCTCAGGTTGTACTTTTTTCAATCCGACAGAACACGATACGATATATTTCAAATTGATTCGATGCGATTCAGTGAAAAATATAGACTTTCAACACTATTTTCACAAAAATAAACATTAATAGTGCATTTATCGTCCGTTTACTGAAGATGAATGAACATAAAGTGTGTTTTTTAGCGCATTTTGCTAACTAGAAGCACAACTCAGACTGTTACACTGGTCAATATGATTTGTGCACAGTTTAAACGAGCTCCACCTTTACATTTACACAGAGACGTAAAGTTTCACGACTCGGAAGAATCGCAACAGATCGACTAAAACAACTGTGTCACTAAAAGTTTTTGTTAAACCAAAGTTAATATGAAATAAACCTGTTTTAATCAAAACAGTGAATCAAACGTCAAATGTTCTGCATAAACGAGTCTCTTTCCTCAAAACAAACCACACAAATGTAGAGCTATATACAAAAATATATATATTGATACAGCAGCCCACGATATCGATACTGTATCATTAAATTAAACAATACGATATATTGATATTTTGATATTTTTGTACAACTGAACAGAAAAAGACTGGAACTATCTACAACCACAGACTGACTGTAGCTAACCTGCTAACAGGAAGTGATCATGTGCACATCCTGCTCCATCGGCTCCAATTCACTTTCTATTGAAAAATGTCATCCATGTCTCTGTATCTGCTGCTGCTGTGTTGTTTTTGGTTATTTTGCATAGTTTGTTTTATTTATTTATCTTTTTTTTATTTATTTTGAGTTTATTTTTGTTTTTTTGAAAAACTGTGTCCCCTCTCTACCCTCAACATGATCCTGGGTTCTTTCTTTTTTAGTTGTTTTGATGGGTTTTTAAAGTTTTGTTGTTTTTTTTGTTTTTTTGTTTTTAGTCTATTTATACATTTTTTGTTTATTTTCTTCATTTATTTATTTATTTTTTGTTATTTTGAGTTTATTTATTTTTTTCTTTTTCTTTTTTCTTTATGTTTTTTGAGTCATTCTGAGTTCACTTTGAAATTTTTTTTGAGTTATTCAGAGTTTTTGTTATATTGGGTTTTTTTGGGGGAGGAATTTTTTGTTTATTTATTTTTTGTGTTATTTTTTTATTTCATTTATTATTATTAATTTTTTTTGTTATTTTGAGTTTGTTTTATTTTTATTTTTGTTTTTTTATGCATTTATTTGTTAATTTATTTTTTTGGCCTTAAATGTTCATATTAACCCTCTACACGATCCTGGGGTTTTTATTTCACTTTTGTCTCTGTAAATCAACATATGAACACTAACTGCTGTTAGCGTTAGCAACAGGTTTGATTGACAGTGTTGCTAAGGAAAGGGGCGTTACCTTCAACAGCCTCGCTCCTGATTGGCTCTTTGAAACTCGGCTCCAGATTAGCCGCTGTAACTGTTCTGGCCTCGACGAGCTTCATTTGACCTGTAGCGTGTAGCGTGTAGCGTGTAGCATGTATCGTGTAGCCTGGGACAGACTTTTCCCCTGAGTTTCTGCACAAACAAACTTTATTTGCGTTTTCCACCTCGGTCTGATCGTACCTGAGCCGTGCACCGGGGCCTCGCTCGCAGATGCGCCGCTGCCGGTGTCTGTCAGAGTTTTTAATTGTTCGCCGTGACGACCGTTGGGCTTTTATCGCTTCCGTCTCTCACTTTGGATCGGCACATTCGCAGTAATTACCCGTATTGTCAGAAAACCGTCCCGTCTGTTACACGCTCGTCAAACCCGTGATGCCGCCGTGTCGTCTTAATGATCATGATTATGTTTTTTTCTCCTTTTTTCTGAGCCATTGTCCCGAGAAACAAAGTAACTCAAAAATATCAGACGTGGAAGCTACAAGTCTCTTCTCTCGTCTCTCATCTTGTTTCTCATCTCTCGTCTCATTTCATCTCTCATCTCACTCGTCTCGTCTCTCCTTTCGGTCTCGTCTCTCGTCTCATCTCGTCTCTCTCGTCTCGTCTCTCCTTTCGTCTCGTCTCATCTCTCTTCTCGTCTCTTGTCTCGTCTCATCTCTCCTTTTGTCTCGTCTCATCTCCTGTCTCTTGTCTCTCATTTTATCTCTCGTCTCGTCTCATCTCCCATCTCTCGTTTCTCGTCTCATCTTTTGTTTCATCTCGTGTCTTGTCCCTCGTCTCATCTCTCATCTCGTCTCTCATCTCGTCTCTCATCTCGACTCTCGTCTTGTCTCTCGTCTCGTCTCATCTCTCCTTTTGTCTCGTCTCATCCCGTCTCTCGTTTCATCTCTCGTCTCATCTCCCATCTCCCGTCTCTTGTCTCATCTTTCGCCTCGTCTCTCATCTCTCGCCTCGTCTCTCCTTTCATCTCGTCTCTCGTCTCGTTTCTCATCTCGTTTGATTATCCTCAGACGCCGCATTATTTTCAGGGCTCCTTTTCAGTTTGGACTCGTCTCGTCCCTCGTCTCTCTTCTCGTCTCTCCTTTGGTTTTGTCTCCTTTTGTCTCATCTCGTCTCTCATCTCGTCTCTCATCTCGTCTCTCGTTTCTCGTCTCGTCTCTCCTTTCGTCTCTTGTCTCGTCTCGTCTCTCATCTCGTCTCGTCTCTCATCTCGTCTCTCGTTTCTCGTCTTGTCTCGTCTCTCGTTTCTCGTCTCGTTTGATTATCCTCAGACGTCGCATTATTTTACGGGCTCCTTTTCAGTTTGGACTCGTCTCGTCTCTCTTCTCTCTTCTCTCGTCTCGTCCCTCGTCTCTCATCTTGTCTCTCATTTCTGGTCTCGTCTCTCGTCTCATCTGATTATCCTCAGACGTTTCATTATTTTACGGGCTCCTTTTCAGTTTGGACTCGTCTCTGTTTGTTCTGTGATAGATTTGGCTCTGGGTTTGATTTTAAACACGACTGCGCTGTGCCGTTTGATGGATTGCTCCGGAGCGGGACGTCCCATTAGCTTTCAGCCCGAGTATTTTTGTGCATTAGGAATTTTCAATAATACGGAAGAGACCGAATGTTAGCGAGGGATTTGAGGAATAGTTTTTTGATTTGGCCCGGTCTGAATAGTCCCATTGAATTGATTTAGAAATGCAGAAAGTTGTGGTGTCGTCTTTCTCTTGATGGGATCGCTCTTACGCCAGAGAATACATATTTCTGTCAATAGAAAAAGAGTTCAGGTTTGGATGAAATAAGTATCTGATCCGATTAAGGCTGAAGACGTGCCCCGCTGATCGATTATGTGACGAAAACGGCGGCAAAAACTCCCAAAACGATTAAATCTGACCATGTGTCTGACCCAAACTGCCCTCACACACGACGGATACACAGAACGTCATGCAAAAACCAGATATTTTTACTAGAAATGGAGAAATCTGGGTTTTTTCAAGACCGATACCGATTGTTTAGAATCGAGTGGAACCTTTAACCGATAAATTCTGCCGATGTTTTTGGAGTTGATGTTTTTAATTTTGAGAGCTGTGGAGACATGTTCTGCTCAAATTCAGCTTTATGGTCATGTTTTAGCCAAAAATAAATATCTGCCCGAGCTGGAGATTTAACACCGATACTTGATACGATACTGGTAATGATATCAGGGCCGATATCGAACATTTTGATTGATTGGTATCTCTCGTCTCTCGCCTCGTCCTTTGTCTCTCGTTTGGTGTCTCGTCTCTTGCCTCGTCTTGTCTCTCGCTTTGTCTCTCGTCACGTCCCTCATCTTGTCCCTCGTCTCATCTCTCGTCCGTCTCGTCCCTCGTCTCGTCTCTCATCTCGTCCCTCGCCTTGTCCCTCATCTTGTCTCTCGTCTCCCGTCTCGTCTCTTTTCCCTCGTCTGTCTCTTGTCCGTCGTCTCGTCTCTCATCTCTCGTCTCTTGTCCCTCGTCTTGTTCCTCGTCTCTCATCTTGTCCCTCGTCTCCCGTCTCATCTCTTGTTCCTCATCTCGTTCCTCGTCTCGTCTTTCATCTCTCGTCCCGTCCCTTATCTTGTCCCTCGACTCCCATCTCGTCTCGTCCCTCGTCTCCCGTCTCGTCTTGTCCCTCGTCTCGTCCCTCGTCTCCTGTCTCGTCTCCCGTCTTGTCCCTCATCCCTCGTCTCCCGTCTTGTCCCTCGTCTTGTCACACGAGCCCTTTAAAGCTGTAACTCTGGAGAGGACGAGTCGGGTTTGTGGAGACACTTCTCTGAGTTTATCTGCCGGTTTTTCACTTCCATAAACACAACCAGGATGAAAGAGACGAGTTATTTGGCTAAAGAGCGTCTCGTTTATGGTCTCGTTGGTGTTATTCATGCTCCATTTCTCTCCCTGTGTCGATATTATATAACCGACTATAAAAACTCTTCCTGCGCCTCAAGTAGGTCACGCAGGTATCTTACACGTTTTATTTTATCTCGAGACTTTTCCAACGCCCAGTCTGCACAAACGAGACAGGAAGCACAACGCCACAAACGCAGGTGTGAAAGGCCTGGACTTATCTCGTCTTTACAGTGAAGAAAACGCCCGATTCTGAGGATTATGTCTCGTAAAGTGTCGACATTTTGGTCCTTTTCTGCTCAAATGCCCCAGAATGAGCCTTTATATCCCTCGCTCCACAAAAGGATGGATAAAAACGCTTTCTTTTTGTTTTATGCTTCCGTCGTAACTGTAAGAGAAGGATTAGCGTCTGTTTGTTCAGCTTGAAGTGAAGCTAAACATACAGCACAATGGTACTTTTAGATCCCGCACTACACCGCACAGCTCCCCCCGCTGAGTTCAAGTCTAAATATGAGCGTTTGTTGGATTTAATTGTTCGTTAAGCCGAGTTACACTGGTTTTGACAGTTTTCTTTCAGTCTTTTAATGTGGATAAGTTCACGTTTGGGTTGTAAATGTGAATAAATGACCAAAAGTCATTTATGTTGTTACAATAATCTCTGTGGAAGTGTTTCCCAAACCGGATTTGTCTTTTATTAATGTTGATTTACGGACACAATAGTGAAATAAAAAGCCCAGGATCATGTAGAGGGTTAATACAAACATTTAAGACCGAAATGAGTCTGACAGCAGCAGAGACAGAGAGAGGGGACACAAAAAAAAAAAAAAAAAATCAACTCAAAATAACAAAAAATAAATAAACCTCACAATGACAAAAAATAAAATAACAAAAATAAAAAAATAAAAAAAACTAAAATAAATCAACTCAAAATAACTAAAAAACAAAACAACTAAAACAAACAAAAAAACTAAAAATAACAAAAAATAAAATAAATCAAAATTACATAAAACAAAAACCCAAAATAACATAAATAAACTAAAAAAAAACCTAAAGAAAAGGAAAAAAAAATA
Source organism: Periophthalmus modestus (assembly GCA_019594935.1). Lineage (NCBI taxonomy): Eukaryota > Metazoa > Chordata > Actinopteri > Gobiiformes > Gobiidae > Periophthalmus > Periophthalmus modestus. The sequence continues at coordinate 1,089,105 of JAIEZT010000026.1, forward strand.
AACTCAAAATAACAAAATAAAAAAAAAACAAAAAAAAAAACAAAAACAGAACAAAAACATAAACCCAAAATAAACACACAGAGAGACAGGGCACAGTTTATACAGTCGATGGAGCAGGAAGTGTACCCATGATCATTTCCTGTTTGTACCGCTGCAGCCAACAGCTACGTCCATTTATAAGTCACTGACACTTTTAAATCTTCAGTCGCTCCTTTAATTCTTAAGTTAAACTCACCAAATTTTAGCTGTAGATAAACTGAACCTTCAGAGATTTTTGGAAATATAAACGGTTATAATTGTTCACTTACACTTGAACTTATCACGACTTAAACTAGAGGAAGTAAAAATGTGGGTTTGTCTCTGAACAGCCTGATCCAACTCACTTTTATAACTTTTAAATCATTTCCGGCTCATGTCTCTTATTTGATCCTTGTTTATTGTCTGAGGTTTATTCACAAACACCTTTTCTTTAAGATAGACCCACAGGAAGAAATCAGGACGAGTCAGGTCTGTGGAGATCACATACTGCCCCCTGTCTGTGAAAAACACTTATTATTCCTTTAATGGCATTTACTCTTGGGGCATCTCTGGTATTAAAATGTGGACGGTAACACCAATTTGACCCATGTGACTCAAAGTCCCACTGTACAATGAGGGTTCGTTCCTCGGTGCTGGATTTGCTCAGATTAATGTGGGAAGAGTCGTTCTAAATGCTCTGGAAAAATACAAGAAAAATATTTAGAAACAAAAGAGTTATGAGTTTTTTTCAACTGTCAGTGACTTTTGGGCCATATATAGAGTCTGTGGATTGGAGAAACTGTGGTCTCTCTGTGGCGGGAGGGCGTAGGGAGTATTAAAGTTCTCTAATAAGACACAAAAACATCTCCATGGACACCAGCAGCTTTGTGCACTTTTAACTTTGTAATTAGTTGATATAAAACACTTCTTTAACCTTGAAAAGTGCTTGATTTTGTCGTTCTGAAACTTTCCCTCCACCTTTTTGAAGAACAAAAGGACCAAAAACATTCCTAAAAACAGGTTATTTCTGTTGATTTAGCGCGGCCCGTCCCCCACGGCGCCGCACGCTCTCTCCGAGGAGCTTTTCCTGATTGGGGGAATATTCCAGGGTTTAAAATAGCTGCAGACAAAGGTTGTAAAGGTTAACAGCGAGTCTGAGCACAGCGTTTATCTGCGGCGGCGGCGAACACTGTCCTTCCCTGCCCCCGTCTCTTTCCCGCCTCCGTTTCTTCCCTTGTGCCTCGCTGGTATTTCCAAACGAGGGGGGAAAACGCCATTGTGCGCCGCTAACTCCGTCCTGGCGCCGCTCCAGGCTCATCCGGGCTGCTGTCCTTTGATACGCTCGGCTAACGGCGTATCGGCGAGTCGTCAGCGAGGCCGAGGGAGCGTCGCAGCCGACCCGTCGATCTGCGCAGGGAGAGCGGCTCGTCGGGGATCGTACAGGAAGCGCCGGAAGTTTCACCTGTGCGAACGTCGAGGCTGCGTGGCCTTTGTGTCGCTGCGGAATGAAAAACGAGCGACAGAAAAAAGAAATATTCAGTTTTGAGTTTGGGTTTTGTTTGAAGAATCGGGATCGTTGGGGTTTTGTCGGGTTTTGGGTTTTGTCGGGTTTTGTCGGGTTTTGTCGGGTTGTAGAGCCGTAATCCGAGTCGACAGTGGCTCAATCGTTGGTGTTTGTTCCCTGATCTGAAGGTTGATGGTGCGATTCCAGCTCCTACAAATGTCTGATGGCGTTGTGTCCTTGGGCAAGACACTTCACCCCCAGTGTCTGTAAATGTGATGATGTAAAGAGCTTTGAGTAAAAGAGCTGTGTAAAAATGTGAGTTTATCGTTTTACTCGTTTTCACATCAGAATCAGAAAAGTCGGGTGAGTTTTGAGGGATTTATCTGCTGTTTTGTGGATCAAATTAAAGAAAACAGCTTTTGTCTGTGTTTAGTTCTAATCCAAGACACTCGTGATCATTTATTTATATGTTGGATCTGATCTGACGCAGCTTCAGTGTAAATATCAAATATGTTTTTTCTTCTGGATAATCTCAGAGCAGCAGAAACGGCTCCATAAAATCTGCTGAATCACACGTGAGTCACAAGGAAAAAAGTGAAGAGCAGGAGCCGAGTGTGAGATAAGACTCAGACTCACAGATCTGGACCAGACCTGAGTCAGGATTATCTCGAAAATAATCACAATTATGTCACGATAATGAATCAAGTTTTCATGGATGTTACTCATCAGTATTTAAATCTTATGAAGGTCCCATCTTTAAACAACTGACAGGCCCCCGGTCGCTCGCCTCTAGATTGGCCGTTATCGTCCATCGTAGTTTAGTCGTCGCTGGTTTGTAGCCGACGTCTTTCTCCTTCTTCTGGATAATGACGTCGTTGCTTCACTGGAGGAAAGTCTCTGATTGGTTAATGCTACAAACGCCAAAAGTTCAGAGCGTCCAGCCTGTAAACGCTCAAGACACACTGCGGAAATGCCAGATTTGAGCCGCCCTGATGCTTGAAGACCTTCTGTAGAAACGGCACGTCTGACTGAAGTATTATTACTGTAGTATTGAAGTACTGAGCTGTGACTAAGACATTTTTTACTAAGAAGCAGATGTTCTGATTCTAATAAAGATGAAACTGGACAATGATCTGGACGAAGTCGTCAGGGAGATGTTTCTGCTCCTTCTGGAGATGTTTCTGCTCGTCCTGGAGATGTTTCTGCTCGTCCTGGAGATGTTTCTGCTCGTCCTGGAGATGTTTCTGCTCGTCCTGGAGATGTTTCTGCTCGTCCTGGAGATGTTTCTGCTCGTCCTGGTGATTCTCATGATATTATCGATAACAATCGGCCTTTTTGACGCCTGATTGACCCGTTTTATGATGATAAATGTATTTCTCGTCCCGTCCGGCTCTAAACAGACACAGAAAGACTCTTTAAGTCGGTTTTACATAATGTTTCTCCTTTAACTCGATAAACGTCCAGTTTGTGTTTTTCTGGGCTGAATGTGCAGAGCTTCACTGGTTTGTTCTAATATTCATAAAACTCCCCCAGCAGCTTCTAAAGTACTTAATACATATGCACATGTACTTGAAGTAATCATGAAGTACTTAATACATATGCACATGTACTTCAAGTAATCAGAGCAGTACTTCTGTCCAACATGACGCTGTTTGGCTCCCAAATGTTTCTGTGGAGACTCGAGTGAAGCAGCTGAGACGTGATTCAGTTTGGTTTTTGTTAAATATTTAACTCTTTATATTATAAAAGTGTATTTAAAGTGCAGGTAGGGGGCGCTCTTTATAAAAGTGTATTTAAGGTGGAGGGAGGGGGCGCTCTTTATAAAAGTGTATTTAAGGTGCAGGTAGGGGGCGCTCTTTATAAAAGTGTATTTAAGGTGCAGGTAGGGGGCGCTCTTTATAAAATCTGGTGTCGTGTGTGAAAGTACAGATACTGCTCTCAAATGTACTCGAGTAAAAAGTACACACTGTAAAACAGACATGTCAAACTCAGGCCCGCGGGCCAAATTTGGCCCTCGATATAATTATATTTGTCCTGCCCGTCATGCCCGTACAGCGCGTGCACCTCTAATACTACAGATCCCAGAATGCTTTGCAGATGTGCTGGCACCGCCCCCTTTACTTCTGTCGACTCTTCTCTGCCTCAGTCACATTTAATCATAAAAACAGGCAGATGATGATTTTTCAATATTTAGTTTGGCCTGAGACTCAGTTTTTAATTTTGAGTCTGATTCTCCTGCTGTAAATGTACTTCAGTAAAGTACAGATACATCAAAATTACTTCAGTAAAGTACAGATACATCAAAAGTACTTCAGTACTTCACTTTGTGAGTTGTGTGTGTGTTTTGTTGTGTTTTGTCTGCGAGTTAAACTTCGTGGAGGTTCTGTTCTGTGTGTTTTGTGTGTTATTTTTTGTGTTCTGTTGTGTTATTTTGTGTTGTGTGTTTTGTGTTGTTCATGTTCTGGTTTTAGTCGCTGCAGCTCATGTGTCAAACTCAGCTCTGCTTTAAAGAGACAGAACCTCAGAGCAACAACACCTGAGCACCTCCTCTGCTCCTCCTCTGGTCTCTGCTCCTCCTCTGGTCTCTGCTCCTCCTCTGCTCCTCCTCTGGTCTCTGCTCCTCCTCTGGTCTCTGCTCCTCCTCTGGTCTCTACTCCTCTGCGCCTCCTCCTCTGTAAACCAGCTCCGAGGCTTGTCAGAACTAATTCCACCTGACCACAAAAGCCGGCGCCTCAGCCGCTCGGGTGGAGGGGTTGGAGGCGTGACGTTCGTCGTCGAGGCGACGCAGAGGTTATTTATTCAAAGCGCCGCTAAAAACCGTGACGCCGAATTTTCAAGCACTGCCACAACAGTTTTGCTCTTAATGGTGAAACGCTTTAAGGAGCTTTTAAAACGTCTAAAAGAACACGAAGGACGCCTCAACGCGACCGCTATTAGCAAAGAGGAGGGCGGAGCTGCAGTTAGCCTCGCGCCGCTCTCGCCAAAATGTCACAGGAGCGCTAAAGATTTAAAGGGCCGGTGTCACACAAAATGGCGCCGTGTGAGGTTTAAGTCGAGTTTTAATGTTGTTAACGCGTCGGAAACGGACCTGGAGTTGTGTTTTGCTTCATTCACATGTGTTTGAGTAAGTTTTAAGTATTAAACTGTCCATATCTACGAACTCCAAACGCTCTGTTCCACCTTGTGATGTCATCAAGTGGTCATTTTCAAGTTAAAAGTGCCATGTGACCCAAAATTAAATCCTCTTGTGAGCGTTAAACCATGTTCTAACAGACCTGGAGTTGTGTTTTGTTTCATGTATCATTAGTCTGTAACATCTCCAAAGCTCAAAACACTCTGTTCCACCTCGTGATGTCATCAAGTGGTCATTTTCAAGTTAACAGCTTCTTTTACCTTTAGTTCCGTAGAGATAAGTGGCAATTCCAGAGGTTTAATGATCCAAATGATTCTAGAAATGAAGGTGTGGGGTTTAAAACGTAGGGGAGCACTTCCTGTATCACCACACGATGACATCACAAGGTGGAATGGAGCGTTTTCAGTTTGAGAGAAGAACTCAGCCTAAATCTGCAGGGTTTTTTGTGGGTTAAACATGTGAAAGAAACAAAAAACACAACTCCAGGTCTGTTTGTGACGAGGAAACATAGATCAGATCAGAAAATGGCGTCTTACGGGTCGTTTAACCTGAAGTGACGGCGGAGAAACGGTTTAGATCAACACAAACGCGACGGGTTTGGTTAAAACTCGTCGCAAAAGCCCGTGAAACATCTCCAGACTTCAGCAGATGTTCCTCGCCGATGTGAACACGAAGGGAAAGTGAGAAGCTTTTGTGTTTGTTCTGAGCTAGCGTCCCTGAATGCCTCTCACTGTATGAGCGCCCTCTTCAGGCTCGGAGGAAACATCACAAACAAAAGTGAAGGTCCATTTTCAGGTACAGACGGTGAAAGATAAGGAGGAAATTGAATAAGTCCGGAACGAAGGAAAAAGTCTCAGCACAAGGGGCGTTTTTGTTTGTCTTGCGATATCGGCGCCGAGCTCGTCTTGTCGTGCGGAAAAGCGTCGCCGAGCTCGGTGTTCGGAGCCGTGGAAACTGTCTGTCATCAAACCCTCCATCGCTGCGTCTCTTATCAGCGTTTCTCCTCTGCTCCGGTGGAAGCGACGGGGCCAAGGTCATCGGCGAACAGTCAATCACAGCGAGATGCAGAGAGAGATGAGCGGCGTCCGCGAAAGAACGAAGGGATGAGGCGGGAATTTTCATGTTACTCAGCGAGATTTTAGGGAAGTGCATCTGAGAAAGAGGAGTGGAGGGAGAGAGAGAAGTGAGAGGAGAGGAGGAGGATAAAGGCTACGCAGGGAGAGAGGGAGGAGAGAAGGAGGTGAGGGGGAGAGGGGGAACTGAGAGAAGAGAGGAGAGAGGGAGACAGGAGAGAGGAGAGGGAGGAGAGAGAGGAGACAGGGGAGAGAGGGAGGAGAGAAGGAGGTGAGGGAGAGAGGGACGTGAGAGCAGAGAGAAGAGAGGAGAGGGAGGAGAGAGGAGGAGAGAGAGAAATGAGACAGGGGAGTGAAGGAGAGGGAGAGAGGGAAGTGAGAGCAGAGAGGAGAGAGAAGAGAAGAAAGAGGGAGAGGGAGTGAGGAGAGAGAGGAAAGAAGGAGAGAAGGAGGAGAGGGAGAGAGGGAAGTGAGAGCAGAGAGAAGAGAGGAGGAGAGAGAGAGAGGAGACAGGGGAGAGGGAGGAGAGAGAAGGAGGTGCTAAGTGTAGGAGGCTAACGGCTACGCGGGGAGTGAGTGAGGGAGAGGGAGGAGTGAGAGTGAGCAGAAAAGAGGGAGAGGAGAGAGGGAGGAGTGAGGGAGAGAGGGAATGAGAGATGGAGAGATGGAGGTGGCTGTTCTCTCAGGTCTGAGGCTCTTGTGCAGATCTGGTCATGTTTTTGTACATGTTTCTGTAGGTTGCAGGTTCGCGTCTCTGTAGGTTCTAGGTTCATGTCTCTGTAGGTTCTACGTTCATGTCTCTGTAGGTTGTAGGTTCGTGTCTCTTGTCTGTCTGTGTCTGTGCGTTGCTGCAGACACCTCCGTCTCGCTGCAGGTTCATGTGTGTAGGTTCTAGGTTCGTGTCTCTGTTGGTTCTAGGTTCTTGTATCTGTAGGTTCTAGGTTCGTGTCTCTTGTCTGTGCGTCGCTGCAGACACCTCCGTCTCGCTGCAGGTTCATGTCTGTAGTTTGTAGGTTCATGTCTCAGTTGGTTGTAGGTTCGTGTCTCTGTAGGTTGTAGGTTCGTGTCTCTTGTCTGTCTGTGTCTGTGCCTTGCTGCAGACACCTCCGTCTCGCTGCAGGTTCATGTGTGTAGGCTGTAGGTTCATGTCTCTGTAGTTTGTAGGTTCATGTCTCAGTTGGTTGTAGGTTCGTGTCTCATGTCTTTCTGTGTCTGTGCGTCGCTGCAGACACCTCCGTCTCCTGCAGGTCCAGGCGTTGTCGTGCTCCTCACTGGTCAAACTCGTTCTTCTTTCTTTCCTCGGGCGTTTCTCTTTCGTTCAGATGAAGCGGCTCTTCCGGTTCCGAGCTGAATGTGAAACGGAGCCGCGCTGAACCCGACGTTTGACAAATATGGAGTAACTTAAGTTGGTTGGATTTCAGAATGAGGTTTAGATGTTTACTCTGGACGACAAAGGTGTAATTATGTCCTACAGGACGTCCCACACCAGAGTCTCACTCGGGGACGTCTGAGGGACACAGTTTAGTCTCTGGAAGTTTGATTTTTGTGACGATGGAACGAGAGAAATGAGAGATTATCAATGGATCAGGTTTGGAAAAGTGTTTCACCGTGAACGAAGGAACGAAGGAGGAACAACTCAGAACGTCCATGGATCAAGAAGAGTTTAAGAACAGGGAGCATGAATATAAAAATGTGCTGGTTGTTTGGAAGAGAAAAGAGAAAGAAATGATCAAGGAGAGAAGGAGAGAGATAAAGAGAAGGAGAAAGGAAGAGAGGGAGGTGTAATGTTCAACCAAGTGTCATTTAAGAAGGAAGGAAAGGGAAAAAGAGGAGGAAATAAGAAAGGAAAGATGGAGAGAAGAGAGTGGTAGAGAGAGACGGAGAAGGGGAGGAGAGGAAAAGGATAAGGAGTGGAAGAGAGGGAATGGGTGAAAGAAGTGGTGGGAGAGACGAGAGGAAAGAAGGAAAGGGGAAAATGAGAAGGAAAGAGAAAATTGTGATAGGAGAAAAGAAGAGAAAGACAGGAGAGGGAAAGGGAGAAAGAGGACAGAGAGGAACGAGCGATGAAGGAGAGAGAGGGAGAAGGAGAAAGAGGGGGAGGGAGACTAGACGAATGAAGGAAAGGGAGAAAGGAGAAAATAAGGAGGAGAGAAGAGTGGGAGAGGAAAAGAGGACAGAAAAAGGATAGGGAGCAGAGGAGAGAGGGTAATGGGAGAAAGAGGACAGAGAGCGTGAGAGAAATGAGAGATAAAGGAGAGAAGGAGAGGAAAGAGGGGGAAGAATTGAAAGTGGCAGTGATGTGTCTGTTTTCATGAAGCTTTAAGTTTAAGATCTGTTCATTTCTCAAACAGTTGTGAAAAAAGTGTAAGAAAAGTGAGAATTCCTCCTGAAACTGGCAACAAACAGACGTCTGTAGAAAAAAAGAAATGAGGAGGAGGCAGAGATGAGCCGATATATCGAACCGATGTTTGGCCGATCTGCTGCTTAAAGAATAAAACCACAAAAAAAACTTTATTTAAACAACACCAAACATGACCACAGAGCCCTGAAAGTCTCTGAAAGTCCCTGAAAGTCTTTGAAAGTCCCTGAAAGTCTTTGAAAGTCCCTGAAAGTCTTTGAAAGTCTCTGAAAGTCTCTGAAAGTCTCTGAAAGTCCCTGAAAGTCTTTGAAAGTCCCTGAAAGTCTCTGAAAGTCTTTGAAAGTCCCTGAAAGTCTCTGAAAGTCTTTGAACATCTCTGATAGTCTCTGAAAGTCCCTGAAAGTTTTTAAAAGTCTGTGAAAGTCTCTTAAAGGGATATGGTGAAACAGGACTCAAGGGGAGAGTGGAGTGAATTTAAGCAGAATTTGGGGAAAATAATCAAAATCGGCCCCGTATATCGGCCCTAAATATCTGCAGATCTTATCGCTAGTTCCGCATTGGCATCGTCCATGAAAAAACTCGTATCGCTCCATCTCCAGAGAGACACGGCTCCAACAATATTCTGCTGTTCCTCCAGACTCCACGCACAAGAAACTGTTTATTTCCCAAGACCATTTTCTACAAACTGTTCAAAAAACTCCTGCCCAAAAGCGACTGCCCCTCCAAACGTCCCGGTCGCCCCCCTGCGTCTCCAAATCCCCGTCCCGGCTCCGCACTCGCCCCGGGAGCCCAACGATACCGTCTGAAAAATGGGCAAAGCAGACGAAAGTTGTTAGCAGCGACTCAGGAAGTGTCCCCAAGACATTACAGATACGGATCAGCCATTAATCAAACCCGGGACAAAATCTGCATTAAAAATAGTATTTTAATGTCCTCCGTGATGAAAAGCATCTGCCCAAAAACACACGACGACATAAAAGGCTCCGGCGTCTCCTCTTCTCCAGACCTCAGCCGAGCGCCGTCATCACGGCTCCTCGCCCCGGCTCCTCGCCCCGGCTCCTCGCCCCGGCTCCTCGCCCCGGCTCCCCGCCCCGGCTCCTCGCCCCGGCTCCTCTCATTATTCAGTTGATCTGTTACACTCCTGCTTCCTCCTCACACCTCGTCTCCGAGATGACACCGAGTGTGAGGAGGAAGAGAGGAGGAGAAAGGAGGGAGAGGAGGCACTCAGGGAGAGGAGGAAGAGGAGAGGAAAGAGGAGAAGAGGTACCCAAAGTGAGCCAGGGAGAGGAGGAAGAGGAGAGAGAGGAAGCATGCAGTGTGAGCTGAGGAGGAGAGAGAGGAAGAAAAGAGAGGGAGGAGGGAGAGAAGAGAGGAGGCGTCCAGTATGAGCCGAGGAGAGGAGAGAGGAAAGGAGGAAGAGGAGAAGAGAGAGAGGAAGCATCCAGTGTGAGCTGAGGAGAGAAGGAAGAGGAGAGGGAAGAGAGGAGGGAGAAGAGGCACTCAGTATGAGCCAGGGTGAGGAGTGAGAGGAGAGGAGAGAGAGGAGGCAGGAAGGAGGAAGAGGAGAGAGAGGAGGCACCCAATATGAGCCAGGGTGCTGCTGGGAGAGCACTGAGTGATGGAAGAGAGGAGAGGAGGGAGGAGAGAGGAGGGAGAGAGGAGAAAGTGGAGGGAGAGGAGGTAGGAGGAGTGGAGATAGAGGAGGGGAGAGGAGGGTGATGTAACATCAGCCAAAATAAAAGATGACAGCTCCTGTATCACACAAACCTGTTCTTCTGGAGCTGTAACATCTCCAAAGCTCAAAATGCTCTGTTCCACTTTGTGATGTCATTTGGGGAAAATAACCAAAATATGACCAAAAATATCAGTCGTTCTGTAATGAAACTGTCTGGAAATGTGTCTAAATGTTCATTATGTTTTATTTTATTCGTTTTTTTGGGATTATAGTGCTGGATATTAACTTTTAAGTCCAGTTTTCGTCTTCTTTTGTTTTCTTTTTATGCTCTGATTAAGATTCGACACTGTGTGACTTTGTTTTATTAAACCGTCGTCACATTAGGCACCGACTCGAGCCTGAAACTGAACCAGTTTGTAAATCGTAACGACCACCGAGCGAAACCACATCCTCCATCTCTCTTTCTCTCTCCTTCTCTCTCTTTCTCTCTCCTCTCTCTCTTTCTCTCTCTTTCTGTTTCTTTTCTCTCGTTCTTCCCGAGGCCTGGTTCGCCCTCGTCTTCGCCTCGTGGGGATGCACCTGACTCTTCACAGACGTTTTCTTGAGCGGAAAATCCATGTGGGCTTCAGGAGCGGAGCTGAAATGTGGCTCTGAGAGGAGCTAAGCGTCGCTAAATCTGCCCTTGACCTGAGCTAATGTAGCTGCTCATGCTAACCCTGAAACACCTCCTCGTCTCCTCTCTCTCCTCTCTCGTCTCCTCCCTCGTCTTCTCTCTCTCGTCTCCTCTCTCTCGTCTCCTCTCTTGTCTCCTCTCTCTCGTCTCCTCTCTCCTCTCCTCTCTCGTCTCCTCTCTCTCTCGTCTCCTCTCTCTCGTCTCCTCTCTCTCGTCTCCTCTCTCCTCTCCTCTCTCGTCTCCTCTCTCGTCTCCTCTCTCTTCTCCTCCCTCGTCTACTCTCTCTCGTCTCCTCTCTCGTCTCCTCTCTCTTCTCCTCCCTCGTCTACTCTCTCTCGTCTCCTCTCTCGTCTCCTCTCTCTCGTCTCCTCTCTCGTCTCCTCTCTCTCGTCTCCTCTCTCTCGTCTCCTCTCTCTCGTCTCCTCTCTCTCGTCTCCTCTCTCCTCTCCTCTCTCGTCTCTTCTCTCTCGTCTCCTCTCTCTTCTCCTCTCTCTTCTCCTCCCTCGTCTACTCTCTCTCCTCTCTCGTCTCCTCTCTTCTCTCTCTTCTCCTCCCTCTTCTCCTCCCTCTTCGCCTCCCTCTTCTCCTCTCTCTCCTCTCTCTTCTCTCTCGTCTCCTCTCTCTTCTCCTCCCTCGTCTCCTCTCTCTTATGAAAATACACTTTTTATTTTTATTAGTACATTTTATTTTTATAATTTTATTACTTTTTATTTTTATTTTCTTATTACATAAAAAAAAATACTTTTTATTTTATTATTCCTATGTGTATATTTTTTATTCTTATTGTGTTTTTTTTTTCGTTGTATACATCCATCAAAAGGGGGAAAAATGTGATCAAACTTTAACTCGTAGAACTTCACAACTTGATCTCAACACTTTAATTTAAATTTATCACAAAAAAATAAACTCAGCAGAAAGATTCAGAACGAGAACAAAGCGGAGGAAGTGTCTGGGGTGAGGGGAGTCTGCGATAGAGACACACAAAGTGACATTTCAACGATTTTTTGTTCAGTTTTCTGCATCGACTGAAACATCGAGGCTCGTTTCAGGATGTTTAAGTCTGTGGCTCTTCTGTTTTCATGTTTTTCCATGTTTTTATCGACTTGTTTGGTTTTTCTCTGCTGTTTTTTAAGACGTTACGATCCCAGTTTGTGGAGTTGTACCTGACTTTAATCTCACTAATGTGCTCGCGGTCAGAGAGGCATTAAATCAGACAATATCTCTCGTCGTATTCTCGTCGTGACCCGTATAAAGCGCTGACCCTTTGTGCTTTGGCAGCCGATACGTATTAGTGATATAATGATTCTCGCCGCTTTCGAGCTCTGTTCTTTTTTGATATTCGCCCACGAGGTCAGGGATCATCGAGCCCATCGACACGGCCGAGGAGAACGCTTCTGCCGCCAAACGAAGCCCGAGTCATTAAGGCTTCCACTTTTCTTCCCTCTTCCTCTGCTCCTTCTCTCAGGGGAGGAGTTTTTCATCCGAGCGGCTCTTCTGTCCGGCTGAGATAATCCGCAGACTGGACCGAGCGTCGGGAGAATCCAAACTTCTCGTGTGCTGTGGGAGTTTGTGACGCTAAAAGTAAAACCGCGTCTACAGCGTTTAGGCAGTGACGGTTCAACACGGGTTTGAGCTGCAGCGCTGACGATTAAAGCTTCTAAAACATTTATCGATGTTTATGTAAATGGGCGTAGCTAACCCGCTAACCGCCGCGTTCCTCGTCGTTTTGGTCTTAAATGTTCGTATTAACCTGCTTTATATGATCTTGGGTTCTTTTTTTTCAGTTATTTTGAGTTTTTTGGGAGGTTTTTTGAGTTAATTTATGATTTTTTTTTGTTTTGTTTCTTTCCTTTTTTATGTTATTTTTTTGTTATCTTGAGTTTATTAATTTTTTTTTTTTGTTATTTTGAGTTTTTTTTTGTTTGTTATTTTGCTATTTTTATTTATTAATTATTTTATTTTATTTTTATTTTTTTTTAACTGTGTCCCGTCTCTTTGTAACTGCCGAGGTCACTCCTGCTCCCCTTAGCAACAGGTTTGATTGACAGGGTTGCTAAGCAGGGGCGTTACCTTCAGCAGCCTCGGTCCTGATTGGCTCTTTGGTCTCTCTGATACTCACGTTTGGAATACACCTCCCACATCCTTCTTTCCTTCTCTCTCCTCTCTCCTCCCTCTCTCCTTACATTAGCCGCCTACACTTACCTCCTCCTCTCTCCTTCTCTCTCCTCCCTTTCCCTCATTCCTTCTCACTCTTACTCTCCCTCTCTCTTCTCTATCATCTCTCTCCTTCTCTCCCTCCCCTTCTCTCTCTCTCTTCTCCCTTCTCTCTCCTCCCTCTCTCTCTCCTTCTCTCCTCCCTCTCTCTCTTACATTAGCCGCATACACTTACCTCCTCCTTCTCTTCTTCTCTCCCTCTCTTTTCTCTCTCCTCCTGTCCTCCTCTCTCTTCCTCTCTCCCCCACTCCTCTCTTCTCTCTCCTCTCTCCCCTCCTCTCTCCCTCTCTCCTCCTCCCTCTCTCCTCTTCTCCTCCTCCTCAGTTTCATTTTCCCAAAAACCCAGAGTAACAGTAGAATTCCCGGATCGTTCCGGGGTCGTTCCAAAGTCTCCGTCGTGTTTGTGGAGGTTTAAACTACAGGTATAAAACTTTTTACACAAAGAGACGTTTTTTTTTTGTTTTTGTTTTTTTTTTTGTTCTTTTATCAAATAATTGCAGCTTTTGTGCTTTGAAAATTGGGCCAAGTTAAAAGTGATTTGTCAGATTCCTCCAGATCCTTTTGTCCACTGAAGGCTGGAGGTGCAACTCCAGCTTCCACAGATGAACTCTGCTGTCGTGCCCTTGAGCAAGACACTTAACCCCAGTGTCTGTGTGAACGTGTGAGCGGATCCAGGTCGTGAAGCGTTTTGAGCGACTTGAAGGTGGAAAGTTTTACATAAAAGTTTATTTACCACACGTCCATCTTTTTTACCTTCTTTTCAGAGACATTATATTATATTATATTAGTTTATGTTTAAGTTTAGGATGAATCTGTAATAAACTAGTTACGTTTGTCAAACTTTAAAGTATTTATCGCACGTCTGAACTTTAAATCAATACAAAAGTCTTTACATTTGTCTGTCACTGTTTAAACACTTTTCACCTTTCGCTGTTTCACGGATTTATTTCGAGGAAGTTTTATTCCTCAAACAAATATTTGCGCTGAAAACAGGTCTTGATCTGTGGTTTCGTTCTATAAAACTGCACTTTTTTAAATCTATGAAGGTTTGAACTTTGAGAATAATGTAAAAAATAAATCCAGGGACCCGTGTATATCGTGGTAATAACTGAGTCTCGAGTGTGTGCTCTGATTTTAGTCCAAACCGTGCAGTAAACACCTCGACATGTGCCATAAAACGCACTTGTCTGACTGGGGTTCGAACCACGAACCCTGCGGTTTGTAGATTGGTGCTTTAAGGTCTTATATTACACAAAATCGACTCTTGGGAGATTTTAGTCACGTTAGAACGTCGTTACCTTATCAAAAATATACTCAGAGTTGTGTTTTGCTGCATTCACACATGTTTGAGTCACGCCATTCCACCTTGTGATGTCATCAAGTGGTAGTTTTCACGTTTAACAGCTCCTTTTACCTTTGGTTTAGTAAAAAATTGAAATTCAAGAGCTAAAATTATCCAAATGATCCAAAATAGTGAAGGTGTGTGGAGTTTTAAATCACAGTGGAGCACTTCTTGTATTACCACATGATGACATCACAAAGTGGAACACGGTGTTTTCAGTTTGAGTTAAGAGCTCTAAAAAAAACGCAGTGGTTGTGTGAATGAAACTAAACACAACTCCAAGTGCGTTTTGTCAGAAAACGGCGCGATACAATCAAACAATCGAAATATAAATGTACGAATAGTTTTTCAAAATGGCCACCGCTTTTACATTTACGAAACTCAAACCGGTGAAGCGTAAATCTTGTTCTGAATCCGTAGTGCGTCTGGGATTCTGCACACGGGGCGTCACAGAGCGGAGAAAAAACCAGAGCCACTTTAACATGTGTGTCATTAGGAGTCCGACGGCGAGCGCGGGTCACGGGTCACATGATGCGGCGTGTTCCACATTCGCTCGCTGTAGGTCGGACTCCATTAAACAAACAGGGAAAGAGCGCGACCTTAGAAAATCCATGTTTAATCTAACAAAGTATTAATAATTCTGCTTGAAAGTGAAACCTGTAAAGCTCGTAGCGTCTGGAGCGATGAAAAACGGCGTCCGGCTCTAAACGCTCTTTTAACGTCCACGAACATTTCAGTTTAGAATTTACATTTTTCCGATGTGAGCGTGTACGAGCTGTTTGGTTTTTGGTTTTTGCACAGTTTTGGTCCATTGTTATTAACTTTGTGCGATTGTAACAGATTTCACGAGTAAAATTGTTTAGTTTAGTTAATTATCCTCGTAGGAAAATAGTCTCTGTGCACAATAGCGCCCCCAACCTGTCTGTGAGCATCACTACTTCCTGTTCAGGTTTATTTTTATGAAGTTTGTCGCGATAAAATGAATAAATGTTTATAAAGATGAGGCAGTGGACTGGGAGCTGCTGGTGGGCTAGAGGTCATGGTTCAGAGGTCAGGGGTCAGGGGTCAGAGGTCAGAGGGTTCAGGGTCAGACAGCGGACAGGGAACATGTTAAACTCAAATGAAACAAAAACTTCACCAGAGACACTTCTGCGTTTAGAAAAAGACATGGTTTGATATTTATTATGCTTCAAAATTAGCATTAGCGTTAGCGTTAGCATTGAGACACAAATAACACCACAAACCTGAAGCATTCTACATAGACCTATAAAAATAATCAGGTTATCTTAAGTTTAGTTTATTTTCTGTTTTCCGTTTTTTTTTTTTTACAAAAGTGACTGTTAGCTTTCAAACAGTGAGCTAGCTAGCATGCAAGCTTATTAATTCTATGCGTTTTAAGGCAAGGCAAGTTTATTTGTACAGCACAATTCATACGCAGAGTAATTCAAAGTGCTTTACAGAATAAGAAAGACATTAAAATCAGTTTCAGCCTTTAATGGCCCTGCTGACTCGGTCTGTTGTTCTCTTTGTTTCCTGTGTTTGCTTTGGGCCTGAGGATGGAGTTATAGGGGGAAAGGTGATGTCTAAGGCTCCCGTTCTGGCTCAAGGAAGGATCATCTTTCCAAACAAAAATTGCTTCTTTAACCATTTCGAGGCTGAAACTGTAACAAAAGCTATTTCCAGGTGTAGTTTCGGTGTCGTTAGCGCCTCCTTCAGACAGATATAAGTCATTGTCCAGCAGTAAAGACCAGGACTGAAGTAATGTTTCGTCCAGTTACAGATTTAACTTTGGTTTTTACTCTGGATCTGACCTAGACGTACTCTTGACAATGAAGCTATCTTAAAATCTGGACACGGTACTCCTCGTGTAGCAACAAGGACGGGTAAAACGTAGAGAACTAATATACGTGCATGCTAGCTAGCTCACTATGTCTGAAAGCTAACAGTCACTTTTATTAAAACTGGAAAAATAAATAGAAAATAAACTAAAGTCAAGTCTACCTGATTATTTTTACAGGCCGATGTAGAATACTTCAGGTTTGTGTTTGTATCCCAATGCTAATGCTAATGCTAATGCTAATTTTGAAGTCAGTGTCCAGCAGTAATCTGACCAGAATTCGTCCAGTTACAGATTTAACTTTGTTTTTTCAGACCTGGAGGAGACAAAAACACTTAATCTACAGCTAGGTACTCTTCACAATGAAGCTAGCTTAAGGACTGGTAAAACGCAGAGAATTAATATGCTTGCATGCTAGCTAGCTCACTGTGTCTGAAAGCTAACAGTCACTTTTATTAAAACCGGAAAACATACAATAAACTAAACTTAAGACGACCTGATTATTTTTATAGGCCGATGTAAAATACTTCAGGTTTGTGTTGTTTGTATCCCACTGCTAATGCTAATGCTAATACTAATGCTAATTTTGAAGTCAGTGTCCAGCAGTAATCTGACCAGAACTGAAGAACGAGCAGCCAAACCTCTTCACTCCTGCAGCGTTTCGTCCATTTGACAATTTTAACTTTGTCTTTTACTATTTTCGTCTCAGTTTCACTAAATCTGCCCGAGTCAGAGACATTTTTTTTGATTGTGTAACACTGCGTCCTGACACTACGGCTTTGTGAGAACTCGACACACTCCTACCTCTACATTTATTCTGGTGTGTAACATTTTTACGGCAGGCGGAAATGGAAATAATGAAGCCACCTGAAGAGCTAAGAGCTGTCAGCGGCCGATCGCGAACAGGCTCCGACAACACGACAAAGCCCTTCGTTTTTAAACTGTATTTAACCAGTCA
This sequence comes from Periophthalmus modestus, assembly GCA_019594935.1. NCBI lineage: Eukaryota > Metazoa > Chordata > Actinopteri > Gobiiformes > Gobiidae > Periophthalmus > Periophthalmus modestus. The sequence continues at coordinate 1,105,891 of JAIEZT010000026.1, forward strand.
CCACAGGCTAACCCATTCTGTACTCCGCTCTTACATCTCTTTTGCCCCCCGAGAACTGAATTAAAACCGTGGCCGTGAACACAGAAGCGTGGTTCGAATTTAAAGTGGCAGCGCGTGGATTCTTGTCTGTCTAAGAGAAAAGAGACACCGGTTCGCCAGCCTCGTGTAACCACAAATGGACTCAGGTCGTGCGTTGCCAGTTTCTATTTTCAAATCCTCATATCGGAATCGAGAGTGTCTTATGGCAGCAGTCTCGGAAAGGCGCGGTGCAGCCTCGGGGCCCTGCGGTCTTGTCTGACAAACGATTCCCAGCAAGGTGGACCAGAGCGCGGGACTTGGGTGTCAAAGGAAAGGGTGCCATATGTCCGAGCGATTTTCAGAGACCGTTTTCGCCTTTTTTGTCGACAGTTTGCAGTGAAATGTGAGAAGACGTGGGGAAGATGGGCGCGTGCAGCAAAACGACTCTCGGGTGTTGACTTTTGCCGGAGATACAGGTGTTATTTTTCAAAATCCCAACTCTCCCGGCTCATCTGGCACCTCGGTCCTTTGTGTCGTGGAGTGCGATGGGAGGGTTGCGCTCGGGGCCCGGATGGCGCGAGTGTGGATGGATTACACGTTTAAAGATGTCAAAATGGAGTTTGAGCGGGTTTTTGTTGCAGAGTCGTGTCGATGTGTTACTACCGAGTTTGGAAACAGTTGGAGCTCGGGTTCCCGATATAGTGGAGGGAAAAAAAAACAAAAAAATGCACAGAAAAGTTTAATTTTAAAGGTGCGCTGCTAGAAATAGTCCACAGTTTGTCTTTAAATGTGTCGATCTGCTCTTTATTCATCTACACGTGTTTTGCAGCTCGAATGTACTTTGAAAAACAACAAGTATTCCCTGAGTGAGCAGGAGCGCCTCTCCACAGATCTGACCTGTACCGTGGCCTGTTAGTGTCACCTGCTTGTTTCCATAGAGATTAAAGCCACGTTTAATGCCACACTCTGGTACATTCTAGTTCAGGGGTGTCAAACACATTTTCACCGAGGGCCACATCAGCAACATGGCCGCCGTCAAAGGGCCAGATGTAAAATAAATTTAAGTATTTTTTTAACTTGTGAATAAACCATTTTTGTATTTTTTACTAATTTAAGTTACAAATATCACACATGCATTTGCCTAGATGTAAAAATATGGCTGTGTAACTTCGTATTTCCTGATAAAATGTCATTTTAAGACGATCAGACTTTTAAATTTACCTGTCGGGGGCCACATAAAATGATGTGGAGGGCCACATTTGGCCCGCGGGCCTTGAGTTTGACACGTGCTCTAGTCAAACCAATAGCATGTACTTGGCAAGAAGCAGGTTGAGGGTTTGTCCACTGATCTGAAGGTTGGTGGTGTGATTCCAGCTCCCACAGATGAATGCTGTTGTTGTGTCCTCTAGCAAAACACTTAAACCACCTCGTCGTTTATTGCGGGGGTTATGTTCTAAAAATAATCAGCTTTATTTTTTTACATTAAGCTATATGTTTCTTGTCTGTAAAACCACACACTTTATACACTTTTCTCACACATTAACATTTTCTCACATTTCTCTCTTGTTTCTCACAAAGTTCAAACCTTCGTCGGTGCCTTTGTCGGTGCAGAACGTTTCATCGACATTGTGGGTTTTGTCGGGGAGAAAACTTGCAAACATACAGCACTTCAGAGTCACACTGATCCAACATTTATGTAAATTTGTCTGACACATTCTGTACTGTACAGGAGACACGGAGGAGACTGATGGACAATGGTCTACAGTCCCTCAGCCAATCAGGACGCAGAACACAATGGTCTACAGTCCCTCAGCCAATCAGGACGCAGAACACAATGGTCTACAGTCCCTCAGCCAATCAGGAGGCAGAACACAATGCAGTCCCTGCCAATCAGGAAAAAAACATGTAAAATTGCAATCAGGACACAGAAACAAAATCAGAGAATCACAGAACACAGAACACAATGCAGGGACTGTTTAATGTATTTTTGAGCAATAAAAACTGCTGAGATCGAATCGATGCAAAATGGATATAATCCTGTGGAACATTCCAGTAACAAATCGATATGGAGACGAGCGAGTTATACAGTTCACTCTGAAGTTAATATTGTTTAAAAACCAGTCAACTAACACAGAAAGTTGTTTGGAAGTGATGAAAAAAAATCTCTGCAAAGTAATCTCTCCAAAAGTCGGAGCTGTACTCGACATATCTGTTACACGGAACACAATCCTCTGAAACTGATGAGGTTGTTTTTTTGTTTGTGGCTCGTGATCTTGATGCATCGCGAAGCCTCACAGTCCCGTTTACGGTTCACACGAGGTCCCAGCACATATGGGTTGATCTGGTTCCACGAGGCTGTCGAGGAAACGCAGCGAGAGACAGGAAATGGAGACAAACAGCAGATGACGCTTTGTTCTCCCATAAATTCAAATATGTTTTTAATTTCCCCGTTTCCAAATGTCTCCCTCGCCTGAGCCAACACGCCGCCCGACCCGTGTGATACAGCTCCGGGGGCTGGATTATCGAGGCTTCCCCCGGTGTTGGAGGAAAAGCCTGACTCTTAAGATCTCGCGAACACGCTGGCTACCGGTAATATCAAGAATAAACCAACAGAAAAAGACAAACAGCTTTGGAGTACTCCTGCTGGGACTGCGCTGGGGGCACTCTCATTTCACTAAAGGCTACACCCGCCTTTATGCTGCGGTGAAAGAGTCGCTGTCAAGCCGGGGCCAGCGACAATGGGGGCCAGCCGTGGGGAGACGGGGCCATTTGCATGCAGCTGTTTGCCGTTTCCAGGCTCACAAAGGCCAATCAAAGGAGCCTTAATGGAAGATGACAACCATCAACCAACGCCTTTGCTCTCAGTCTATGGCAGGGTCCTCGCCACCGTGTCTCCCTCCAAAACCAGTTTTTAAAAATTCCACCAGAGTTTTTGGTCCCACAGTTTGATGTTTTGACAGCGGCGTTGGCGAGGTTAAAGGTCGGTCGCATCGTTAGCATGTGGCTAAAGTGCAAAAGTCCATGTTAAAGACACAAATATAACAGAAATAGTCGTAAAAACAGCTATACTTGTTTTATTTCTCTGACCATTTAAGACCAATTAAACCACGTGTGTCAAACTCGAGGCCCGTGTGCCAAATGTGGCCCTCCACATCATTTTTTGTGGCCCTCGACAGGTAAATTAAAAGTTATAATAGTGTAATATTTGTAACCTGAATAAGTTATGGCAAAAAATTCAACATTCCACGTTTTTGGTCCCACAGTTTGATGTTTTGACAGCGGCGTTGGCGAGGTCAAAGGTCGGTCGGATCCTCGCTAACGTCGTGTCGTTAGCATGTGGCTAAAAGTCCAACAGAAATAATTGTAAAAACAGATGAACATTTTAGCTACTTTTTTATTTCTCTCTGACTATTTAAGAACAATAAAATCACAACGAACCATCATTTTCCGTGGCCCTCGACAGGTGAATTAAAAGGTCTGATGGTCTTAAAATGTCTTTTTATCAGGAGATTCGCCGTTACACAGACATATTTTTACATCTAGACAAATGCACGTGCGATATTTGTAACTTGAATAAGTAATAAATACAGAAACAGTTTATTCACAAGTTAAAAAAGTAGTTAGAGTAGTAGTTACGGCGGCCATTTTGCTGATGTGGCCCTTGGTTAAAATGTGTTTGACGCTCCTGAATTAAAAAGTTTAAAAATCTGTGTAAATGGAGATAAATCTGTAATTTTAGCCCAAAATAAAAAGACAAAGCGAGTTTATTTGTAGCAGAATTCGTCCACAAGATAATTCAAAGTGTTTTACAGAATAAAAAAGACATTAAAATCACAAAACAACAAATGTCACAGCTAAAAAAAACATTTGAGACATTTTTATTCAAACATTAATCTCTCACAAATCCAAAATGACAATAAAAAAAACGTAACTTTTCGTGGAAACTGGCGACAGGTGTAATTTATTGATTAAATCCGGTGTTTTTGTGGCGAGGTCTGTGCTGCCAAACGCAGAGATCTTCACCAAACCTTCATTATCTCCCGTTTCATCTGGCGGCCGTTAAAAGCCTCAGAGTGTGACTCCGGTCGCTTCAGACGCACCATCTGAGCCTCAGTGCCACTTCCAATTTCAAGGGTGTTGATAGAAAACAAAATATGTATTATGAGGAGGGATTGTCCGGGCTGAATTATAGGCTGTCAGATGAAGAAGAAGAAAACGGGGCGAGCGCTCGGCGTGGAGGAGCAGCGCTGTCCCCGGGTCGCTCTCTTCAGCTCAATAGGAGGCTTAGCGGCAGGTCAGGGGGAGGAATCTCAAAAGCTACTTTCCTCCGTCGCTCACTGACCAGAATACGAGATAAAGCTTTGAGTCAACAAAGCCACAAACGGGGATCTCAGCCAATTAAAGCTTAGCGAGTTTCCATGGCGACGAGACCGAACACTTCCTGTAAAGGCATTTTAATTCTCTCACTGATTGTGCCGTTTAATGTTAATCACAGTTCACTCCGCTGCAGGATTGTCTTATGGAGTTCTCTCTTTCTCCAGTTTCCTTCACATTGTTTTTGCTGCAAAGTTGAAACGCAGCGACTAAAATCTGTTCATACTTCTGCAAGACGAGACTTTGGTTTTCTTTGCAAATTCCTCTGAAAATTCACTGCCCGGCCCAAAAAAAAAAGCCGCTACCTGGATTTAAGCAAATAAGTCAGAGCCTGTAGGTCAGAGTCGAGCAGCATCAACATCTGCAAGAAAAATGAAGCAGCACTGAAGTAAATCCTGTTGCACTGCAGACGCGAAATCGAATCAAAGCTAAAGGCGGAACAGCCAAATATTACTTCTTCAGATCTTCTCAGATTCTTCTTCAGTTCTGCTCAGATTCTTCTTCAGTTCTGGTCAGATTCTTCTTCAGTTCTGTTCAGATTCTTCTTCAGATTTTCTCAGATTCTTCTTCAGTTCTGTTCAGATTCTTCTTCAGTTCTGCTCATTACTGCTGGACACTGACTTATATCTTTTTTTGTGATCACATTTTTATTCAAGTGTTAATCTCAACTCCAGCTGCACCCCCTCCCCGATGAGCATATAGACAAGAATGTTAATAATATGAATAATAATAATGATGGTAATAAAATAAATAAATACATTAATAATAATAAAATAAAATTAATAAATACAAAATAAACATATAGAAATAATATAATTTAATAATAATAACAGTAAATTATAGTAAATAATATAAATAATATAAAAAGTAAAAAGCAAAATAATAAAAAATATCCCGTCCAGGTTTGAATTCCTTCCTCACAGTATTTGCACATTTCCTCCATCCAAAGACGTCGGGGAAACTGCATTATACATGTTTATTATGTACTATATATAAAAAGGAACTGAGCAGACACAAATCGTGCATCTTTCATGAATAAACAGTTTGACCGAAGCATCCACAAAACACAAAAAAACCCACAAAAAAAACTAAAATAATAAGTAATATATTCAGATCTCGATTTTGCCGAGTTAGACCAGCAAAAAACAGTTTTTGTCTTTTGCATCGAGCAGCAGAAAAGTCCAGCTGGATTATTTCTGGGTGAGATAGAAGCGCTGAATGTCTTTAAATCTGTCTGAAGGGGGCGCTAACCACACTAACACCAGCAGTAACCTGAGCAGAACTGAAACGTCTTCAGTCCTACAACGATTTGTCAAACTTCTGCTGTGGATCAGACCTGGACTGAGCGACACAGACGTCTCTTTTTTTTTTTTTTTTTTGGTGTCGACTGTAGTTTTGAAACTTTTGTCCCAGAGTTTTCTTCTCCAGCGTCTCCACAGAGGTCACATCGACACATTCTCACACATTCCTCCCCCAATGAGCAAAAAATCTCCCTTTTCCACATGTATCTGAGGCGTTAGACAGATTTGTCATTACTCGGCCAATTCCAGGTTGACACTGTGGTCGTTAATGAGGCTGAGGCGACCCGCAGTTTGGAGATGAGGCAATTTGTCCCTTGTGCCGCGAGTACAGTGTAGCTACTCCCCCTAATTGATGTACTGTTAGCCTATGACCAGTGCGATCCATACGGCGGCGGCTGGAGGAGGAGGTTAGCGAGTCCCAGGTGTAATCAATCGCCGTCGCCTCGTGCTGACATCTCGGTTTGACGGATCCTCCACATCTGCATGGGACAGTGAGGTAAAAAGGTCACGGAAAACACGCTGCAGTTTTGTGTTTTTGCGCGTTTTTTTTGAATCGTAAAACTCTTCCCGATGCGGTCTAGCTGCCACGATCCACCCGTCACTCCGGCGATGACAAACGGCGAGCGGAGGTGATCATTAGCGGTCGCAGTGACGCCGGGACTCGCTCCACTGTGGCGTTTTTCACCTTCCGGCTCTTTGGACAGGTTTTCTGAGAGTGCTGCATAATTGTATCGGTTATTGGAATAGATGGAATGACCCCCGTAGCCCTCCACTTACGCCGCCGCGGCTCTGGCGTCTCCTAATGAGGTGATAAACAGTCCGGCTAAGCAGAATCTACTGGCCATTAGACAGATCACGGCGATGCTAATGAAACGTCTGCTGCTGTAGTGACACGATTTATACCTTTCTGTTATATTGGAGATGAGATTATCCCCGTGTGAACCACATTCCAGCCCGTTACACGCTGTTTTCCCTCACGCCGTAGCGCGACATCACATGGGAAGTGACATAAAACATGATTAGAAGCTAGCCAAGCGTCGCTAGCGAGTACAGAGGGTATTTGTCGTGAATAACTGGATGAAATACTATAGAGTCTGACGTCGCCTCAGCTTCAGCTCCACTTGAAGCTCGTGGAGGTTTAGAGACGAGTGTCATGGCAACAAAAGAGCCAATCAGGAGAGAGGATGATGAAGGTCACGCCCCTTCAGCCCACATCACTGGTTTAATAAGGAGCGGGCGCTTAGCAATGCTGTCAATCAAACCTGTAGCTAACGCTTTTTATCTTTCTCCTTGTCTTTCTGTCTCTCTCTCTTTCTCCATCTATCTTTCTCATGCTCTCCTTGTCTCTCTCTCTCTCTCTCTCTCTTTCTCTTTCTCTGTCTCTCTCCATCTTTGTTTCTCTTTCTCTACTTGACTCTCCTTGTCTCTCTCTTTGTCTTTCTCTTTCTCTCTCCATCTTTGTCTCTTTCTCTACTTGTCTCTTTCCTTGTCTCTCTCTCTGTGTCTTTCTCTCTCTCCTTGTCTCTCTCTCTCTCTTTCTCTCCTTGTCTCTCTCTCTTTGTCTTTCTCTGTCTCTCTCCATCGTTGTCTCTCTCTCTTTCTCTCTCCATCTGTGTCTCTCTTTCTCTCCTTTTCTTTGTCTCTCTTTCTCTCCTCGTCTCTCTCTTCGTCTTTCTCTGTCTCTCTCCATCTTTGTCTCTCTTTCTCTCCTTGTCTCTCTCTTGATGTCGCTCTCCGTCTCTCTCTCTCTCTTTGTCTCTCTCTCTCTCCATGTCTCTCTTCTTGTCTCTCTCTTTGTCTCTCTCTCCTTGTCTCTCTCTTTGTCTCTCTCTCTCTCCTCATCTCTCTCTTTCTGTCATTTTTTCCTCATTATTCTGCCTTTTTGACTGATCCTCCTGAAAACACAGAACATTTACACGACACAAACACATTCACTTTACATAAACTCGATTCCTGACGACAAACGCAGCGAGACGTCGCTGCCGTGAGGCGTTCACTTCCTGTTTGTAGCACGTTAGCTAGCACGTTAGCTCTGTCCATTTGCATAAACCGTCTGTGAGTCTAAGGAGAAGTTTTGGCTCATTTTTAATCTTACGTCATGATGATTCCAGATCTTTAAACGTGAACTTTCTGCAGCATCTGGAGGTTTGGACTTTGATCGGGTCTTTCGCTCTTCTTCTCGTATTTATATTGACAGATAAAAGCAGATTTAATATGTACCAAACGTTCTTCATATCTGCATGCAATTTAAAGTATTTTGAGTTTTAGCCTCAGTGAAGCTTTTTATCCCACAATCCATCTGGGCCACGAAGAAAAGACGCTTCATCAGTCTCACGGGAACTTCATCTCCAACTTACACAATTTGCATTTTCTACCAAAGCGGCGGCGAGAGTTCGGTTTATGTTTTTATGTTTTTATTCATCTCAGAATTAGGCCTGAGTGTAATTAGTTTAGTTTTAATTTGACATGAACTCGTGCACTTTTCACTCATTTGTCCAATCAACATGTCACATAATTGAATCGCTAATCGACGCGCTAACGTGTATGCTAATAAACCACGTCTCGGGCACAAGGCTATTTTTAAACCAGCAGGAAAAGTGAAGCAAGGAAGTCTGGTCCTGGTTTGGTCCTGGTTTGGTCCTTGTTTAGTCCTGGTTTAGTCCTAGTTTTGGTCCCAGTTTAGTCCGTTTAGTCCCGGTTTGGTCCCGGTTTAGTCCAGGTTTAGTTCTGGTTTTAGTCCCGGTTTAGTCCTGGTTTAGTTCTGGTTTAGTCATTGTGTTCTGTGTCCTGATTGGCTGAGAGGGCTGTAGACCATTGTGTTCTGTGTCCTGATTGGCTGAGGGATTGGCTGTAGACCATTGTGTTCTGCGTCCTGATTGGCTGATTGTGTTCTGCGTCCTGATTGGGACTGTAGACCATTGTGTTCTGCGTCCTGATTGGCTGAGGGACTGTAGACCATTGTCCATCAGTCTCCTCCGTGTCTCCTGTACAGTACAGAATGTGTCAGACAAATTTACATAAATGTTGGATCAGTGTGACTCTGAAGTGCTGTATGTTTGCAAGTTTTCTCCCCGACAAAACCCACAATGTCGATGAAACGTTCTGCACCGACAAAGGCACCGACGAAGGTTTGAACTTTGAGTTTAAACAAGAGAGAAATGTGAGAAAATGTTAATGTGTGAGAAAAGTGTATAAAGTGTGTGGTGAGGGGTTTTACAGCAGAACATGTAGAATAATGTAAAAATAAGGCTGATGCTTCACTGTACAGGCAGAATAAAACCTTTCAGTAGAAGAGGAGCGGACTCACATCATCCTTTTGTGCTTTTTTGAACAAATAGATTCATGTTACATAGATTTTTTCTCGCTGCAGCTGCTGTGACATACGAGGCTGACACAGAATATCATTATAAGCGAGTCGAGCGCAGCGGCTGAAATGACTCTCAGACATGTGGGCCGGGGTTTCAGGGGTAGGGATTTCACGTCTGGAGCGCTCGGGTTGAGGCCGTTCAAACAATGCTAATTGCGCCAGGGCCCGACTGTCAGACGTGTGAGGATAATTAGAGTGAGGGGGCAAGCCGATCCCGGAGTGTAAGTGTTTTTACATGACAATGCTCCAGAGCCAATGGGAGCGCGGCAAAGGTAAGGGGCTGAAAGCAGGGCTAATTAGCACAGAGCAGTGGAGGAAATACAAATGCTAGCTGCCCCCTCAGGGACCCACCGGCGCTGCAAACAACGGCGATTATTGGCAGTTCATGCGGCGCTCAGCCTGCACTTCTAAATGGAACACATTTGCATGTTCTACTTAGATTTTTACCTAATTGTTTTCGCTGAATTGCAGACAGTTACTTTTTTCAGCCCGGATCATTTAGAGCTCACATAATGGATTTATCTCCCTGTTTCCTCGTCCGTGACTTCGCGCCGTACTCAAGAGGATGAAATTCTTTGCTTCAGCAGAAAGTTTTTTCGGCTTGCAAAAATGATAACGACTGATTTACAAAGTGGTTCATTTATCTGAAAGTGTATTTTTAAAACGCAAATATAATTCTGAAAATAACGGGCAAAACTCTGGTGTTTGTGTCGGATCCAGGACAAAAACTTTAATCAGCCAATCAGGGACAGACAAGGGAGTAATGAAGAAAATATGTCACAGAGGCTGAAAAACGTGACGGATTTGTACAAAATCAAAGAGCGAAGAGCGAAGCCTGAACCGTGTGAGTCTGAGAGAAATGTGATTTTATTTGTGAATCACAGGCGACCAATGAGCTGCTTCGTTTCACATGTCAGATCTGATTGGACGATCACGTCTGACGGGGTTTAAGACGCCGCGGAGGACACAGGGTTTTCAGTCTGGATGAGCCAGGCTACAGTGTGATTCATGTTTACACGATCAGTGAATAATCAAACATGAAACTAAAGGCAGAAACTCGTCTCCAGGCGACAGTCCGGCGTGTTACACGTGTCTGACGTGTCCATTAACACACAGAGCACGTCGCTAACAAACATGCTAATGACAATAGCATGACCTGCTGCTCAGAGGAGCTGAAGTGAGCGACGTGAGCGACGTGAACGACGTGAGCGAGTTTATCTTCAGATTAATCATGTTTTAACCAGACCACTGACACGTCACTGGTGCTTTTGTAAAAACAGAAGTGCAGCTTTAAACAGTTTTTGTTCAGTTTATGAAACATGGAGCGATTTATTTTGGGGCTCAGTATTTATCATGGATATTTTTTTTTTTGTAATATTGGGAAGGTTTTAGTTGTTTTGGTTGCTGAAGAGAGTTGAAAAAGTAACTTCTATAGGCAATTATTAGGATTTATTTATTTTTATTTTATTATTTATGTATTTATTTGTATTCATTTTTTAATTATTCTTTATTTACTTATTGTGTAATATTTATTATTTATTTATTATTTAGTTATTTGTATTTATTTATTATTTTATTATTTATTTATTGCCTAACATGTATTATTTATTTATTTATTATTTAGTTATATGTATTTTTTTTTAATTATCATTATTATTATGTAATATCTACTGTATTTGTATTTAATTATTTGTATGCTATTTATTTGTTGCATGTCTTTTCAAATGGTCCTCTGGGATTATCTTTATATCTTTATTTGTTGTGTCAGTATCTTAAAGTACTTTCAGTATTATGTGTAATCGCAGTATTTCTCTGAGGCCATATTTCGTACTTCAAACTTTGTTCCCGCAGGACGAGTGTTTGAAGTTTTGCACTTTTAATTTTTGTGTCCACCACATATATCTCAGTGCAAAACAACATTTTCGTCAGTTTCTTAAAAGTGGACGCAGATTTTTCCATGTGACACTTTTACTTTTACTGGAGTAACTTGTTCCGTGGTTTGTACTTTTCCTTAAGTCCCAGTTTCTCGAGTTCTTGCTCCTCTGCTGCTGTAAATCTCCAGACTTAACGACGAGCTTTAGCGACTCGTGTTGTCAGTTTTCTCGACACCACATTAAAACCTCACTGTTACATTTTCCACATTTTTCCGCAGCGTCCAACATCTGCCGCTAAACCCTACAAACCCCAGCGCGTTGGCGAGCGCCTCAGTATTTAGAAAAAGCACGGACAGGCCTGGTCTAAACAGTTAATTTCCCCTAAAGCAGCAGCAGCAGCGCGGTGTAGCTGCTGCTCCATCTGCTGCGCTCCACGTTTAGCTCCTTCCTCCCGTGTGGACTCCAGACCGTCCCGTCTTCGATCACAGACTGTACAATGGAATATATTACGTTACACTCGGCCTTTTCCGCTCCGTCTTCACTTCCAGGAGCACATAAAGTCAGAGGAACAAAGGCGGGAGCTTGTTGAACCCTAAAACGAACCATCTCCCATGTCTGCGCTTTAGTGTCGTCTTTGTATCTGCTGCAGGATTTACGAGGTTTCCATTGGTCTCCCGTGACTTTTAGTCGATGTCGCCGCCAACGAGCGAGGACCACATAGAAGCGGGGAGATGGATTGTTTCGTTTCTGCCTGTTTCGGTGCGGTGCGTAATGTCCCGCTGTTTAAAACTGTGGTAAACACGGGGCTGCTGTTGTGTGTTATTTGGTGCCGGAGGTCTCTTCCTGCGTAATGTGTGGTCTTTGTTCTGTTGGAGCACGGATCCTTTTAAATCATTAATTTTATTTGTTCAAGTCTTTCTTTTGTCTGGTTTTAACCGTGTGGAAGGTGGGCCGAACCGCAGACGTCGTGCAAAATGGATGGAGAGCTGGAAGACGATGTCATTGTTTCCTTATGGCGTTTGAAAATTATTGAAATAATTATAGGTTTCCACGGTGATTGCTCAAACGCCATTAAAAGAGTTTGGTACATTTGGAACATCACAAAAGGGACACATTATGTAGACAGGACTTTTACGAGCGCTTATAATGGCGTACTCAATGTTCTACTTCATTTGAGTCATTTGTGTTTGTTTGAGGCTCAGGAAATGTCTGTTTTCACCTACCCCCTATCTCCGCCCACGCAAAAAAAAATAAAAAATCTACCGCTGAGGAGCATTACTATTGTACAAACCAAATGTAAAGTCGTCATCACTGTTTCAAACACGGAAAAAACCATAAATGGATGTAGCTAGCCTGCTAGCATCAGCGTTTCAAACAGGAAATGATCATGGGCGCACTTCCTGTTCCATGGACTCTGGCTCCAGTTCACTTTCTATTGAAAAACATCGTCACTTTCTCTGAACCTGCTGCTGTCAGACTCGTCGCTTTGGTCTCAAATGTTCATATTAAACCCCTACATGATCCTGGCTTCTTATTTATTTATTTTTTTAAGTTATTTTGAGTTTTGTTTTTAGTTTGTTATTTTGAGTTTATTTATTTATTTTATTTGTTTATTTTGTTCATTTTTTTTTTGTTATTTTGAGGTTTTTTTTTGTTTATTTTCTTGATTTTTTTGAGTTATTTTGAGTTTTTTATTTATTTATTCTCAGTTCTTTTTTATTTATTTTTTTTGTTATTTTGAGTTTATTTTTTAATCTTTTTGAGTTATTTTGAGTCATTTAATTTATTTTTTTAAAGTTATTTAGATTTTTTATTTTAATTTAAATTTAAAAAAAATTGTAAAACACTATTGTGTTTGTAAATCAGTCCTTCTCAAATAGTGGAGCCCGTGCGATACCAGGAGGGGGCGCTATGACCCTGGGGAACATGCTTTTCTTTCGCCGTACTAGAATAAAGTGTAATTGTACATCCACTACAGTAGGTGGCGAGTGTGCGCAGGTACTATTAGCTCGATTGTGTCGGGTTGTGTAGTGAACAAACCCTCAAGAGACACGAAGGAAAAATATTTAGTAGGGATAAAAAAAAAGGACAGAAGTAATGAACTAAATGAAAGTCGAGGAAGTATGACGACGCGGACGTAGCGCTTAGTTTCAGCGTGGGAGACGAGGAAAGACGGGTGTTTCTACTGTGTCTAAAAATGCCGATAAGACGCTCGAGTTTTTAGCAAAAACGTGCCACCAACAATCACCAACAATCATCCCTCTTTGCGAACGCTACTTCAGTAAAACGGCGAGCACTGTTAGCATCATAACGTAATAACAGACAGACGAGCCAACATCCTCGCTCTGGATTGGCTCTTTCGTTGCTATGATACTTAGCTCCATTAGCTGCTATAACTGCCAGAGCTTCAAACTTACGTCCTTATGTTTCGTTACAAACTAAACTGCAGAACCTCGGCTAACCTCGTGTGTTTTGTATTCCAGCTGTGCCTCCTCGTTCAAACGTCTTTCCTCACACGTCTCTTTCTGTTGTCAGCTTTCAGTCGCGCCGCCCTGCCGTTCGGCCTGGTCAGGAGGGAACTGTCGTGTGAAGGATACGCCATCGATCTGCGCTGCCCGGGGAGTGATGTCATCATGATCGAGACGGCCAACTACGGGCGAACCGACGACAAGATCTGCGACGCTGACCCCTTCCAGATGGAGAACGTCAACTGCTACCTCCCCGACGCCTACAAGATTATATCACAAAGGTAAGAGGCTGGCGGGGGCCGGTGGGGGACGGTGGGGGCCGGTGGGGGCTGGCGGGGGCTGGTGGGGGCTGGCGGGGGACGGTTGGGGCCGGTGGGGGCTGGCGGGGGCCGGGCTCTTGTTTCAAAACACTGCCAAGCGCTGGGGGCGAAGGACCTCATGCGAACTGGGGTCGTTTTGTCGAGTTTTCACAAAAGAAATCGATGTATATTTCCAGCCGTCTGCGTCCTGAGCCGGTTATATCGGCATTTCTGGAAAAAAATAGCGATTGGTTGGTATTTACTTTTACTTTTTGAGTTTTTCTGACTTAACTCCTGTAGATTTTTGAGATACTAGAACATGGGCAGGCAGCTTTTTATTTTATTTTACTTTTTGCATGATTTATATTAAAGTATTCACACAATATTTTAATAATTTGTCAGAAGTACTGGGTAAAATGAGCAGGAAATGTCCTGGTTGAGGTTAAACGTCACTTTACACTTGATAATAAAATGATAGATTATATTTTCAATATTCTAATTACTCATATATCCACAACTATTGCAATATTTTCGATTAATCCACTCTGAACACTGAGCCGTTCTTCTACCGTCGCTTTAGGTATAATTTTTATTATTATTTAGGAATAATGTGGGAGAAAAAGCTGCTAAAATCCTACCAATAAATATATATACAGCCAATATCATAACTGAACATTTAATACATTTAAAAAAAAACTTTTAAACAATGTCAAATAAATAATAAATATTAATAAAAAAGTAATAAGTAAATAAAAAAAAAACAAGAGAGGCGGGGCTAGTGTTAAATACCAGGGAGAAGAGGCGGGGCTAAAGTTTGTGATGGTCTAAAGTTACGCCTCACTCACCTTTCACATTCAGACCATCCTATTTATTCACCATGATGAGTTTAAAAGTGCTTTTCCCAGCTCTCAGAGACTAGACTATATAATGCAACACGAACTAGCATGCAAACTTGCACCTCCTGATTTTTTTGACAGTAAAAAGCTTAAAATTTTGTGATTTTGATAAAGATAATTAAAAGTATTCTGTGTAAAAAGTACTTCAGTACTTTTACTTTGTGACGTTCCTCCTCAGATCGTTTTCACAAACATCGTCCTGATCGTTTTATTGGTGCGTTTTAATCGGCGTCTTGCACCTTGTTCCGTTCTCGTCTTTATCAAATTTGTCGTAGGCGGCTGTTAAAATAAAAAAATGAGATTTATTCTTGACTGTGAGAAACTGACAAGCGTAAAACCGCACACACTGCACACACCGCACACACACCACACATATACACACAAAACACACATACACACCATACACACAAAACACACACACCATACACACACAAAACACACACACACACCTTACACACAAAACACACACACACACCATACACACAAAACACACACACACACCATACACACAAAACACACACACACACCATACACACAAAACACACACACACACCATACACACAAAACACACACACACACCTTACACACAAAACACACACACCCACCATACACACACAAAACACACACATACACAAAACACACACATACACACAACATACACACAGATACACAAAACACACACACATAAAACACACACACACATACACACAACATACACATAAAACACACACACACATACACACAACATACACACAAAACACACACAGATACACAAAACACACACACACACACATATATACACACACACACATACATACACAAAACACACATCCACTCTCTTCTCTCTCTCTCTCTTCTCTGTCTCTCTCTTTTCTCTCAGATCAGGAGTTTCTCTTTGTGTCGTTTTTCTTCGTCTGTGAAGCTGGAGCATGTGGTTTATGTTCTTCTTCCTCGTGTCTCCAGTGTTTCTCATGTTAGGAGAAACTCTGGGACCAGCAGGAGGTTCGGACTGAACCAGGACTAAACCAGGACTAAAACAGGGCTAAACTGGGACTGAACCAGGACTAAACCAGGTTTAGTCCTGTTTTAGTCCTGTTTTAGTCCTGGTTTAGACCCGGTTTAGACCCGGTTTAGACCTGGTTTAGTCCCGGTTTAATCCAGGTTAAGTCCTGGCGCCGCAGTTAAATTCACATTTTAGATTTTGATGATGTCATGATTTCAGATGGAAGTAAAGGTCCAATAGAAACGAGGGATTTACAGATTTTCCGTCTTGTATTTTTAGCGAGGGAGGCCCCGGTTGGTGCAGAGGCCTGGCAGTTTTTGAAAGCGATGTTCAAACTTATGATCCACAAATTCTTCCGCTTTCAACTCACTACAGTCACGTCTTTGGGGCTGAAGAATGGCACCACAAATAAAAACTTGGCCCATGTTCATATGTACAGAGCCGGGGTTTTGTTTCATGAGATCGGCCGAGTGTATGAACCATAAACCGGGTCAACAAATCTGCAACCGTCAGGAAACAGTGAACTCCAACGAAATGTGACCCGTCTCCAGCTCAGTTTAAACTAGAACCATTGTGTTCTGCGTCCTGATTGGCTGAGGGACTGTAGACCATTGTGTTCTGCGTCCTGATTGGCTGAGGGACTGTAGACCATTGTGTTCTAGTTTTGTTTTTTTATTTTGAGTTTTTTTGTGTTATTTTTTTTATTTTATTTATTTTAAGGTTATTGGGTTTTTTTGTGTGTGTGTGTTTATTTTATTAATTATTTTTATTATAATTTTTTTTTTTTTTCATTAAAGGAAGGGGCGTTACCTTCAACAGCGTCGCTCCTGATTGGCTCTTTGGTTGCTATGATACTCACGGTCGCTATAACTGCTAGCCTCGATGAGCTTCATTTGTCCACTTCTTTGTGAAATCTGAACATAGATTTAAATATAAAACACCCAAACTCTTTACTATCTTTGTGCTAAGTGCAGTGAACCGCGGTGAAACGGCTCTGACAGAAGCATCTGATCTGAGACCCTAGCATTAGCTTCAGGTAGCGAGTCGAAGCCTGTCATAATCATGCCTTTTATCCCCGCTCCCCCTCTCTCCGACTGCTGTTTTGCTGTCAAACGCCACAGAAGCACCTCCGCTCCTCCGCTGCTTTTCCCCCCGGAGCTGCGTTTGAGTGTGGGTTTTTTTAAAGGCCACTGCTCGATGCTCTATTCATAGCTCGTTTCAGGCCCGGTTCATTTTCTAACGCAGTGTTGTCTTAACCTGGCGCATACAACCACCACCTTCTTCCTCCTGAGATCCGCGAGACCCGCCGTGGCATCTCGCTTTTCCAAATTTAACTCGTTTAAAGTCGTCCCGCCCTTTGCCCCGCGGTTCCTGTGTAACTGTTCCCATTGTGCGTCGGTTGTCATGTCAGCCAATCGCTTTGGCAGGAACCTGCTTTTCAAACTTATCTCTGTCAAAAAGTCCCCGGAGGCGTCGCGCTCTGAAGCGAGGCGAAGCTGCCTCAACACAAACTGGAACGATTCGAATGATCCACATCAGAGGGAATATAGTAATTAAGCTCGGAGTGATAACGATGAGAAAGTATAGACGAGCTGGCAGCCTTTGATTGGTTGAGTTTTTTCTCCAGCGAACTAGACTGGCCCTGATTTTTTTCCTTTTTTTTTTTTAGGCCTTGAATCACTACCCATATGGGGATGATTAACAAAAGAGACAGATACATAAACATATTAAACGAGACTAAGAGCGGATATGGAAACCGTGGCTGTTCGTTGATTTGGAAATTGCATCTAGTATTTATCATCAGCGAGGCCAATTTCTGCACGAAAACAAGCAGCGCTGCATAGACCCAATGTTTTATATGTTTTTTTGTGATGTTGTCAAAAGAAAATACTCAGTTCCACGATAGAAAGAGGCAAAATGAAATATGTATGAAGTACGAAAGGAAAACATGTAGCTGGTTAGCATGTAGCTAGTTAACACATAGCTAGTTAAGACATAGCTGGTTAATATGTAGCTGGTTAGCATGTAGCTAGTTAACACATAGCTAGTTAAGACATAGCTGGTTAATATGTAGATGGTTAGCATGTAGCTGGTTAGTACGTAACTGGTTAGCATGTAGTTGGTTAACATTAAGCTTGTTAACACATAGCTGGTTAGCATGTCGCTGGTTAGTACGTAACTGGTTAACACATAGCTGTTCAATATGTAGCTGGTTAGCACGTAGCTGGTTAACATGTAGATGGTTAGCATGCCGCTGGTTAATACGTAGCTGGTTAGCATGTAGCTGGTTAATACATAGCTGGTTAACACATAGCTGTTTAATGCGTAGCTGGTTAGCATGTATTTGGTTAACATTTAGCTGATTAACACGTAGCTGGTTAGCATGTAGTTAGTTAACACCTGGCTGGTTAACACGTAGCTGGTTAGCATGTAACTGGTTAACACGTAGCTGGGTAGTATGTAGCTGGTTAACACAAAGCTGGTTAAAATGTAGCTGGTTAACACGTAGCTAGTTAACACATAGCTGTTTAATATGTAGCTGGTTAGCATGTGGCTGGTTAACACGTAGCTAGTTAACACATAGCTGTTTAATATGTAGCTGGTTAGCACGTAGCTGGTTAGCATGTGGCTGGGTTAGCACGTAGCTAGTTAACACATAGCTGTTTAATATGTAGCTGGTTAGCACGTAGCTGGTTAACACATAGCTGTTTAATATGTAGCTGGTTAGCACGTAGCTGGTTAGCATGTAGCTGGTAAATCTTATTGGCAATTTCCATCGAGATGAATTCACCCAAACACTATAAAAAGAAAATAAAAAGTTGTGTAACAGGCTGCAGGGTCTCTGTGGAGTGCTTAAATACACCTAAATGTACTAAAAGTAGTAAAGTAGCACTACCCATATGGGGACGATTAACAAAAGAGACAGATACATAAACATTAAACGAGACTAAAAAAATATAGAAACCGTGGCTGTTCGTTGATTTGGAAATTGCATCTAGTATTTATCATCAACGAGGCCAATTTCTGCACGAAAACAAGCAGCGCTGCATAGACCCAATGTTTTATATGTTTTTTTGTGATGTTGTCAAAAGAAAATACTCAGTTCCACGATAGAAAGAGGCAAAATGAAATATGTATGAAGTACGGATGGAAAAAGGGGCTTGTTTAATATTCAGGTAATGGACAGCAGTCTGACCACCTCCTCGTCGTCGGGCACTAACCAGACCGAGGCTCCCGCTATTCCCACGCAACACATAATGTAAACTGTTTTGGCGAGTTTCGTTGCATCGTTTTTACTTTCCACCTACTTTCTGAACCAGTAAAAACCGAGCAAACAAATGAATCTTTTAGACGAGCGGAGGAAGCAGGGCTTAGATAAACAAGCACACACTCCCAGAACAAAGCAGGAAGGGTACGGTTACCATCCACCAGCAAAAACGACAATATAGCATCATGTAAGCTAGCGTCAGTGTTAGCCTGAGGTTACGATGGGCTTTATCTTTGCACGTTTAGCTTACAGATACTTAAGTCAGTTATGCACAAGGACAGACTTTGTGCAGGATGTAATTCATGATGTTTGTTTCATATTTACGTTAGATTTTAAAAATAGGCTTGCTACATGTTACTAAATGCTAAGTAAGTATGCTATTCTGACGCTATAAGCTAGTGATAAATGTACAGTGATGGAAGAAGTACTCCATTTTGTTACTGAAGTAAAAGTACAGATACTGCAGCAAAAAATACTCAGGTAAAATGAAAATATTATGTAAGAGTATTAAAGTCCCTGTTAAAGTGTTAAGTATTTTGTGCAGATTTTGATTCTTAAAGCCAGAAAAAGTTTGATAAGATTTGGTGATTTTTTGATAAGTTTTTTTGTTTGTTTGTATCTTTTTGTTTTGTTCAAATTTTGAACATGTTGAAACAAACCCTCAGCCTTTTGAGCAGGTCTCACTAGCTACGTGCTAACCAGCAACATGCTAACCAGCTACGTGCTAACCAGCGACATGCTAACCAGCTACGTGCTAACCAGCGACATGCTAACCAGCTACGTGCTAACCAGTTACGTGTTAACCAGGTACAGGCTAACCAGCTACGTGCTAACTAGCTACGCGTTAACCAGCTACATGTTAACCAGGTACAGGCTAACCAGCTATGCGCTAACCAGCTACATGCTAACCAGTTACGTGTTAACCAGCTACGTATTAACTAATATCCATTAAAATACCTGTTTTAAATCAAAAAGCACATTTAAAACACAAAATTTGCGAAATGTTTTATAAAGTTTCAAATCTTAACGAAAATTCTAGATCCTGTGGCCATCAGTCCACAGAGCTGATCAGCCCTGAGCTTTCAAACTTTATTTAATTAATTTTTTTCTGGAAGGTTCTGGAAGCGGTGGATGTGCGTTCACTGTGGAGCTCCATTACAAAAGAAGGAAATTAGCATTTTTGAACATGCTAGGCTAGGTTGTTTTGTACATTTAATTTGAAACATGGAAAGCCTATTTTTAAACCCATTAAGCAGAAGGAAATGTAAAGCCAAAGTTTACGTTTCGTCTCCAGACACGAGTGTTAGCTAAAGCCGTTACTTGCTATAAACACCAATAACAATTAGCTGATGTGTTTTTCATTAGCAGCTCCCTCGTTCTTCCTCTCACCTTATGTCGACGCTAACAGCTCTGCACCGCGTTTCGACAGTGTTTCTATACAACCTGATGCTTAGTGTGCACTTTTCAGACACATTCAACAGTGATGGCTAACTATTAAGCTAGCAATTAGCAGCCAGATCTGCACACAATTAGCAAAATTACCAGCTAATGTAGTTATTTAGCAACACGCAGTAATTTGCGCGTTAATGTCAATGAAGTTAATGACATTTTCTAAGTTTAAGAAAGTTATTTTAAGATGAGGAGTTAGTTCACGTGATGTCAGAATGTTCTAGAGTCCCTGCGTTTAAAAAAGAGCCGTTTAACTGTCATAGCGCTGATGTTTTAACTGGTTTATGGCTAATATCTCTGTAATCGCTCGGCCAATGCACGTGAAAAAAAAAAAAAACTCACAAAGCTCAAACATTTTCTCCGTCAGCATAAATAAACAAAAGTATTTTTATTTTCGCAATATCTTCAGTGAGTGGTGCCGCTTTTCAAACCCAAACACGGTTGAAAGGATTTAAAACCGTGAGATTAATATGAAGTTTAAGGAGCTAATCCCAAACTAATAATGAGAAAGTTCCACATTTGTGGAGCAGAAGTTTTGATATTATTTCTAAAAACACTGAATCTCCTGTAGAGTTATACAGACCCCTGACCTCATCACATTCTAAAATACCTAACTGTCGCTAACCTCGACACTTTCCACATAGACTTCGGAAAAAAAAAATTCTAATATTAAGACTTAAAAAAATTCATGCCGAGGTTCTAGCTATGAGGCTAATAGCTATGTACTAACCACTACGTACTAACCATGTGCTGCTAACCATCATTGTACTATCGAGCTACATGCTAACCATCTACGTACTAACCAGCTACATACCAACCAGCTATGTGCTAACCAGCTACATGCTAACCATATAGGTGCTAATCATTTACAGGCTAACCAGCTATGCACTAATCAACCACGTGCTAACTAGCAACATACTGACCAGCTATGTACTAACCATCTATGTACTAACCTGTTACGTGCTAACCATCTATGTACTAACCAGCTCCATGCTAACCATATTGGTGCTAATCATGTACATGCTAACCAGCTATGCACTAACTAACCACGTGCTAACTAGAAACATACGGCCCATCTTTGTACTAACCTGCTACGTGCTAACCACCTATGTGCTAACCACCTATGTGCTAACCAGCTACATGCTAACCATCTACGTGCTATCATCTATGTGCTAATATCCATAACACTTGTTTTAACTCCAGAAAGGCCGTTTAAAATGCAAGATTCTGCTAAATGTTTTAATCTCTTTGCAGTTTACTAAGTCTCAGAAACAGATTTGAAATAAAATTATAGCTTTTGTCGTCATTACTTAGCATGTAGCTGATTATCCTCGAGCACGCTTTATCGCTGTGTTTCAGACGACATCACAACATTCTATTGGTCAGTCATATTTAATACAGATGGGAGGAGCTAAAGTGAATAGCGTTAAAATGCATTACGACATCACAACATTCTAGTCACCAATAGAAATCATTAAGTTCAACATTTGTGCATTTACCTTTGAGATATTTAATAGCAAAAAACACTGTATGAATAGGAAAAACTGTCTCTTGCGCCCCCATCTGTACAAGTACGACATCACATTCTAGCATCTGAAAACCATTAGTTGATCAGGCTTATCCGCGGGCTTCAAAGTGACGAAAAATTACGATAATTGCTGTAGAAACTAACTATTTAAAACTAAATATTACATTTTCTGAATGGGGAAAAGACACCAGGAAGCTGCAGTCCATGAACAAACTTGGAGATACTTGAGCTACGATCACAGGACGGAGGCTAACGATAAATTAGCATAAAGCAGACATGCAGTATTTAATGGCCCAGCTCCTCATCATCCATCAGTCTCATACGGTGAGCGATGAAGATTGAATTAAATGGTGTCTCTCTGGATGCATTTAAAAGTCTTGCTCTTATGTCCCGTCCATCCATTCTCATTTTGATGCAGGGACCCACTAGCTTGCGGTAGCCCTGCGGAGCGCTCTGGCTGCAGACAAACCATTAAGGCTAACGTCTTAAATGCAGCTGGCACCATATTGTCCAGCTGATGTTAAAGCCATCACGGCTTCGTGCCCTTGTTCTATTTTTCAACGTTGTAATGGACTTTGTGCGTTTCTTTTATTCACATATACGACGTGTAATAAGCCATTAGTCGGCCTATCTAAAGGAGACGCGGCGGAGCAGACAGGGAGGAGGTTAAAGAGTCTGGTCGTAATTTATGTTCGATTGTGTGTTCTTTTCAAACTGCAATGTGAAGCTTTGATTTAAATTTTATTTTATTGTTTGTTTTTTTTTTATTTAAATTTGAATTTTATTATTTTTTTTTATTTATTTTTTTAATTAATTTGAATTTTGGCTTAATTATTTTTTATTTTTTATCAGTTTGTTTTAATTTTAATTTAGGATTTTTATTTAAATTTAGACTTGAATTTGATTTATATTTTTCAATTCATTTTAAATTACATTTAATTACAGTTTTATTTAATTTTGATATAGATTTTTTTTTTTTTAATTATTTTTAATTTAAATTTCCCAGTGCTATGACTGTCCTCGTACTGACGCTTCAGTGACCGCTCTGTGTGCTCTTGTGACGTGTCCATCCTGCATGTGCTGCTGACCCTCTGCAGTATTTATCCTCAGCTTTGCAAACTGTTCAATGTCCTGTTTTGGTGCCATTTTGTTTCTTCATGTTTTAATTGTTTAAGTTGCTGCTGATGTTCTTGTCTCGGGGCTGCAGAGAGTTTGAAGTAGAGCCAGTTTCATCCTCTGCACTAAACACTAAACACTACACAGTATTTACACAAAAATGGCTCTTTTTACTCCAAATTTGACCTTTCTTTAGCTCTGCTCATGCACAATAAAGCCTCTTTGTAATGCAACTCTATTTAAAGCTACACAGTGGAACTTTCCTGGTAGATGCGTGCGCTCTACCATCTGTTTCCATGGAGATGTTACTGTTTTCCCTGGAATGTTACCCAGAATGGCATTAAACCTGCTTGTCTAACCTATTCAGTGTTTTTCCTCGCTGAAAATTTCTTGGAAAATGTGCGTGTTGGTTGCCTCTCCACAGATCTAAACTGTAATTCGATCAGGCAGCGCCATCGTCTTGTCTCCATGGAGATAAATGTTTAATGCCATACTAAAGGAACATTCCAACATCCCCAGGGAGACGCAGCTTTTGTAAGAATGTAAAATGCATAAAACTGTTTGATTTGGAAAATAAAACATGGCAAACGATGAGACGACGTACAGTCCATGAGAGGAAGTTAAAAGTTTGGTAAAAAACACTTTGGAAAACGCACAAGAAGCTCAAATAAATTAAAAATACAACCAAGAGACGATGATTACGGACGGCATATTGACAGTGTGAAATAAACAATGCTGCGCCCCGCTCGCCAAAATAAACAAGATTTCAAATGGAACAAATTCTGAATAAAGGGATTTTGTTACATAAAGCATTATCCAAATATCACAAGAGCCAAAACATGCACATTTTGTTTTGTCAGCTTTATGTAGAGAAAAAACACGATGACGGAAAAATGGCATTCTTTCATGACCTCAAAGGAATGTCTAAAATAGGTTCCCAATTGTGTTCGAAGTTTATGAAATATCAAGAAAATTACACCAAGCTCATGCATAATCCTTTTTCTGTAGCCAACATCTGGATCTGCCTCAACATTCCCACATCCTTTCTACATAAAAGACGTATTTACTCCATGTTTGCCACAGTTTTTGCACTATTCTCCGCCGCCGCATGCCTCAGCCACCTGCCGAGTGCCTCTAATGACTGTCTGCTCTTTCAATAGCACCATACAAAAACATGCTAACGCGAAATGCTATGGCTAATTCCTGACGTGTCTTTAGCTGCTCCTTCACACCCATTACTACATTGATTTGGATCCATTTAATGCTCTCATTCCTCTCCTCAAGGTTGCTTAAAACCCCGGGATCCCATCAAATTCATTGTAAAGGACCTTCGCACCTTTTGCTTTTGTGTTGTGTAGTAGCTGAGTGAGTGGAGTGAGCGCGATTGCGGGAATTTATGGAAAAATCCATGGTCAACGGTATATTTTTTCTTCCTAGGTGCAACAACCGTACCCAGTGTGTGGTTGTCACTGGCTCTGATGTCTTTCCTGACCCTTGCCCCGGCACGTACAAGTACTTAGAGGTCCAGTATGAGTGTGTACCATATAGTAAGTATTGCATTACCATTTCCAAACCAAAAACAATCTTGTGATTTATCTGTATTCCTTTTAACAGCTCAACAGTTCTTTTGCAGGTGCCTCAAGTGTTGCAGAATTTAAAAAAAAGTGAAATACAGATTATTAATAGCTTGTATTTAGACAGTTTGAAAGGCCAAAGTGTCAGAAATGTCAAATCGTATTAATTATGTTTGAAATTTCTTAACAGAAAAAGTGGTTTCTCTGAAGGGCAAGTCACAACTCCACTAAAACAAATGAAAACAAATCTCCAAATAGGCAGAAATAACACAAAAAAAAGCATGCAGATTCATTATTCATGCTTTTTTACTTTTTTATTTTAATGTTTTTTTGTAATTAACATTTATCTTTTGGACTTACCCTTCAGAATCGCTGCAAAACGCCTCATATTCCCAGTCAAAGTGCTCCCATACTGAAAAGCAATTACCCAACCCATAATCGTAAAGGTTTTACTAGCATACATTTGTCCTATGCCTTTAAGAACATCATAGCATCTTGTAAAAAATCCAGCTATTTACGAGCGAGCGTAGATTTCATTTTTGCCACGAGAATGTACTGTAAAAGATTTTTCCATTTCTCACTCCCCGAAACTAGCCGACCATTTCGCCCGGACGACTGCGCAGATTTGAATTTCTGTGATATTAAAGCGAGTTGTGCGATCTCATTTGGAGGTTGTAAACTCTTAAACGCAGGAATTCATACATGAGTTAGCGTCGTGCTACTAGCTGCGAGTCTGAACATTACTTGAGGAAATATGCCCTTTGATTTTTATAGTTTACTCTGCAGCTTTTCAAGTACTAATTTTCCCATGTGAGTAATTTGGAGCACAAGACAAATAGCACTTGTATGTAAAAGATGTCTGGGATGTTAATCTACCTTAAAAGGTGTTTTCAGAGCGAGCGAACCCAGCAGCTGCTTGCTACATCTCTCCCATGGCTGTGTAAAACTTATGAAAAGTAAACATTTTGAATATATTGACCCATTTCGTTCCTTCTCTCAAACAGACCCCCTTTCACCTCCCGACAGCTCCCAGATGACTAACCTCTTTGCTCTGCATTTTGTTAACGTTCCAATTTTTCACAAGATGTCCGCGGAATTCCCCTCGTTCTTGACCCCAGGTATTCGCAGCTTCCGCAGGCTCCACGTCGGTCGGATCGCTCATCACTCATCCCATGCACCGCCGTGGCTCATTTACAAAAGTTTGGTCTGTGTCGTGTTTTTGACGTGTGTGGGCGAAGCACTTTTTTGGATTCCATCTTTGATTTGTGTTTTTAAAAGTTTGAGCAGAATCTACCCTCGGTCAATAAACGCCAAATATAACTTCGGAGAGTCTCATCCATCGAGACATGTTCACGATTTGCCGTTGACCAGATGCTTTGTAGGTGGTTTACATGACAACAGTGCGCCAAAAACTTAAAATCACTCAAATTAACAAAGATGATTGATGTTTGGCAGCTTAAAACGTGATTTTGTGAACTCGGGGAACCACTCGACGACAACTGTTGGCTCCAACTTTATTTCTCTGAGTATTTCATCTAAAAATAGACCAAAAAAAGCCAATTTGTTGATGGCGTACACCCCCTAGCATGTCCTTCTGTTCAAACCTTATTGTTGTGGCAGAGATCAGAGCACCCACACTGGTCTGGAACGGCCTTGTTTTATCAGCTGAGAGTCGCTGTGTAAAAGCGTTTTATTGGAATCTCGCTCAGTACTAGATGAACGTGTTCTGGCATCGTTTAAATCTGTAAACGACCTTTGCCAGTTAATCAAAAGTAAAGTAACGAAACTAGAAACGCATTTGAGCCGGAATCGATACTGAAAAAGTAGTTTCATTCACACGTGTTTAAAGCACGAACCCTGCTTTTTTAGGTTCTTCTCTCAAACTGAAAATGCTCTGTTCCACCTTGTGATGTCATCATGTGGTGATACAGGAAGTGCTGGAGGGGTTAGCATTTTACCAGTTTTTTTAGCTTTTATTTTTTGGGCATTTTAGCAACAAAATATACACTCTTTTAATGGTGTGGAAGGGTTAGCATTTTTATTTTTTTTTTTTTGGTTTGGGTTTTTTTTTTTTTTTAGCAATTTTTGTAGCATTTCTTGACATTGTTTTTAAGCATTTTCTTCTTATTTTTTTTAACATTTTTAACAACTAAATGTACATGTTTAATGGGGTGGAGGGGTTAGTTTTTTAGTATTTTTTTTTTAGCTTTTTTGTTTCAGTCACACAAGTTTAACACACAAACCTGCAGATTTAGGCTGAGTTCTTCTCTCAAGCTGAAAACAGTCTGTTCCACCTTGTGATGTCATCATGTGGTGATACAGGAAGTGCTCCACTGTGTTTTTAAACTCCACACACCTTCATTTCTAGAATAATTTGGATCATTTCAGACATGGAATTGCTAATCTCTACTGAACTAAAGGTAAAACTTGAAAACTACCACTTCATGGAGCATTTTGAGCTTTGGAGATGTTGAGATATTTTCATGCTCGTCCAAGTCGCTTCTTCAGTTGTGGAGCTAACTGCACTGAAACTGTAAACAGCTTTTGTCTCCAGTTTCAGCCTTTAATGGCCCTATTCAACCTTTAATGGCCCTACTATTTGGAGTTTGTAGACGTAAAGCCTTACTCAGACACGTGTGAATGAAACAAAACACAAGTCCAGGTCTGTTTTTGAGGAGGAAACAGCTTTAGAACATGGATTACATCTCACAACAGTCAATTTTGTGTAATATAGGACGTTTAATGTTGAAAATCACAGTGTTTTTTTATGTTCAGAATCCGTATTGAGCATGGAGTATTTTCCTTAGTTTCGAAATCGAGTTTAAAAACACTATCGCCAGTATCCACAGCTCTGATCTGATAATAAACACAAGTCAATACCGTCCTATTAGCAGGCTGGTGCACCTTTACACACGGATGTCAATTTGCGAGTTAACTTTGTCAGCACAGTGCAATTTTCACCAAAAATTCTACTGCGGAGGTTGTTATGAAAAGTTCAGAAGGGGCTGGTTTCAGGGAGCACTGTTGCCTTGTAAACAGCACCTCTGAGGCATTGATTCTGCATTTACAGAGGCTTGTGTGTTATTTCGTCGGCAGTTAAGGATAATAGGAATGAGAAATGTCATGCGCCGCAAAGCACGGCTCTTTTTGCCTGACTCCAGACTGATTCTATATCCTAGGATGAGCCGAGCCCGACTAACAAACTCTCTCTCTCTTTCCCCCAGCGTCTTAAAACAGCAGCTGGGTTCAACAAAGGGGCATCCTCCAGACTAATTCTTCTTTTGTACCTGCTAGTTGACACATGATAACCTTTCTCTCCCTTTGCACTCTTTTTTTGCTTTCTTTTCCAATGCCTGAAATAGAAGTGGAGCAAAAAGGTAAATGCGGTCTGGTCTTTACCCACCCCCCCTCTGGCTCCTTGTTCTGTGGTGTTAAGTACAACTCCCTCACGTCTCCCACCCCCCTCCTCCTATTGCCTCTTCTGTCAGACGCTAAATAAAACCCCATTGGAGGATTGTTTGTGAACCTACGGGGAGTCCAAATGAATCTCAAAACGCAATTCCAGGTGACACCCAGGAGGGTCACCAATCGTAGCTTCAAACTCCAGTGGATTTTTTGCAGGGACTCTTGAACAATGCAGTGTATATTTGGCTTCCAGTTAGCTTGCTTGGCCCCAGTTCTGCTGCACCCATAGCACGTGATGTTGAATAGCACTGATGGCTGAGTGAGATTGGCACAGACTGAAAAAAACCTCAGAGAGAGAGAAAGAGAAAAACAGGAATTCAGTGTTCCCTGTTTATTTGGAACCAATTTAAAGCAGGATCCGTGCCATGGCCTCCCTCACCCATCAGTGGAAACACTCTTTTGTCTTTTGCCACAGAAAAAATAGTGACAATCCTTTAGCGCTGTTCAGTCCTGAGCCCCCAATCTTCACTTTTCATTTTGTACCGATGCTTTGCTGCCGCCACTGCCATGACAACCTGTTGTTCACACCAAGATGTGAAGTCTGCCCCCCTTTTTCTCTCACATTGTTTTTTCTGTCCATGATATGTGAATATGCATGTGTGTCCATGTTCCCAAACTGTATGTGAACGGCAGCATTAGGGAGTCTTTTCAAACCCATTCTCCATGTCTTTTATTGCAGGTTTTGTGTTCCTTTAGTTTGACTGTGTCCCTGTAGCAGCAGACCTTTTGACGCACACCTTTCATTCACATTTTATTTTGGCATTCTTTACTTTTATTTAAAACGACATTAGTAAATCTCTTTCAAATTCACAGTCCCTGACCTTTTGTTCTAAGCAGCAAGAGTGATGCGTTTCATAGAGACATTTCTGAATCATTTCATCTGCCAGAGTTAAACGCTAATACTTCTTTCCGTTCTTCTCTCTGTCGCTAGTTTTCATATGTCCCGGGACGTTGAAAGGAGTGGGAGCGGCCACGTTCCTGTTCGAAGCGGAGCAGCAGGCCGGCTCTTGGTGTAAAGACCCTCTTCAGGCGGGAGATAAGGTCTTCTTCATGCCATGGACTCCATACCGCACTGACACGCTCATCGAGTACGCATCCTTGGAGGACTTCAAAAACGGCCGCCAAACGACCACCTACAAACTGCCGCATCGAGTCGACGGGACGGGATTTGTGGCGTACGACGGCGCCATTTTCTTCAACAAGGAACGCACCAGGAACATTGTCAAGTTCGATTTGCGCACCCGTATCAAGAGCGGCGAGGCTATCGTCAACAACGCCAACTACCACGACACTTCGCCGTATCGCTGGGGCGGCAAAACGGATATCGACCTGGCGGTGGACGAGAGGGGATTGTGGGTAATCTACGCCACGGAACAGAACAATGGTCGAATAGTCATCAGTCAGCTTAACCCGTACACCTTGCGATTCGAGGCGACTTGGGATACCGCCTACGACAAGCGATCGGCCTCCAACGCCTTCATGGTGTGCGGGGTTCTGCATGTTGTGCGCTCCACCTACGAAGAAAATGAAAGTGAATCGAGCCGGAGCCAGATCGATTACATTTACAACACTAAGCTGAGCCAGGGCGAGTACACGGACATCCCATTCCCAAATCAGTACCAGTACATAACCGCTGTGGATTATAACCCTCGGGATAACCAGCTCTATGTTTGGAATAACTTTTACATTCTCCGCTACGACCTGGACTTCGGACCTCCAGACCCCGCTGAAGGTGAGTCCGCCTTTGTTTTTCAGTACTTTCATTTAGTGTAATTATTGTGTCTGGTTGCGGGGATGGGAAGTCACAGATGGCTGCCTTTTAATTTTGGATGCAATTCAGGTGTGATGGTGGGAGCGAAAAGAAAAAAAAAACACAGAGCTTGTGTTAGTCTTGGGAGAAAGGCCTCATTTGCAGACAGAAATTACAGATTCACCTTGGAACGCAGTATAGCTCCCACAGGGATTGTACGGCTACAGAAACGCGGCTCCTTTATTACCGTGAACGCCAGCCGAGGCGCCATCCCCGCTCAAAGCTCGGACCCAATCAAATTCTTTAATCTCCAGTCCTTATCCAAACCCATTATGAACGCTGGACCCATGAACCCCGGATACATCGGAGAAGCATCGTGCGCAGTATGTAGTCATCCATTTTCACATTTCCTCACTTAGGTTCCGTTTTTTTTTTTAAAAGTTGTGTTGCCATGGTTACCTCGTCAACTTTTCCCCCACACGGTAATAGATCAGGAGATAATGCAGGCCCCATTGTGAGAAAATACTTTAAAAAGCCAGAATGTGCCTCGCAGTGATTCAAGAGCGGTAGATGAATGGTTGAAGGCTGAAATGAGAGATCAGTTACATGGAGAGTCTTGTCAGGCGGCCGACGGCTTAAATTAATCTGCGAGGAACTGGCGAAGCGACGTACGTGTCATCAGAAAGCGACCTTACATCAAGACGATAACACGGCTAATTACCTGACAACTGCCTTATCCCGCCGTATCCCGGTGAGCTCAAGCGCTAAAGCTACCGAGCAGAGGTGGAAACTGGAACCTTGACATGACTTTTTCTTTGCCCCGAAGCGTTGGCCCGGATTATGATTTTAACTTCTGGATATTCAGGGGGGCTTTGCGAGTAGCGGCCGTGCGGGGAAACGCGATTCCCCTCGCGCTGGTGCTGTTCAAAGCGAGGGGGGTCAGCGCTGATGTCTCAATGGAGCCTGTGTGCGCCTGAACTCTGGCCCCTTGTCAACACGTCGGTTTGTTTTCCTGCCTATTCCCTGGAATCTCCCGCAGCATGATAACTTGACACCCAAGGGAGAGGCGAAACTCTACAGACGATGCGATGCGAGGTTACGACTAAAAAGCCTCGTGTCTGTGTTTGCCTCTAACAAACTCCCAGCCATTAACCGCGGAGATATGAAAAATACCCAAAGTTTAATGAGTTCCCAGCGCCGGCTCCACCATTCACATTCTGATGTATGTAAATGTAATTAACAAGTGAATTATCATAATTAGCCTCCTTGTCTGAAAAGAGGCTTAGGGAGAAAGGGAAAGTGGTCATCACAGACTATTTTCATTGAAGGAGGCTTAATGTGCCTGCTCAGCTTTTGTAACGCGTCAGTAAACACGCCGCGGCATAGGCTAACTCTAGGCTGTTAGCGTTTAATCAACAAAGCGAGCGTACAGTAGTTAGCTGTTGAATCCACTCAATTCCCCACACTTGTTTTTCTGTCTGCTGTTGTTGCTTTCCAATCAGAAGTTACATAAACGTCACCAGGGATCATTAAGTGTGCTTTATAGAGCGCATTTCGAGTGACCGGGCGTTAGCGATCGTCCACTCTGACCATAGCGAACGCCACTCGAAAGTAATTGCCTCTGTGTTTATTAGTTTTAATTTTAGATCATCTCCTGTAACTTCTTTAGCCGCTGGGATTTATGATATGCAATCCACGAGCCATTCTGTACGGCTAAGCTAATGGCGCTGAAATAACTCCAATCGCGCGGGCGTGAATGAAAATTAATTGCAGCTGTTAAGATTCATCAGCTGAAGTTCATCAACGAAAACTCTGTTAGCATTTGTTTAGCTAGCGCGACCAGAGCGGCCCCGTCCTTTTGTGTCGGATATTTCAACCTTTCCCTGAGATGCATTCGAGTGCGGTGGGGTTTTTTATTTATTTTCGGATCGGAGTGGAAAATAATTTACCTCAGCTACGTTGTTATTGGCTGAACTTGCGCGTTTGGCAAATTTGCTAATCCTCCGCGCCGCGTGCAATCATTAGCCGTAATCATTTGCCATATTGATCCCAGGGCGTGCGTTCCTCCAAAACGATCCACACCTATTTAAAGCAAATTCCCGTGTTCTGCTAATGCCTCGTGCAACAGCGGATAGCAAGAATCAATAGTTAGCATACGCCTCCTCTCATAATGGAACATGCTAATTTTATTACAAACCATCAGCGTTTTTTGCCTTTTTCTTGTCCCGACAGGTTGTGTTCACGCGACATCACACCGTCCTCGTCACACACAGACCTGGAGTTGTGTTTTGTTTCATTCACACATGTTTAATTAACACACAAACTCTGTATTTTTCAGGCTGAGTTCTTCTCTCAAGCAGAAAACGCTCTGTTCCACCTTGTGATGTCATCATGTGGTAATGCAGGAAGTGCTCCACTGTGTTTTTAAACTTCAAACACTTTAATTTCTAGAATCATTTGGATCATGTGGAGGGGTTAGCATTTTAGTAGTATTTATTTATTTATTTTTTATTATTTATTTATTTAATTTTTTCTTTTATTTATTTATTATCAGCATTATTATTATTTATTTTATTTTTTTATTTTTCATTTTTAGCAACAAATATACAGTATTTTAACTGTGTGGAGGTGTCAGCAGTGTTAACTTTAAAAAAAACTACCACTTCATGACATCACAAGGTGGAACAGAGCATTTTGAGCTTTGGAGATATAGACAAACTAATAATAAAGTGCTACTCAAACAAGTCCGGGTCTGTTTTTGAGGAAGGAACAGCATTATAACTTAAAGCTCACAAGAGTCAGTTTTGAGCGTAAAAAAAAACTTTAGGTGTTTAATTATTTATCTTTTCAGATTCGTTGACCTGGTTTATGATTAGTTTCTGTAATTACCGGGTCTAACCACATGAAGCAAAGACGGGCTCAAAGTTCACTGTCTGTGCATCAGTATAAATAAACACATTATTATTATTTCCACGATATTTTCAGAGAACGATGCCGGAGTTCGACCCCAGACTCTTTGTTGTCAGTTCAAAGGACTTAAAGATATAAGATTAGTACAGTGTCTGGAGCCAACCCCCAACAAATAACGCTATGAAACTTTCCCAAGACAAAATGAACTTTCTAAACATGAAAAATAAGTTTGGATGTTTGTTTCAGTCTCTCACAGAGCGTCTGCCATCCATCTGAAATCATGGCATCATCGAATTCTACACAGTCAACCTATTTTTAGATGGGAAGACTTGCTGGGGTCCGATATTACCCAAAACTGACTCTTTTTTTAAGTTTTAAGTCATGTTCTAATGGGGTTCCCTCCTCAAAAACAGACCTGGAGTTGTGTTTTGTTTCTTTCACACATGTTTGAGTAATTCTGCCTTATTAGTCTGTCAAAATGTTGAGAGTAAGGTCGGGACAATAAACAATAAAATCATTTATCGTGACCATTATATCACCAGAATGTGCAGAAAAATGACTTATCCACCGGAGAGTCGACGGGGCGGGACATTGACTCCTTAGGGGCCCATAATTAGACCCTCTTCCTATTAATTTGTATTACGGGGAGCCCATGTGCGACTTCCTGCCCCTGGGCCCCCAAATTTCAGTTGACGGCCCTGCTCATCCAGAATATTCTCAGTTAAAATTATAATTATTCATATCCATAACAACTTGAATTATTATCGTGATAAATCACTAACCCTAATTATTTCAGACATGATAATCGTCACAGAAAATGTCAAAATGTCGTCCCATGCCCACTTGTGATGTCATGAAGTGGTAGTTTTCAAATTAACAGCACCTTTTACTTTTAGTTCAGTCGAGATTGACAAAAAAAAGACAAAAAAGTGTCACCAAAAGCAAGAAAAAAAAAACAAAAAAACAAAAAACTAAAATGCTGACGTCTCCACAGTTAAAATACTGTATATTTGTTGCTAAAAATTAAAAAAGAAGAAAAAAAAAAAAAAAAAAAAAAATGATGCTGATAATAAATGAGTAAATAAAATATAATAATAGAAAAAAAAAATGCTACTAAAATGCTAACCCCTCCAAATGATCCAAATGATTCTAGAAATTAAAGTGTTTGAAGTTTAAAAACACAATGGAGCACTTCCTGTATCACCACATGATGACATCACAAGGTGGAACGGAGCGTTTTCAGTTTGAGAGAAGAACTCAGCCTGAAGATGTAGAGTGAAACGAAACAAAGCACAACTCCAGGTGCGTTTGTGACGAGGAAACGACATAAAAACAGATCAAAAAACGGTGCGATATGGGCCGTTTTACTCCGTTGTCGCCGAAAACAAACCAAAAAGTGGCGCTTGGAGATTGAAACGTCAACGCTAAAGTCTTTATTTACATGAAAACTGCTGCTGTCGGGCTGTTTGAGTTAAGAAAGACACCTCCAGGTAAGTTTTAGACTGGAACGAGGGGACATTTATAGCTTCTGCTCCACCTGCGCATCACACGGCGCCGTCAGGAGGGACTCGCTCTAATCGTCCTTCTGGTTGCCATGGCGAGATGACGTTTTTTTGGAGGTGGAAATTGTTTAAGTGGACATGACAGGGGAGTTGTTTCTTTTTATTTTTGTGTAAAGTATCCCAGTGTGGTGATGGTGCGTCCGGCCGGCTGGCGTGGAGGTTGCGTAATGGCTTCCTCTGACTCACGGCTGAAGGATGGTGCTATTGTGTTGTTTTGTTCTGCAGTTTGACGGTTCCTGTTAGCCGAGTGTGGGGCAGGTTTGCAGAAAATGTGTAAAATCAGACGAGGTGACGGCTAGAATGTTTAGTCCAAGAGCGTAAGTCTAAGAACTGAGATGAGGAAAGGAGTTTTGGCTGTTCTGGTTCACAAAAGTGGAATATATTTCAAGGACGAGCCAAAGCGGAGACTTTCATTCCACAAATGCACTTTAATAATCTGATAAAAAACATTTATACTCGCACCTGCTCCTGTTTTTAATGTTTTAAATGGACTTATCTGTGTGTTTTTCTGTATTTAAACAACCCCTCGCGTTTTCTCATCTGGTAAATTCACAATTATTGACGAAACCCATTAACTATCGAAGCTGGAGCAGTTATAGCAGCTGATTTGGAGCAGATTTACATATTTGGACTTCATGGAGTATCATAGCAACCAAAGAGCCAATCAGGAGCGAGGCTGTTGAAGGTAACGCCCCTTTCCGTGCACGCTGCAGGTTTAGCTTAGTAATGCTAAGAAGAACGCTAAAAAGTGTCTGCTGTTCATGTGAAACACTGAACTTTGAGACGGGTCAGGGCCGTCACCAGAAATGTGGGGGCCCAGGGCAAGAAGCCTCACATGGGCCCCCTGTACTTTAAATTACCATATTTTCTGGATTATCGTTTTTTTCATAGTTTGGCCGGGGGTGCGACATATACTCAGATGCGATTTATGTGTGAAATGTTTCTTTTTTTCCTATTTTTTTTCTTTTTTTTTTTGGGCGTTATTCTCTCCAGTGAAACTTCTTCTCTATAATAGGAAAACGGTCCAGTTTTGACCCGTTTGTCCCCCCTGTGTCGACTGCCCTGGTTCAAACTAACTAAAAAAAAACATCTCAAATGCTTTGCAAAATGCCGTGTTTGTGTCTCAAAGTAACAAACCACCCAAACCAGTTTAGATTTGGTTGTTGTAGATTTATATTTCCCAATCAACAGAACTGCAGCGTCTCAACAGTACTGCAGGTGACGCCCCCTCCCGCCCACGCCACTAGTTTAGCTTAGCAACGCTGTCAATCAAACCTGTCGCTAACGCTAACAGGAGCGACGTCGGGGACAGAAGGACCTGATGTGTCTGTTATTAATGTTCATATGTTGATTTACAGACACAGACGTGAAATAAAAACCCCAGGATCATGTAGAGGGTTAATACGAACATTTAAGACCAACATGAGTCTGACAGACGCAGGGACAGAGAGACACAGTTTAAAAAAAAAAACAAAACTATTATAAACTGAAAAATAAATAAAAATATATGTATAAAAAAAAAACAACAATGCAACATAACCAAAAAAAACAAAAAAAAAACAAACTCAAAAGAACAAAAAAAAACAAACAAATAAAAACTCAAAATAACCAAAAAAAAAAAAATAAATAAAATAATTCAACTCAAAAATAGCAAAAAATTTGAATAAATAAACTCATAATAAAAGGGAAAAAAAATCAAGGTGAACTCAGCATAACAAATTATTAAAAAAAAATAATAAATAAATTTAAATAAACTCAAAATTAAAAAAAAAAAAAAAAAAAGTATAAACTTTTTTTTTTTTAATAAAATGAAATGACAAAAAAAAAAAAAACACCCAGGATCATGTAGAGGGTTAATACGAACATTTAAGACCGAAGACAGCAGCAGGTACAGAGAAAGTGACGATAATTTTTCAATGTAAAGTGAATTGAAGCCAGAGTTGATGGAGCTGGACACACGCCGATGATCACTTCCTGTTTGGAGCGGCGGCGGCGGCAGGTTACAGTCTATGGTGGAGGCTAAATGAATAAAATGTAAGTTTACTAATGGTAATTGTGATTAAAGTGTAAAGTAAAGCGATGTTTTTGTGCGTTTGCCAAACGCTGATGCGACGCCAGATCTTTTTATGAATATATTATGATGCAGCATCTGTTATGAATCACTCTGGAAATGAACGTGTCTAAACTGTTTCAAAAGGTTTTACGAGCAACTTCAGGGTTTCCCACAGATTTGGTTCAGATTGTGGTGGAACAAACACTTTATAGATTCATCTTTTTATTTCAGTTTGTGGAGTTTAAAGGGAACGACTCTCTTCTCTGATCTGTTCTAATGTTTCGGATGTTTTTAGGCTGAGTTTTTCTCTCAAACTGAAAACATTCTGCTCCACCTTGTGATGTCATCATGTGGTGATACAGGAAGTGCTCCGCTGTGTTTTTAAACTCCACACACCTTCATTTCTAGAATCATTTCGATAATAATTTCAGCTCTGGAATTACAATCTCCTAAAACATAAAAAAAAATATTCATGATTCGTGACAGTTTCTTCAAGCAACAAATAAAGTTTTAAAGCTCATTATGTAACTTTTCCACCTGCTTGTTTCCATGGAGATGTTCGTGCCTTGTCTGTTGCGTTTATTTAATTACAGATGGTGTCATGTGGAAATACAGGAAGTGCTCCACGGCGGTTTTAAACTAGAAAAAAAGGAGCTGGAAAACTACCACTTGATGACATCACAAGGTGGAACAGAGCGTTTTGAGCTTTGGAGATGTTACAGACTAATGATAAATGAAACAAAACACAACTCCAGGTCTGTTTTTGAGAGTTTTAACGCCCACAAGAGTCAATTTTGCATAATAAAAGCGATTTAAATGCCTCTCACGGCCTTTATTTCAAATTTAAACAATAATTTTGCACATTTTAGTTCATGTTTCAGTGACGGACGATACAAGGAGCAGCTAAGTGAGGTTTTGTGTTCATGTTTTTAGACTCTAGGGGGCGCAGTAGTCTCTTCTGTTCATGTAAAACACTGAACTTTGAGACGAACTGTTCAGGTCAGGGCCGTCACCAGAAATGTGGGGGCCCGGGGCCAGAAGCCTCACAGGGGCCCCTGGGATATGAAATACTGTATTTTCTGAACTATAACGTTTTTTCATAGTTTGTCCGGGGGGCGACTTATTCTCAGATGAGATTTATGTGTGAAATGTCTCCTCAAGTGCGACTTATTCTCCGTAAGAGGAAAATGGTCCAGTTTTGACCCTTTGGTCCCCCCCGTGTCGACTCCCCTGGTTCAAACTAACTAAAAAAAAGACGTTTTTACTTATTCTACTTTACAAACGCCGTGTTTGTGTAAAGTCAAAGTGACAAACCAGTTTAGTTTGAATCATTGCAAATTTAAATTGTCCGATCGACAGAGCTGCAGCGTCTCAACGTCCGAACCAGCGTCTCATCCTTTTTCTTTCTCTGTTTTTGGCCGTAGCCCTGAACAAACCAACGCTCACGAAATGAAATAAAAATAGAAAAGAAAAATGCGCTCGGAGCCAGAATAAACTTTAATAAGGAAAATACATTTAGGCTGCAAATCATAAAGTGGATTTTTATGTTTCAGTGCTACGTCTAGAAGCATCTCGCCAAACACGGAGCAGTTCTCACGTTAGAAATCTCCGAGTTTAGAGCCTGAGCCGTTTGAGGCGTCGTTAAAGAGCCGGACTCGATTTAAAACAGTCTTAAAAACACGAAAAACGCTTAAAACAACTTCATTTTAAGCGTATTGTAGTGGCCAAAAACATCCTTTCTATTCACCATGATGAGTTTTTAAGTGCTAAAAACAAAAAAAGAGGAAAAAAAACTAGCATGCTAATACGCACTTCCTGATTTTTGGACAGTAAAATGGTTTATATTTAGATGCAGGCAACACACAGAAGAGCTGCTTATGTAACGTGTCTGTATGTTCTACTTTAACAGCCCGAAACTGCAGGATTTTATTATAACGAAATATATATAGTAATAAAAAAATCCAGTAAAAGTACATGTTTAAAAATGTACATAAAGAGTGAAAAGTGAAGTATTTTGTGCAGATTTTGAGTCGTACAAAGCTTCAAATGTGGAGATTTTGATGCAGATTTGAGCTGAATTAATCTGTTTTTTTAATCTGTTTTTTGTGTGTTTTTATTTGTGTTTTTTTGTTCTAAACGTGTAAAAAATAAACCCTCAACCTAGTATGTCGTGGCGTAGAAAGTACAGATACTGCTCTCAAATGTATTCAAGCAAAAGTAAAAAGTACACACTGTAAAAGTACTTAAGTAAAGGTAGTACAGTATTTTACTACTTTTACTCTGTTACTTTCTATCACTGGTCCATTTTAAACCCGTTAACGGCCCTAATTTCTTTTTGAGTGAAGACAAATAAATGACCCAAGCTTAGAAAAAACATAATCTTTTACTAAACTTCTACTTGAAACGCTCTGTTCCACCTTGTGATGTCATAAAGTGGTGGTTTACAATGACCCAAACTAAACTGGTTTGTCACTTTGACGTTACACAAACACGACGTTTGTAAAGTAGAATAAGTAAAAACGTCTTTTTTTTAGTTAGTTTGAACCAGGGGAGTCGACACGGGGGGGACCAAAGGGTCAAAACTGGACCATTTTCCTCTTACGGAGAATAAGTCGCACTTGAGGAGACATATTTCACACATAAATCTCATCTGAGAATAAGTCGCCCCCCGGACAAACTATGAAAAAAAACTTATAGTTCAGAAAATACAGTATTTCATATCCGAGGGGCCCCTGTGAGGCTTCTGGCCCCGGGCCCCCACATTTCTGGTGACGGCCCTGACCTGAACAGTTCGTCTCAAAGTTCAGTGTTTTACATGAACAGAAGAGACTACTGCGCCCCCTAGAGTCTAAAAACATGAACACAAAACCTCACTTAGCTGCTCCTTGTATCGTCCGTCACTGAAACATGAACTAAAATGTGCAAAATTATTGTTTAAATTGTAAAAAACAGAAAATAAGAGACATTTAAAGAACCGATATGATGCAAAACTGACTCTTAATCCACGTTCTAAGGCCGTTTCCTCCTCAAAAACAGACCTGGAGTTGTGTTTTGTTTCATTTATTATTGGTCTGTAACATCTCCAAAGCTCAAAACGCTCTGTTCCACCTTGTGATGTCATCATGTGGTTTTCAAGTGAACAGCTCCTTTTTTTTCTAGTTTAAAACCGCCGTGGAGCACTTCCTGTATTACCACACGACATCATCTGTAATTAAATAAACGCAACAGACAAGGCACGAACATCTCCATGGAAACACGCAGGTGGAAAAGTTACATAATGAGCTTTAAAACTGTATTTGTTGCTTGAAGAAACTGACACGAATCATGAATATTTTTTGAATGTCTTAGAATATTGTAATTCCAGAGATGAAATTATTATCGAAATGATTTTAATGAAGACGAATGGAGCTTAGAAACACACTGTATCACCACACGATGACATCACAAGGTGGAGCAGAGCGTTTTCAGTTTGAGAACCTAAATTTGCTGCGTTTTTTTGTGTGTTAATTAAACATGTGTGAATGAAAAAAAAAAAAAAAAACAAGTCTAAATGTGTTTGTGAGGAGGAAACTGCTTTAAAACACAGAGAGTAGCGTCGTACGTCCCCTTTAACCCTGCGTCCTCGGGCGTCCATCCGTCAAACGGCCGTGTGTCATAATGCATCACCGCTGAGACAATCCCGGGGTATCGACGTATAGATTCACCCTGTTACGAACCCGCAGCCGCCGCATTATCTCCCTCGGCCTCTGCCCTCGTCGACCATCCGAGCCCGAACCGTCTGAACGCCACATAAACAGCCTGATGTAAAATTCATGTCCTGCGGGATTTGTTTCCTCTGTCATTAATTACCGGTACGGCTAAGTAAAGCGCGCAAAAAAAGGCCAACGCTAGCTAGCTCTCATCCTCGGAGACAGTCTCATTAAGTCGGGCCGTCGTAGCAGCGGCGCCGGCCCCAATAAACTCGTGGATGTGTTTTTTGTAGCGGTATATCGGGCGTCGTTAGCGTAGCAACATGCCTGTTAGTTTGGTTAATTGCTAAGCCGCTGTGTCCTCCTGGTTAAACTGCAGAAGAAGAAGAGAGAAAAGTCAGCGGATTTCATTTTTTTGCTTTGAAAATTTGGGGTCATTATTGCCGCTTTTGAGTTTTTGTGATGCGTAAATTGAACGGTGCGAATGTTGAAGTGATTTTAACCTCGAACGAGACATTTGCTTTTCCGTCTGTTTGCTGTGAAAGCCGAGGAATAGCCTTGTTAGCATTCCACGTGAAGATGTGAAACCAATTACCAGTGAGCAAAGTGGCTGCAGGTCGCTGTATTTGAGCCGTTTGTTAAAAATATATAAACTATTTCTTTTTTAACGAGGCACAAAATCACCGACAAAACAGTGGTTTTACAGAGTTATATATAAATACAACGAGGCGCAAATGGAAACGAGCATTAGTACGATGATCATCTCAGCACTTTTACCAGAGACTGTTTATAGAAATGGACGTAGC
This sequence comes from Periophthalmus modestus, assembly GCA_019594935.1. Taxonomy (NCBI): domain Eukaryota; kingdom Metazoa; phylum Chordata; class Actinopteri; order Gobiiformes; family Gobiidae; genus Periophthalmus; species Periophthalmus modestus. The sequence continues at coordinate 1,146,661 of JAIEZT010000026.1, forward strand.
TAACCTGCTAGCGGCCGTCGTGTTCCAAACAGGAAGTGATCATGTCGCACTTCCTGCTCCATCGACTCTGGCTTCAATTCACTTTCTATATAAAAACTGTGTCTCTCTCTCTGTCCCTGCTGCTGTCAGACTCATTTTGGTCTTAAATGTTCGAATTAACCCTCTAGTGGGTTCTTTTTTTAAATGTATTTATTTTTTTACTTTTTGTGGGTTTTTTTTTTTTTTTTTTTTTCTTTTTTTTTTTTTTTTCTTGTAATTTTGAATTTATCTGTTTACATTTTTTTTCTTATTTTAAGTTTATTTTTTGTTATTTTGAGGTTGTTGGTTTTTTTTGTAATTTATTTAGTTATTTTGTTTTTTATTCATTTATTAATTAATTATTATTATTTTAATTTTTTTTTGTTTTTTTGATAAACTGTCCCTCTCTCTGTCCCTGCGTCTGTCAGACTCATGTTGGTCTTAAATGTTCGTATTAACCCTCTACATGATCCTGGGGTTTTTATTTCACGTCTGTGTCTGTAAATCAACATATGAACATTAATAACAGACACATCAGGTCCTTCTGTCCCCGACGTCGCTCCTGTTAGCGTTAGCAACAGGTTTGATTGACAGCGTTGCTAAGGCCCTCTCCCTGTTAAACCAGTTGATGTGGGCGGAAAGGAGCGTTACCTTCAACATCCTCGCTCCTGATTGGCTCTTTGGTTGCTATGATACTCAGGGTTGAAATTCCAAATAACGGCTCTAGCCTCGATGAGCTTCGTTTGACTGGAGCTGAACGCTTCTGGTTCACTTCTTTACACAGTCTGTGGATTTACAGACTAATATATTGTTGTATGAATATGTAGAATAACAGAGTCACTTTTACCTTAAATGTTAGTCCGATTTACCTCAGTTGTTCTGCCCTCACCTATGGTCATGACTCTGGGTAATGATCGAAAAGGATTAAATGGTGGACACAAGCGTCTGAAATGGGGCTGGACGCTCCCTTAGAGATGGATGTGAGGAGCTCGGTCACACGGGGTAGAGCCGCTGCTCCTCCACCTCAAGAGGAGTAGTTCAGGTTCAGGTTCCTGATGCCTCCTGGACGTTTCTCTGGGGAGATGTTCATGTCCCACCAGGACTGGACTGGGAACGACTGGGGGTCCCACCGGAGGAACTGGAGGACGTGTCTGTGTTTTCTCTGCGTTTTCTCTGCGTTTTCTCTGCGTTTTCTCTGCGTTTTCTCAGCGTTTTCTCTGCGTTTTCTCTGCGTTTTCTCTGTGTTTCTGATGAAAAAAGCAAAGTTGTAAACGAGGAGCTCACGATCTCAGACTTCAGTGATTATTATCAGTATTATTATGAGCAGAAACATCAGATTTTTACATTTATTCACTCTTTAACCATCAGATTCTTTCATTATTGTCCGGTTCATTTCTGTTACTCATTAATATATTAGGTTTGAATAATAAATTAAAGTGAAAGTGACAAACATTTCAATTTTTTGGGTGAAAATGATTAAATTTTGCCTCTGAAATGCTTAAAATAACGATTCTTATCATCATGTGGAGACGCTAACTCTCCCTCTGGACTCGGACCCTTCAGATCGTGGTCAGGAGTACCTCGCTGGAGGATTATAACCTCTGCACGTCTATAGGGAAGAGACCATACAGTGCTGCTACTCCCACTGCTGCTGCTGCTTAAAACTTAAAACAGTAAAATGCTTTAATAATTGATTTCAGAACTTGAAGCCTGGTCAAATAAATAATAAAGTGCATATTTTCTGTTCCTGCCTTTGCCTTTAGCCACATTAGCTCGCTCTGTCCTGACGCTCCCGTTTCAAGGCCGTTAGGATCATAAAGCTAAAAAATCCTGTATTTTTGCCCTGAAGTTGATGTCAGAAGTCCGCTCTGTGCCGTTAAAGTGCATAGATTTGTATTTTTGGGGCTGTACGACATGTTTAAAGTTGCAGATGTGAAGTGCGTTAAGTGCCAAGTCTTTTCTTTTACGTGGAGCGCTCCGAGCTCCTGAGACGAGGCCAAACCGAGTCTCTCCGATCTCTCAGCGTCGTCTTGATTATGTTTTAATATTTTCTGTCATTTCTGCAAACACATTCCTGCGCGGTTCCTCTGGGGGGCTATAAAACGACGCTCATCCGGACGACGCTCTTAACGAATGTGTTCAGCGTCTGTGTTTCAGCTCAAACTCTGTGATAAATGCCTTTTCTCGCCGCTCAATCCTCAACTTTTCCATTATTTTGCAAAGATGAGTTGTCGTGATGGAATAGACTTTGTTATTATTCTTCCAAAAGTGATAAGTTAAAGCTGCAGTGTGTAACTTTTTGTACTTCGCTCGTCATCTGCACGATTCCATGGAAACAGAAAGTTAAAACCAAACCACACTTCAGAATGTTCTCCATGAATATACACGTGTTTTATGCTTAAATGGACGTAGCTAACCTGCTAGTTGCTACGTTCCAAACAGGAAGTGATCATAGCTTAGCTTCATAACTTCCTGCTCCATCATCTCTGGCTCCAATTCACTTTCTGTTGAAAAACTGTGGCCTTTTGTTCGGTTTGTGATGTGTTCAGGAGCCACGAGACACTTTTTTAGAGGTGCTCTCAGTTTAATCTAGTTCATAAAAGTCCAAAAATTGGGATTAATGTGTCGCTGTCCAGCCCGAACTACAGGAGAGAAGACGGAGTTAGCATCGAGTTCACGTGAATAAATGAAAACCTAAACACAAGTAAAATACAGGGCCCAAAAGTCACTGACAGTTGAAAAAAACTCATAACTCTTTTGTTTCTAAATATTTCTCTTTTATTTTTCCAGAGCATTTAGAACGACTCTTCCCACATTAATCTGAGCAAATCCAGCACCGAGGAACGAACCCTCATTGTACAGTGGGACTTTGAGTCACATGGGTCAAATTGGTGTTACCGTCCACATTTTAATACCAGAGATGCCCCGAGTGTAAATGCCATTAAAGGAATAATAAGTGTTTTTCACAGACAGGGGGCAGTATGTGATCTCCACAGACCTGACTCGTCCTGATTTCTTCCTGTGGGTCTATCTTAAAGAAAAGGTGTTTGTGAATAAACCTCAGACAATAAACGAGGATCAAATAAGAGACATGAGCCGGAAATGATTTAAATGTTATAAAAGTGAGTTGGATCAGGCTGTTCAGAGACAAACCCACATTTTTACTTCCTTTAGTTTAAGTCGTGATAATTTCAAGTGTAAGTTAACAGTTATAACCGTTTATATTGACAAAAATCTCAGAAGGTTCAGTTTATCTCCTGCTAAAATTTGGTATAACTTAAGTATTAAAGGAGCTACTGAAGATTTAAAAGTGTCAGTGACTTTTGGGTCTAATTACAGATTTAAATAAAGGCAAAAATAATAATAATAGTTCACTTTAATCATGGGATTATAACAGATACTGACATCTTCCCAAAACTGGATTTACAAAGAGACGAGGCAGCGATCAAACCCTGGATTTACACCAGGGGCAAAGGTCACACGAAGAAGAAACAAAATCACAGAAGAAGAAGAGTCTGGAGGACGCAGCGTAAAACAAACCAACCAAGCACCATTTTGTGTAATTATACAGATATTTATGAAGCAGTTACACTCGGCATGTTGGTCTTAAATGTTCGTATTAACCCTCGACATGATCCTGGGTTTTTATTTCACTTTTGTGTCTGTAACATATGAACATTAAGACTTCGCTCCTGATTGGCTCTTTGGTCGGTATGATCCTCGTGGTTGACTTCAGCTCCAGATATACCTGTTCTACCTCGATGAGTTTCATTTGACTGGTTTTGTGCCGTACTGCGGAACATTACAGCCAAAGGAACAACGTTACCATGGAAACAGGCAGGTGCAGCCCCTCCTCCAGGCAGGGACTCAGGTTTATGGAGATTTAAACTTGCTCAGAGTAAAAATGGATGTTTTTTCTGTTTTTCAATATAATAAACCACATGTGTCAAACTCAAGGCCCGTGGGCCAAATGCGGCCCTCCACATAATTTTCTGTGGCCCCGACAGGGTAAATTAAAAGGTCTGATGGTCTAAAAATGTAATTTTATCAGGAGAGACTCAGTTACACAGCCATATTTTTACATCCAGACAAATGTATATGTGATATTTGTAACTTGAATGAGTAAAAAATACAGAAACTGATTTATTTTACATCTGGCTCTTTGACGTTTTTTCTGATGTGGCCCTCAGTGAAAATGTGTTTGGCACCTCTGCAATAAACATTTGATTTGTGAACTTTAAAACAACTGAACATCCTCGTTGTCCTTATTATGGCTTTTAAAAACAAACTAGTATCGGTCAGTATCGATTACTGCAGCACAAATATCAGATATCGACTGAAAAACTCCACATCCGGCCGTCGATATCATCACCAGAGGAGGTTTTATCAGCATATGGCAGCAGCGTGGCTCTCGGTGTCAGATTGCCCAGAGAGAGTGACTTCACCGTCTCTCTGGAGAAATGGCGGCTAATTGGTGCCGCCCTCTCCCGGTTTGAGCGCGATGGAACACGTGGGCTTTTTACTACAAGGGAATCTCGACAATCAAAAGAAAATTGCAGCACGCGCGGATTCCAGACATCAAAATAAGCCGGAGTCGACGTGCGATGCGTACTTGATGTACTGTTGACTTCCTGTTGCATATTTCATGTTCTTGATGTTTTAACAATGGCGCTGTGATAAAAAAATGCGTCACGTAGCAACTCGAAACAGAGATAGAGATCGGTATCGTCGCTTTGATGCGAGAAACAAAATAAAAATCCAGTCGCTCATCCCGGAGCCGTCCTAATTAGAGTGATATGATTTTCCGCTGAGAATGGCAGCTATTGTGCTAAAACAACCCATTTTAATTGTGAAAAATGACACGTTTGAGGCTTCGCACAGAAAACCCAAAGACTAAATTGAACACGATGGACACATGATCTTTTATGGAAGTCAAACAAATTAACCTTTTTCTGTGGTAACTTTGGACATGACGCCAAGAGAGAAAAAGACGTTTACTGTGTAGCAGGAAATGATAAAAACCAGCGTCTCATTCTGTCTCAAAACAGCCTCATTGAACATGTTTGTCCTCTTCCGTTTGTCAGGGTAACCCAACCTCAGCTCGTGTTCTCCTCTATACAAGCAATTACACTGCAGCCCCGTCAATTTGAATTATATTTCCAGGATCCAGGAACATGTGAATAATTCAGCTAACCTCCTGTATTTAATGGGTAAACGATGAGGCTGAGCGAGGAAACGTGGGGGTTTGGACCACCACAGTCTGCTTTAACGTGGATGTGCTGCTGTGTCCAAGGGTTCGTTTATTTTCACTCACGTTGAAGGCACAGTTTTTGTTTGTTTGTGCGTTAAGAACATTTACATTTGAGCGGCTGCAGATGTGCACAGCCTCAGGTCCTTCTGTGGGTCGTCCTGCAGACCACAGCTCTTTAAGACGATGTTCTCAGAGGAATGTTCTTCTTCTTGTTACATAATGTTAGAGTTTCATTTCATGGTTTTACTTGAATGGCTTTAGCATCGTGCGGCGCTCACATTAGCTTACATTACAGCCTACAGTGTTGTGGACCTGCACCGACGAGCAGCTCTTCACATAATGTGCAGTGACTCGGTTGGAGAGGTGCTCGGGACCCCTGTGTCGGAGCCGTTCGTCTCGGGAGCGTCTAATCAGAGCGTGCTGTTCCAGGCACATGCAGATTAGCCTCATATCTGCAGCACGGGGCAGGTACCACCGCTTTAATATCACAAAACACAATTACACTTGCCCTCGTATCGCGTTATGTGCACATATTGAATCAAGCCAGTCAGACGATGAATCATCCCACTTTTCCTAAGTCAATAAAAACTTGAGCGCCGCTGCGTTTTCAGCACTTTCACACTGCACTTGTTGCACTCGTGAATGTTCAGGGAGGAGGAATCGAATCCTCAAAATGCACCGATGACTCACGGCTGTTTTATTGTGGAAATTTACAATGATCAATATTTTGAGGCGACCTGCTGTTCAAAATGTCCGATCGATCAGGACCTGCCCGAGACGACTTCCTGTTATTTCACCTTTTCCGAGAGTCGTCGGCTTTTTAAAACTCAAACAAACACCACAGTCACGGGGCAGAATTCAGGCTTTTCCGAATCAAAGTTTGTGTCAGATCAGGTCAGTCACATGTGGAAGGTTGAGTTTCTAAAGCAGCAGGAAAAGTGTTTGTGCTGATGACGTCGTGTATCTTGTTTAAACGTCGTTCCTTTGAGTCGATGTTGTATTTACATTTACATCATTTTCATAAACATCTTTGACTTTCTGCGTCTCGTCTTCGTTAAACTCGGTGGTGCTGGAGCTGCTGTTCCGGTGACTTACCTCGGCTATAGTCGCATTAGCATTCACCTGAAGTGCTCATTAGCCGCTGTTACTAGCCGCAGTCTCCTTTCTCCTCATGCTAACCACGCATGTCAGTGGAGCTTTTCGCAGCCTTCTCCTGAGCCTGGATGTGAGAACGTGCAGCTGACAGACGCACAATGACTGAATGAGTTTTAAGGTAATTAGCCGGGCTCTTTGCAGGAAAAAGGTCACACGCTAAAATGTCAGTATTGGCACGCAGCGGCGCAGGGCGGGCCAGCGCTTACCGTAAATCTGTGACCTTGTTCTAGTAAATCAACTGCAGAAAACCAACAGCAACCACCGAGGCGCGGGACGGAACTCTGATTTTATGTCGCAAAATAATCGTGAAAAAGTTACCCACAGTTTAAAAATATTGTGGATATGAATAATTATAATTTTAACGTTATGAATGTGTTCCATGTTTGAACAACTTTTAGATAATTTGACTTTTTTTTATCAACATTTTGGATGAGCAGGGCCGTCCACAGAAATTCAGGGGCCCGGGTCAAGAGGCCTCACAATTCTGGGCCCCCTAAGATCTTGGGCCCCTTTTTTCCCCCTCATCGACTGTGGATAAGTAGCTTTTTTCTGCACATTCTGGTGATTATCTTCGTTGATGATTTTCACGATTACTGTATTTTCTGGACCATAAGTGTCACTTTTTTCAGAGTTTTTCCGAGGCGGCGACTTAAATGTGAAATGATTATTGTCCAGTGCGACTTATATGTTTTTTTCTTCTTTATTATACATATTTTTGGTGCGACTTATGCTCCAGAGCGACGCACAGTCTGGAAAATACAGTAATAGAGAGAGATTGATTTTCAGAATTCAAAACTGGGGCACACTCGGGTCGGGGGGGGTTGATCCATTTTTAACTCACTCGTGTCAGAAACAGGGACTTCTGTCGGTGCATGTTCATTTTCAAGCACATTTTTCTGTATTTCAGCTAAACAAATGACTATCTTTTCCCTTTTTTCTGTCAAATTAGTAAATTCATTTCTGAGGATTATAACTTGTCTTTAAAGATAAAATGTCTGTTCTTGGTCTCGGATTTTGTAAAATAAATTTCCCCCCAAAAAATGCGGCTTGTATATGATTTTTTCTTCAATATTATGTATATTTTTGATACAGAGATACAGATTTTCTGAATTCAAACCTGGGACACACTCGGGTTTGGGGGAAGTTGGTTGGTCTATTTTTAACTCACATGTGTTGGTGCATTTTTTGCCTTATGTTCATTTTCAAGCACATTTTTCTGTATTTTAGCTAAACAAATGACAATATATTCCCTTTTTTACTGGTCAAATCTGCTGGGACAGGGGACACAGGGCTCAAACTGGGACTGTCCCGGTGTAAATTTCCCCCAAAAATGTGACTTATTCTTCATTATTCTTCATTATTACATATTTTTGGTGCGACTTATACTCCAGAGTGACGTATAGTCCAGAAAATACTGTATGAAGTGTCTCATGAACGATTATTATCAACCCTTTTTATCACGATCACGTCCAATTCCTACAACCACCATGATTTTGTAACTTGCTAATTCTTCAAATGACTGAAAATCACGCCGCGTCCCCCCGTCCTGAGCGTTTGCCAGTTTCAGATATGACCCTGTGTAATAAAGCCTGAGCGTCGCCCACAGATAAAACACAAAAACGCCCAGAACGTAGTTTCATTGCAGCGTGTTCCATTAGCAGAACTACTAACCTATATCATCTCAATGCATCATTAGGCTAATTGTGAATCATTTGAGCAGAAGCATAAGAAAAACACATTACAAAACTTTTAACATTTTTTTGTAAGTCTTATTCCCTCCGGCTGCATGTTCTGTGCCCGTCTAAAAATAATAATAATCAGATTTTGGCTCTGAAAATAGTTCTTCAGTATCAGCGTTGGACAAGTTCCCTCAACAAAAGTGATTAGTTATGACGGTGACTAAACGCCCCGTCGACCCGGGACAGCCCGAGTTTGAGCCCCGTGTCCCCTGTCCCAGCAGATTTATAATAAAACAGAGATTTTTTTCACCAAATTTATACTAAAAAATTTAATATAGTGTCATTTGTTTAGCTAAAATGCAGAAAAATGTGCTTGAAAATGAAAAAAAAGGCAAAAAATGCACCGACAGAAGAACCAACCCCCCAAACCCGAGTGTGTCCCAGTTTTAAATATATAAACCGTATTTTCTAGACTATACATCGCTCTGGAGTATAAGTCGCACCAGCCAAAAAATGCAGAATAGTGAAGAAAAAAACATATATAAGTCGTTTAATTGTTTAGTAACTTTGATACGATTGTTTTTACATGAGTGAGATGAGAAATAATAGTTTTTCCTGATATTAAAAGAACAATATTCCTGCTTTTTGCTTGTAGCACACTAGCATAACATTAGCATGTGCGTTAGCTAAAGGGCTAAACCAGAGTCTGTATGAAGAACTGGACTAAGTGAGTGTGACGCCTCCCACAGCGTCTCTGGCCAAATGAAGCTCGTCGAGGCTAGAGCAGGTACAGAGGCTAATTTGAGTATCATAGCAACCAAAGAGCCAATCCAGAGCGAGGCTGAAGAAGGTAACGCCCCTTCCCGCCAACACCTTAGCAACGCTGTCAATCAAACCTGTTGCTAACGCTAACAGAAAGAAAGCGCCGGATTTGTCTGTTATTCATGTTCATATGTTGATTTACAGACACAGACGTGAAATAAAAACCCCAGGATCATGTAGAGGGTTAATACGAACATTTAAGACCAACATGAGTCTGACAGCAGCAGGGACAGAGAGAGAGAGACAGTTTTTAAAATAAACAAAAAAAAAAAATTAATTAAAAAAGATAAATAACAAAAACAAACAAACAAACTCAAAATAACACAAAAATAAATAAATAAACTTAAGATAACAAAAAATTAAAATAAATAAACTCAAAATTACTTTAAAAAAAAAAAAAAAAAACAACCCAACAAACACTCAGAATAACTCAAAAAAATAAAAAAAAATAAATTCAAAATAACTAAAAAAAAAAAAAATCATGAATGAACTCAAAAAACTCAAAATAACTTTTAAAAAAACCCGAACATTTAAGACCAAAATGAGTCGATGGAGCCGAAAGCGCGTCCATGCTAACTTCTGATTTGGAAAGCGGCAGTTGCAGATCAGCTATGTCCATTTATTTAAACAGTCCATGAGTTAAAAAGAGCCATCTACCATTTTGTCTGTATTTGTCATATCAAGCACAGTTCCCTTCCTGCGTTGTGACCTTTACGCTGGCTAACAGTTTTATGATAACGCCGGTTGTTTTACAGAAATCAGCCCAGAATCCCCCTGGCTGCACGATTACGGTGAAACGTGAAATGTGCGCTTTGTCGCCGCGGCTCTCACAGGAAATGGATATATCTGTCTGGTGATGGAGTGTCAGATAGCTCCATGCTGCAGTTTTTTCTGCAGAGGCACCCGGGGACAACTCTGCAGAGGCTTTCAGAGCGCTAGCATGGGTTTGGGCAGCGCTGTTTCGCTCAACAGGCTATGCTAACACCTGCTAATCACGTGTTATTTATGTGCATATAGTGCTGTTGATGTAAGATCTTTAAAAATAATGGGTGAAACTGCTTCTTTCTAAATCCCTGTTGGATTTTATTAACATGGAATGAAAAGATCTGCTAGCTAAAGAGAAAAGTGGCTAAACTTGACCCAAATAATGATGGATTTAGATATTATAGATGTTACAACCCGACTGGACCAAACATATTAAAGAGCACACAGGAGTCAAACAAGCTACGAAAAGTAAAAAAATATATTTTAAGTCAATTTTAATTCACGTTAAAATGCCCAAAACCTCCAACAACAACAGAAGATGGATCTGCTGAGCCAAACAAACGACTAAAATCTAGAATATTCTGGATGAGCAGGGACGTCAACTGAAATTTTGGGGCCCGGGGTAAGAAGTCACACTTGGGCCCCCCTCTAATACAAATTAATAGGACGAGGGACTAATTCTGGGCCCCTTAACACCTTTGTTTCCCCTGTCGACTCCCCTGTGGATAAGTCGTTTTTTCTGTTTTATCTTTGTCTGCGAGTCTCACGATTATATAAAATGTCCCACGAATGATTATTATTGATTATTGTTTATTGTCCCATCTCTCCTGCCTGACGTCACTAACCTAAAACCGAAAACGTCCCCAAACTAACCTCTAACCTCAAAGAGAGCGCCCCCTGGATAGACGGCCTATTTATCCTGCGACCAGCCACACTCCAAATCAAGCATAAATATAAAATACACGTCAGATAAAGTGGCGCTAGCACGTTACACTGTTATCACCATAGACTCCATGTATAAATAGACACAGCTAACGCTAATTCACCTGTGTCCCTTCTGTCTGTAACTCGTCATTTGGTCTTAAATATTTGTATTAACCCGACTACATGATCCTGGGTTCATTTTTTTTATTTTATTTTAATTTTTTTATTTTGAGGTTTGTTTTTTTTGTTGTTTTTTTTGTTTTTATTTATTTATTTGGTTGGGACAGAGCATGTTAATGAACAGACATTAACGTAAACACGCCGGATTATAGCCAAAGGTTAATTTCCACCCGTTGTCCCAAGGGCTGGTATTTTGAGTTTATTTATTCATTTTTTAGTTTATTTTCTTCATTTTTTTGGAGTTATTTTGAGTTTATTTTTAATTTTTTTTAAAGTTATTTTTATTTGTTGTTGTTTTTTTTGTTTTGTTTTTTATTTGATTTTTTGTCATCTTGAATTTATTTACTTTTTGTTATATTGAGGTTTTTTTTGTTTTGTTTTTTTTTTATTTTGAGGTTTTTTGGTTGTTGTTTTTTTTAAACAGCGCCCCCTCTGTCTGTCTCTGCTGCTGTCAGACTCATGTTGGTCTTAAATGTTCGTATTAACCCTCCACATGATCCTGTTTTTTTTATTTCACGTCTGTGTCTGTAAATCAACATATGAACATTAAAAACAGACAAATCAGACACTTTTTTCCCCGACGTCGCTCCTGTTAGCGTTAGCAACAGGTTTGATTGACAGCGTTGCTAAGCTGGAGTTAATTAAATGATGGAGTCGAAGCTTTCAGGCATTTCGGGTTTTTGGGGTTCAGTATTTATCGTGTGAACATTTTCTTTGTAAAAATGTGGAGATTTGGGGTGTTTTTGGTGTGAGACGAAAGGTTTTGAGGGTTGAAAGAAAAACTTTATGGTTAATTACTGCTCAGTTCTGCTGTTTAGTCGCTGCAGCTCAGGATTTGTAATGATATCGTCTTTTCAAAATGGTTTACTGTGTTTTTCTTGCATTATTATTACTGTTTTAGTCGAGTAAAGTAGTTTGAATATTACCGTTTATCGCAGTATTTCTCTGTTACCATATATTTGTTATCGAGACCTTCTCACACAGAGTTAGAATCGAGTTGTTCAATCCACCGTGGCGTTTTTTAGCTTTTCTTTTAGTTGTATAATCATTTCATTGAGTGACCGTTTGCGCGTTCGTAAGCTCACATACCTCTTTATAATTAAAACTCCGCTTTCTGCAGCTTAAAGAACAGCTAAATATGGAACCGTTTGCTAATTTCCGTTCCGTCTGTGACCTTTCAAATGAATTGTGACTCACAGTTTACTCAACGTTATGAAATTGAGCCGGTTTTACGCTAGCAAACGGTTATTTCCAGCTAATCATCGAGTCTATGAGGATAAAATAAGTAAAAGTGTGGATTTATTTTGTGTTTTGTGTTGTGGAGTAGTGCGTTATTGGTTCTTAGACTTCCTTTTGTGCATGTACGGTGGCCCTGTATGGACATTCTGTTGGCAGCGTGATGTTGCATATTATGAATAAATTAGAGGCTTAATAAGAGTCAATAAATTTCCTATATTCCCCTGAAGTATCAAACGGCGCAGTATAAGATCATGAATATTCTTTTGCCCCAGGAAACGTCTTCTTTCTCGTCTTAAACAGCCACTTCCAGCCCGTTTCTCGTGGATTCCAGCGTTTTAAAATTAAATATTATAATAATGGGTAATTCACTTTTAGACCACGACATTTTAAGTGAAGTAAAATCATTAAAAACCAAAAAAGTGGACTCCAAATGAAGCTCATCGAGGCTAGCAGTTATAGCGGCTAATTTGGAGCACTGCGAGTATCATAGCAACCAAAGAGCCAATCAGGAGCGAGGCTGTTCCCACTTAGCAACACTTTCAATCAAACCTGTTGCTAACGCTAACAGGAGCGACGTCGGGGAAAGAAGGACCTGATGTGTCTGTTATTAATGTTCATATGTTGATTTACAGACACAGACGTGAAATAAAAACCCCAGGATCATGTAGAGGGTTAATACGAACATTTAAAATGAGGCTGACACAGTTTTTTGATAGAAAGTGAATTGGAGCCAGAGTTGAAAGAACAAAAAAACCTCAAGTAACTCAAAAAATAAACTCAAATAACAAAACAATTAAATAAATCAACCCAAAAAACTAACAAAAAACAACAAAAACTCAAAATAGCTTAGAAAAGATGAAAAAGTAACCTCAAAATAACAAAAAAAATCATTTAATTAACTCAGAATAACTCAAAAAAACCCCCAAAAAAAACCAAACAACTCAAAATAACTCAAAAAAGTGAAGAAAATAAAAAATAAAAATAAAATTTAAAAAGGTGCGCCAATGATCACTTCCTGTCTTGAACGCAGTGGTTAGCAGGTTAGCTACGTTTTTTTTATTTCTAAAAAGTAAAAAAAAATCTGTCTCCATGGAAACCGTTTATCAGGCCAAACCACAGCTCAGATCTATGGAGAGGCAACCCAGCGAACAGCAAGAATTAATGTTTTTCAAGCGATCTCGACATACATGATAAAATCGACGCAAGATGGATGGACGTTTTTTAATGCCACACTGCGGAACAATCCAGGCAAAGCGCTAACATCTCCATGGAGACAACGACCAAGTAAAACAGACCAGACCACGTTTAAACTGTCAGACACGTTGGCATGGTAACCGCGGACCTTTTAAGCTTTTTTTTTCAGAGCAACTTTTCAAATTCAAAGCACACGGTCGATTTCGGACGAGCTCGCTCCAGAACTCGAACCATATGAGCGAGAACGCCGCCCCAGAACGCCGCCCCGAATAAACAACTCACTGTTTCTCGTTACGCTCTCGGGACAGTCATACGGCCCACAATCTCACAGATCCCCCCATTTCTTGCTTTTCATTTCCTAGTTATCTCCAGGCGTTTTTTTTCCCTCAGATACCCATCGACCACGCGCACCTGAAGACGCTAACGCTAACACTAAACGCACACAGGGACGGCGGTTGTAGTAGGCGTGGATTGAATACGGCAGAATCGCATTATCGCTGATGTATGGGTTTAGCTCGGAGCGCCGCGTCGTTGTTTTTTTTTTTTCCCGCGCTTGCTAGCTTTATCAAAATGAGCCAGATAAACTCGGCGAAAAGAGAAAGAAAGAAAAAAGCAGTACCTAAATGTACACCGGCTTTGTCTTTGGTGTTGACACTTAATCAGCCCGAGGTTTTCTGGCTCCGACCAAATCAACGCTTTGTCAGAGGACGCCCGGCTAACAGAGTGCGTCTTATTTATGGCTCGCAGACAAGCTAAGGATAAAAAGAGCCGTGTATGTACGAGGAGAAGGAAAGAGAGCGAGGAACAAGACGTAGGTGGCTCGAAGTCCGCTGTGAGTCAATACACGGCTAATCTAAGCAGCATGCGGCGTATTAGGGACAGATGGGAGATGTGAGTGGGTATATTTATTATCCTGCGTCTGGTTTAATTTTAAAGGGCAGTAAATTATGTCGTTTGCAGGAGAATGAATGAAAATGTAAATGTGGTAGTGCTGAGTTTTCTGACATAAACCTGCAAAATGACGGATATCGGTAATAACTGTACGACAACGACGCTCAGGTCCCACGCTGCGGTGTTATCGCCGAATTAACCTCAAAGCCGGATATTTATTGCAGATTTGAAAAGATTGTTAAAGTGTTTTTTTAAAGAGGCCGTGTGACGCCGTTTTGGTTTGTTTTAATGTCGTTTCCTCATGAAAAACAGACCTGGACTTGTGTTTTTTTTTGTTTCAGTCTCACATGTTTAACACAAACCTGCAGATTTAGGCTGAGTTCTGCTCTTAAACTGGAAGAAAACGCTCTGTTCCACCTTGTGATGTCATCGTGTGGTGATGCAGGAAGTGCTCCACTGTGTTTTTAAACTCCACACACCTTCACTAGACTCAAAAGGATCATCTGGAGAGCATTTTAGTTGTTTTTTTTAGCTATTATTTTTTAAGCTTTTTTATAGGCATTTTTAGCAACAGAATATACACTCTTTTAATGGTGTGGAGGTTTTTTTTTTTTAGTTTTTTTATTTATTTTTTTTTTTTTTAGCATTTCTTGACATTGTTTTTTAAGCAGTTTTATTTTTTTTTATTTATTTTTTTTTTTACATTTTCAACAACTAAATGTACATGTTAGCAATGTGGTTTTGGGGTTTTTTTTAGCTTTTTTTTTTTTTTTTTTTTTAAACTGTTTTTTTTTTTGTTTTTAAGTTTCAGTCTCGATTTAGGCTGAGTTCTTCTCTCAAACTGAAGAAAAACACTCTGTTCCACCTTGTGATGTCATCATGTGGTGATACAGGAAGTGCTCCACTGTGTTTTTAAACTAGAATCATTTAGAATCATTTCAGCTCTGGAATTGTCACTTATTTCTACTGAACTAAAGGTAAAAGGAGCTGTTCACTTGAAAACTACCACTTGATGACATCACAAGGTGGAACAGAGCATTTTGAGCCTTGGAGATGTTACAGACTAATACTAAAGTGTTACTCAGACAACTGCAGGTCTGTTTTTGAGGACGTACCATTGTTAGAACATGACTTAAAGCTCACACGAGTCCTTTAAAAAGTCTTTTGTGCTATAGTCAGAGTTATATTTCACTATTTAAACACATTTCTTTTGTTTGGCTGCACTAAAACTGAACAAAGCCTCATGTAAATCATCATGTTGTGACATAATACATTTAGAGCCTATAATCTGATATATTTTAAGACCCGAGACTTCCATATAATGAGGCTGTTTTTCACAAAAACTTTGCTTACAGCAGCTGAAGATGTTTTAGGGCAAGTCAGTGTAAAAAACTGACCTTAGAAAGTCCTGAAGTTCCCGTAACACGCAGAATTATGTTCTAAAGCTGTTTGCTCCTCAAAAACAGACCTGGAGTCGTGTTTGTTTCATTCACATGTTTATTATTATCTGTGACATCTCTAAAGCTCAAAATGCTCTGTTCCACCTTGTGATGTCATCAAGTGGTAATAAATAATCTAAATAAAAAATGGCTAAAAAACACACCATTAAACATGTACATTTAGTTAAAAATGTAAAAAAGAAAAGAAAAGAAAATCGCTTAAAAAATATATATTAAAAATTCTACAAAAATTGGTAAAAAAGAGTAAATAAATAAATTTTAAAAACAACTAAAATGCTAACCCCACCACACCATTAAAAGAGTTTATATTTTGTTGCTAAAAATGCCCAAAAATTGCTACAAAAATAATAGCTTAAAAAAACTACTAAAATGCTAACCCCTCCAAATCATCCAAATGAGTCTAATGAAGGTGTTTGGAGTTTAAAAACACAGTGGAGCACTTCCTGTATAGCCACATGATGACATCACAAGGTGGAACAGAGTGTTTTCTATGTGATCGACGAGCCTAAACATGCCAAATTTGTGAGTAAATTAAATAAAACACGACTCCAGGTCTGTTTTTGACGAGGAAACGAGATTATTATCAGAAAATGCTGTAATTTATTAAGTTAAAAAATTTATTAAGTGAATTTTTATTTATCGTAATGTCCTGAGAAGGAAAAATTCTGATAATAGCTTTAAAAAAATGAAAAAAAAAAAAAATACTAAAATGCTAACTATTAAAAGAGTGTATATTTAAAAAAAAAAAAAAAAAGCTAAAACAAATAAATTGCTCGCCCCTTCATGCCATTAAGAGTGTATTTTGTTGCTAAAAATGCAAAAAAAAAGAAAAAAAAAAAAAGCTGAATAAATGAGAAAAAAAGCTAAAAAAAATAAATAAATAAATAAATAAAATGCTAGCCCTTTCCATGCCATTAAAAGAGTGTATAAATGCAAAAAAATAAAAATAATAATAAATTAAAAAAAAATGTAAAATCACAAAAAAAAAAAAAAAAAAATGCTAAAAATCCTAATGCTCTTTAAATAATTTTCATTTTTGCCTTAAGCTGTTTGCATTAGACAGTTCCCATCACTCACGTCGATCTGGTGCTTAATGTGCTACAGGACTGTGGATGGTAATGGCATAAAGTCCAAAGTGCTGTTCATGTGGTACGAGCGGACAGGAAATAAAATGATAATGCACCTCTGGCACCGAGCTCCGATGTTTTTCCAAATAAGCCGACGTGAAATAGAGTGTTTACTTTTGTTTAGTGACAATACAATCTGTGCGCTTCGCTAAACATACAGGGCCCTCCTCCGCTAATATTGGCACCTCGATAAGATCTATGCTGATGTCGGCCGTTTGGGGCTGTGGAGTTTTCCGCCGAGTTTCTGACCTCGAAAGGACTCGACGCAGCTCTGTGATTTATGTGTTTGGCTCTGGAAGAGTTTAAAAAGTAAAGATGCTCTCAGACTTAAGACTCTGCACTGAAAACTCACCTCTCCTCCCTGGTATTTAACTCTAAATCCACCTCTCCTCCCTGGTATTTAACACTAGCCCCGCCTCTTCTCACTGCAGGATTATCTTGTTTTATTTTTCGGTTCATGTCGTGTTGTTTGACTTTGAAGTGAAACATTTTGGTGAAGTTCAAGTTGTTTTAAATGTGCGATAAAAATAATCTCGAATTAAAGATACAAACTTGTGATTTTTTTCTTTTATATATAAACCTTTGTTTTAATTTATTGACTAAGCCACATTTATTCACTTTAATTTGTTGACTTTAAATTGTGAAAGTGAATTTTGATTTATCGTAATCAAAAAAAAAAAAATCAGAATTGAATATTGATTTTCAAATCAGAAGAACATAAAGAGCAACATGTCCCGGAGCATTTGAGAAGAGAAATGTGAAGTGCAAACCGCTCCACACCACTGAAAAAGTCTGTATTTTGCTTCTAAAAATGCAAAAAAAAAAAAAAAAAAAAAGCTTTTTTTTTTTTTTTTTAAATAACTAAAATGCTAACCATTAAGAGTGTATATTTATTTAGTTATGTAGTTAAAAAGGTAAAAAATATTTTTTTATTATTTTTTTTTAAGTTAAAAACTAAACTAAACTAAAAAATGGCAAAAAAGCTAAAATAAATAAATAAATAAAAAAGCTACGTTGCTAACCCGCCACACCATTAAGAGAGTGTACATTTAGTTGTTAAAATTGTTTTTTTTATAAATCCAAAAATGCTTAAAAAAACAAAAAAAACACACTTAAAAATGTCAGAAATGCTACGAAAAAATGCTAAAAAAAAACGGTACTAAAACGCTCCCCCTCCACACCATTAAGAGTCTGTATATTCTTGTACCGTTCTCATGTTTTATGTGTTTTAGATTATTCCTCCCTCATGTTTTATTCTCTCTCATTTCTAACGTTTCTCTTCTTCTTCTTCCAGTCCCGACCATCGAGGATTTCTCCGCCCCTCCGTCCAACTCCAAAACCACCACCATGTTCACCACCACCCCCGTCTCCACCGTCCGGCAGCACAGCGACACCACCATGTCCGGCCCCGACCCCCGGGACGGCCGGGACCCCTTCGAGGACTCCCGAGGGCCCCCCGCTCCCGTCACCGCCGAGCCCACAGCGGCCGAGCTCCCGCCCACGCCGCGGCGCTTCTGCGAGGCCGTCCGCCGCCGAGCCATCGACTGGCCCCAGACCCACACGGGCAGCACGGTGGAGCGGCCCTGCCCCAAGGGAACGAGAGGTACTGCGTCCGGTTTACCCACAATGCACCACGTCCGGTTTACCCACAATGCACCACGGGCTCAGACAGAAGGTTTAGGTTCACTCTGCTGAGCTCCATCATTATAGAAAAGGTGCAATATGTGACTTTTCTAGTGGAGGGTTATTTCTCTGCCTAAAATGTTCCACAATATGGCATTAAACTTGTCTATCTCATGAAGGCAAGTGGTTCAGGTTTACACAAAAAGAGGTTTATGTTCATATAACTGCTGTTTTAAATCATGTTTTGTCAAAAGTGCACGATGTAATATCTAACGCAAAAAAAACAACAAAAAAAAAAAAAAAAAAAGGGCAAAAGCAAAAAAAAAAGCTAAAATTTATCTCTCCACTCAATTAAAAGACTGTGTAAAGACCCCCCCCCCCCCCCCCCCCCCCAAAAAAAAAGAAATAGCTAAAAAAAAAATAACCTCAAAAATTCTACCTCTCCACACCATTAAACATGTACAATTAGTTGTTAAAAATAGTTTTTAAAAAATTTTAAAAATGCTAAACAAAAAAAAAAGCTAATCCCTCCACACCATTAAGAGTGCATATTTTGTTGCTAAAAATGCATAAAAAAAGGAAAAAAAATAAAAAATAAAAATAAAATGGCAATAAAAGCCAAAAAAAAAAAAAAAAAAGCTAAAATGCTGAACTCTCCACACAATTAAAACTGTATTTGTTGCTTAAAATAAAAAAATTAAAAAACTAAAAATATACGAAAAGGCTTATGTTCATATAAATGCTGTTGTAAATCATGTTGCGTTAAAGCTGCAGTATGTAACTTCTGGTGGAGGGTCCGTTACCTGCCTGTCTCCATGGAGAGCTCATTGCTTTGCCTAAAATATTCCACATTATGGCATTAAACTCCAACCTCCATGGAGACAAACAGATCAAATTTTACCCAAAAAAAGGCTTTACTCAATCATGTCATGTTAAAGGTGCCCTAGATCTTTTATTAAACTTGCTTATCTCCATGGAGACGAGCCCAGTGACGCCACTAGATCCAGTTACAGGTCAGGTCCGTGGAGAGGCGACCCCTCTCGCCCACAGTCAGGAGGCTCATTTATCTGTGCATGTTTGAAACACTGAAGCCTCCAGTAACTGAATCGATGTAAGATGGAGTTTAATGCCGTACTGTGGAACATTCCAGATGGGCGTTCACAGGCGGCAGACGTCAGAACAGCTCCTCGGACAAGTACAAAACGGTCGGACGGTGCCAGGAAGACGCCACTTGGAGAACGGCATGAATTAAAAAGCCGGAATATAACGTTTGCCAGTTTTCTAATGCAGTGCCGTTACACTGTGCTGCTTTGGGTTGCCAGATTGGTCGCAAAACTCAGTAATTTGTAGTTGTTAAGGAACTTTTGAATGTGAGTCAGTAAACAGAATCATGCTGTGACTCATTACAGACACAAACGCTCCACTTCAGCGTCGCATTCTGACTTTTATTTCTTGCAGTTCATATTTTTTTAAGTATTGAACATTTAAAATTGTTTTTTGGGGGATAATTCTCAATATTATCGATTATCGTCTATATTTACTTCAACGATGTATCGCACTTCTAAATATGTTAAGGCGTAAAGTCTGCCCGGTTACAAATGATGTCATGACCGAGGACGACTCACACATTCACACACCAGAGCACACAGACACTGGGGGCAAGAGGGGGGTTAAGTGTCTTGCCCAAGGACACAACGGCAGTATTCATCTCTTGGATTCAACCGGCAACTTTCATATTAGCGGAAAAAGTCTCTACGAACTGAGCCACTGTCGTCCTTTTGTTGTCGGGACAGGACTAAGCATCTGGCGTAAAACTCTGCCCGGTTACAGATGATGTCATGAGGCTTGCCAGTGTATGAATGAGCATCGTGTTCTGCGTCCTGATTGGCTGAGGGACTGTAGACCATTGTGTTCTGCGTCCTGATTGGCTGAGGGACTGTAGACCATTGTGTTCTGCGTCCTGATTGGCTGAGAGACTGTAGACCATTGTGTTCTGTGTCCTGATTGGCTGAGGGACTGTAGACCATTGTGTTCTTCACTGTTTGTGTTGGAGTTTGGAGTCAGTCGTATAAACAGTTAATCAGCACCTCTCTGTGGTCGGGACGTGCACCTCGACAAACCTCCCCCTGAAATAGTTTGTGTTCCACGTCCAAAAAGCCCTTCCTCGGCGTGTAACGAGAGTAATCCCAGAGCAGAATGCCCATTTCCTGTTTGGCGAGGCACATGCATCACTGTGAAGATGATGGATAAGATTTACGAAGGTATGAAAACACGAGCAAAAGAGCCGTGTTTTTCAAATCTCTAATTACAGCCAGAAAGAGTCGATATGTTACACGAAAAAAACCACAAAAACAGGAGAGAACGTGGGAAGAGAGGGATTAAAAGAAAAAGAGCAGTGAGTTTGTGTGAGAAAATGATTTGAACGACACATTTTGAGTGGCTCAGTTGGTCGAGCGTTGGACCACTGATCTGAGGGTTGCCGGTTCGAGGAAATGTTCATGAAAGGTACCAATAATTAGAGAGGGGACAGTTTTTCAGAAAATACAAAATAAACTTAAAAAAAAAAAACAACAAAAAATAAAATGAAAAAAAAAAAACAAAAAAAAAAAACTAACTCAAAATAACTAAAAAAAAAACCTCAAAATAAGAAAAAATAAATAAATAAACTCAAGATAACAACAAATTTACATAGATAAACTCCAAATGTATTAAAAAAAAAATACAAATAAAACAAAAACTCAAAATAACTCAAACAAATATTCAAAATGTGGCCCTCTAAAAAAAAAAGTTTGGGCACCTCTGATGTAGAGGGTTAATACAAACATTTAAGACCAAAATGACGAGTGTGACAGCAGCAGGTCCTGAGAGAGGGGACAGTTTTTTTATGTAAAATGAATTGGAGCCAGAGTCGATGGAGCAGGAAGTGCGCTCATGATCACTTCCTGTTTGTAACGCGGTAGCTAGCAGGTTAGCGACATCAATTTATAGAAACAGTCTCTGCTCTGCACATAAACAAATAAAAGCTGTATCTAACTGTGACATTACGTCACGTTTAAACTCTTTTTGATGCAGCTGTAAACGAGGCCGAGCTGAACGATGTGAAAAGATCCATTTTGACGAGTAAAACACAGACACCAAGTGTAATACTCCCTCTTTAAAAACCAGGAAACGTTGAAGCGAGCGGCGGGGGAGCTCGTTCTAATTACAGACGAGACTCTCACACGAGTCAGACGCCCGTCACCCAAACTGACAACGGCTGTCAAAATAAAAGCAGGACTATTGTACGATGAAAGTGAAGATGAGACAGTGATGGAGGTAAGACGAGGAGGAGAAGTGAGGACGAGATAGAGACAGAGGTGAGACGAGGAGGAGAAGTGAGGACGGAGGTGAGACGAGGAGGAGAAGTGAGGACGAGACAGTGATGGAGGTGAGACGAGGAGGAGGAGAAGTGAGGACGAGACAGTGACAGAGGTGAGACGAGGAGGAGAAGTGAGGAAACGAGACAGAGACGGAGGTGAGAACGAGGAGGAGGAGAAGTGAGGACGAGACAGAGACGAGAAGATGAGTGAGACGAGGAGGAGGAGAAGTGAGGACGAGACAGAGACGGAGGTGAGACGAGGAGGAGGAGAAGTGAGGACGAGACAGTGACGGAGGTGAGACGAGGAGGAGAAGTGAGGACGAGACAGAGACGGAGGTGAGACGAGGAGGAGGAGAAGTGAGGACGAGACAGAGACGGAGGTGAGACGAGGAGGAGAAGTGAGGACGAGACAGTGACGGAGGTGAGACGAGGAGGAGAAGTGAGGATGAGATAGAGACAGAGGTGAGACGAGGAGAAGTGAGGACGAGACAGTGATAGAGGTGAGACGAGGAGGAGGAGAAGTGAGGACGAGACAGAGACGGAGGTGAGACGAGGAGGAGAAGTGAGGACGGAGGTGAGACGAGGAGAAGTGAGGACGAGACAGAGACGAGGAGGAGGAGAAGTGAAGACGAGACAGTGATGGAGGTGAGACAAGGAGGAGAAGTGAGGACGAGACAGTGACGGAGGTGAGACGAGGAGGAGGAGAAGTGAGGACGAGACAGTGACGGAGGTGAGACGAGGAGGAGGAGAAGTGAGGACGAGACGGTGAAGAAGTGAACTGAGTTTTTCAATATATAGTGAACTGGAGCCTGCTAGCTGCTGCCGCTGCGTTCCAAACAGGAAGTGATCTTGAGTGCACTTCCTGCTCCATCGACTCAGTACCTGCTGCTGTCAGACTCATTTTGGTCTTAAATGTTCGTATTAACCTACTCAGTTTGTTTGTTTTTTAATGTTTCTTTTTATAATTTTGAGTTCATTAATTTTTTTAAGTTTTATTTTCTTCATTTTGTGAGTTTAGATTTTTTTTTTTTTTTTAGGTATTCTGAGTTCATTTTTAATTAATTAATTAATTAAATAATTAATTTTTTTTTAGGTTACTTTTTCCTTTTTTTGAGTTATTTTGAGTTTCTCCTTGTTTTTTGTTAGTTATTTTGAGATGATTTATTACATTTTTTCGTTATTTTTATTTATTTTTTTATTTTATTTTATTTTTTTTATTTTGAGGGGTTTTTTTTTGTTTATTTTGAGTTGGGTTGTTTTTTGTTTGAACATTAATAACAGACACATCAGGTCAAAAATGAACGTGGTTTATGAGCCGTTTAGCTCGACATTTTAAACAAGACCTAATGATAAACTAATCTTACACGATACACGTTTAGATTTTAAAGTTTCGAGGTTTTTCATCTGTAAAATGAGCTTTGTAGCGCCCTCTGCTGTCGTGGAGAGTCTCTGGCGTCTGTGTGGAGCGGGTCCATGTGTTAAATTTGTTCAAAATGGTGCAAATGTTTAATATTGTTGAGTTTTGTGAAGCGGGGCAGAGCTGGCGGCGTTTCAAAGTGCCTCCATCAGAGCGAGAGGGTTTGTGCCGAGGGGAGAGTTTATCGGAGCCGCCATTTTGCCCCGTGTCCAACCCTCCGCTGTCTGTGTCTGTGCAGGTATCGCCTCGTACCTGTGCACGCCGGCCGGGACCTGGTGCTCGCGAGGGCCGGACCTCAGCAACTGCACCTCCCACTGGGTCACGCAGGTGGCTCAAAAGGTAAGACTGAGACTCGGGGAAACGCTCGAGAAACAGCCCCGAGAACATGTGGTCGTACTGTCCCAGAGCGAAGTCGGTGAAGCGGTTTCCTCGTCCAAAAATCCCTGGACCGAAGCCGCGAATTTGAGCTGGGATTCGCTCTGAGAAAGAGTCGAAAAGTCTGACCACATTTCTGCAAATTTAAACAGTGGTGCTGATATTAAACGCTGGAGCTGAATATTTAAAGTTTGTTAAATGCTTCTGCGTCATGTTTTTTTAAAGTAACTTCATGTAACTTTCTGAAGGTGTCACGTCTGCACGATTCCCTGGAAATGTAGAGTTAAATCTGCACTTTGAAACATTCTCCTTGGACAAATGTGGAATAATAAAACCAAACGAAACATTTCTATTACAACAAACAGAAGAAGCTCCTCCAGGTAGAATCAGAGTCAGGTCTGTGGAGGAGCGAGCCGCCTCACAATAAGAATATGTGTTTTTTTCTACAGGAATATAAACATCCAAAAATTAAAATACGCTTTTATTGTTGGCAAAAAATTGAGATCTTTAAAGAAAAATATTAAGAACGTATTGTACATTGTCCCAAAAGTCACTGACAGCTGAAAAAAACTCATAACTCTTTCGTTTCTAAATATTTTTATTTTATTTTTCCAGAGCATTTAGAACGACTCTTCCCACATTAATCTGAGCAAATCCAGCACCGAGGAACAAACCCTCATTGTACAGTGGGACTTTGAGTCACATGGGTCAAATTCACAAACCCAGCGGTGTTACCGTCCACATTTTAATACCAGAGATGCCCCAAGAGTAAATGTCATTAAAGGAATAATAAGTGTTTTTCACAGACAGGGGGCAGTATGTGATCTCCACAGACCTGACTCGTCCTGATTTCTTCCTGTGGGTCTATCTTAAAGAAAATGTGTTTGTGAATAAACCTCAGACAATAAACCACTTCAAACGTGACATCAGGATCAAATAAGAGACATTAGGTCATTTTTACTTCCTCTAGTTTAAGTCGTGATAAGTTCGAGTGTAAGTGAACAATTATAACCGTATATACTTCCAAAAATGTGGGAAGGTTCCGTTTATCTACTGCTAAAATTTGGTGAGTTTAACTTCAGAATTAAAGGAGCTACTGAAGATTTAAAAGTGTCACTGACTTTTGGGCCGCCCTGTACAGGTTGAATAACTCAAAAAATGACAGTATGATTTTTCGGTCCCAGTCAAACGTTTGGACCATAAACTGTAAATATAAATGCACGTCGTGAACAGAAGAGTTTTGCTAAGCGCCTGATTCTCGCTCCTGATTGGCTCTTTGGTTGCTATGATACTCGTGGTTGAATTTCCAAATGTAAAAATGAGCTCCAGCCTCGATGAGCCTCATGTGGAGCTGAGGTGACGTCTCGCTCAGTCACTTCTTCACTCCGTCTCTGATCTGAAAAGACTCATCTACTGCAGGATTGGCTCCGTTTGTGTCGGTAGAACCTGTTGCATTAAGTCTCCTCCCTGCGCTGGTGAGGAGTGGTATTCCCTCTTTGAATGCGCCGTGTTTGGTGTCGGTCTTTGTTGTGTAGAACGTGCACATCTGACAGACTTCCAGCTGCAGCGCAGAGTGGAACTTCAAAGTCGGTGAAATAACGGCGTCTTCTGCGAGCGCTTTGATTGTACCGAGCTCAGACGAGGACTCGGGGAAACGCCGCGGAGTCGTCGTGAGCTGGAGATGCCGTCGATACAGAGGCTGTGATCATGGCTGATTATTGATATCAAACCCTCTCGTTGGACTTGAGCGACTGTACGGAGACGAGATGTGGATAATACGGCCACAAAAAAGAAAACTGACATGTGCATTATTAATACTAGTCTCCTTTGTTTCATTTAAAGTGTTTTTTTTCTTAATTTTTACTACTTTCTGTATGTTATATACTCACAGAACACATCCAGTATATGAAGTAAGATATATGGAATGAGGAGCAAAGAAAAAAAGAGAAACAACTCAGCTAAATATTTTTTGACGAGGCAAACTGTGGGTACTTTGAGGATGTGAAATTTTATTTCTTTTCTTTTTTTTTTTATCTTTGTTTTTTACTTATTTCATTATTATTTTCATTTTTATTTTTTTTTTTTATTTTAATTTATTTTTTTCTTTTTTTTCTTTATATTTTTTTCTTTTTTTATTATTTATATATTATTTATAATATTTTTCCTTTTAAATTCTTTTTAATTGTTTTATTTATATTTATTTTATTTATTTTGTATTTATTTATTTTTATTTTTTCCTTTTAATTTCTTTAAAATATATAATTTTATTAGTTTTTTATTTAATTTTATTTTATTATTTATTTTTTATTATATTTATTATTTTATTTTGATTTTATTTATTTTATTTTGTAGAATTGACTCTTTACTTCTGCTACATAATTCCATAAACTTACTTCATATATTTGATGTTTTCCGTGTTTATATCAAATGTAAAAGTAGTAAAAATAAAATAATTATAAAAACATTGAGGCACCAAACTTTAGTTTAAATTTGAGACGGAGACGTCGCTTCAGCTTCAGCTCCACACGAAACATCGAGGTGGAAAATGTAGAAAAGTAGAAAATCAAAAGTCGTACCTCCTCTTTAAGTCGTACCTCCCCTTTAAGTCGTACCTCCTCTTTAAGTCGTACCTCCTCTTTAAGTCGTACGTCCTCTTTAAGTCGTACCTCCCCTTTAAGTCGTACCTCCCCTTTAAGTCGTACCTCCCCTTTAAGTCGTACCTCCTCTTTAAGTCGTACCTCCTCTTTAAGTCGTACCTCCTCTTTAAGTCGTACCTCCCCTTTAAGTCGTACGTCCCCATTAAGTCGTACCTCCTCTTTTAAGTCGTACGTCCTCTTTAAGTCGTAGCTCCTCTTTAAGTCGTACCTCCCCTTTAAGTCGTACCTCTCCCTTTAAGTCGTACCTCCCCTTTAAGTCGTACCTCCTCTTTAAGTCGTGCGTCCTCTTTAAGTCGTACGTCCTCTTTAAGTCGTAGCTCCTCTTTAAGTCGTACCTCCTCTTTAAGTCGTACCTCCTCTTTAAGTCGTACCTCCTCTTTAAGTCGTACGTCCCCATTAAAGTCGTACCTCCTCTTTAAGTCGTACGTCCTCTTTAAGTCGTACGTCCTCTTTAAGTCGTAGCTCCTCTTTAAGTCGTACCTCCCCCTTTAAGTCGTACCTCCTCTTTAAGTCGTACCTCCTCTTTAAGTCGTACCTCCTCTTTAAGTCGTACGTCCCCCATTAAGTCGTACCTCCTCTTTAAGTCGTGCGTCCTCTTTAAGTCGTGCCTCCTCTTTAAGTCGTAGCTCCTCTTTAAGTCGTACCTCCCCTTTTTAAGTCGTACCTCCCCTTTAAGTCGTACCTCCCCTTTAAGTCGTACCTCCCCTTAGTTTAAGTCGTACCTCCCCTTTAAGTCGTACCTCCCCTTTAAGTCGTACCTCCTCTTTAAGTCGTGCGTCCTCTTTAAGTCGTACGTCCTCTTTAAGTCGTACCTCCTCTTTAAGTCGTACGTCCTCTTTAAGTCGTACGTCCTCTTTAAGTCGTAGCTCCTCTTTAAGTCGTACCTCCTCTTTAAGTCGTACCTCCTCTTTAAGTCGTACCTCCTCTTTAAGTCGTACGTCCCCATTAAGTCGTACCTCCTCTTTAAGTCGTACGTCCTCTTTAAGTCGTACGTCCTCTTTACCTCCTCTTTAAGTCGTACCTCCCCTTTAAGTCGTACCTCCTCTTTAAGTCGTACCTCCTCTTTAAGTCGTACCTCCCCTTTAAGTCGTACGTCCCCTTTAAGTCGTACCTCCTCTTTAAGTCGTGCGTCCTCTTTAAGTCGTGCCTCCTCTTTAAGTCGTACGTCCTCTTTAAGTCGTACCTCCTCTTTAAGTCGTAGCTCCTCTTTAAGTCGTACCTACCTCTTTTAGTCGTACCTCCCCTTTAAGTCGTACCTCCCCTTTAAGTCGTACCTCCTCTTTAAGTCGTACCTCCCCATTAAGTCGTACCTCCTCTTTAAGTCGTACCTCCTCTTTAAGTCGTACCTCCCCTTTAAGTCGTACCTCCCCTTTAAGTCGTACCTCCCCTTTAAGTCGTACCTCCCCTTTAAGTCGTACCTC
Organism: Periophthalmus modestus; assembly: GCA_019594935.1. Lineage (NCBI taxonomy): Eukaryota > Metazoa > Chordata > Actinopteri > Gobiiformes > Gobiidae > Periophthalmus > Periophthalmus modestus. The sequence continues at coordinate 1,174,217 of JAIEZT010000026.1, forward strand.
CCCATTAAGTCGTACCTCCTCTTTAAGTCGTACGTCCTCTTTAAGTCGTACGTCCTCTTTAAGTCGTAGCTCCTCTTTAAGTCGTACCTCCCCTTTAAGTCGTACCTCCCCTTTAAGTCGTACCTCCCCTTTAAGTCGTACCTCCTCTTTAAGTCGTGCGTCCTCTTTAAGTCGTACCTCCTCTTTAAGTCGTACGTCCTCTTTAAGTCGTACGTCCTCTTTAAGTCGTAGCTCCTCTTTAAGTCGTACCTCCTCTTTAAGTCGTACCTCCTCTTTAAGTCGTACCTCCTCTTTAAGTCGTACGTCCCCATTAAGTCGTACCTCCTCTTTAAGTCGTACGTCCTCTTTAAGTCGTACGTCCTCTTTAAGTCGTAGCTCCTCTTTAAGTCGTACCTCCCCTTTAAGTCGTACCTCCTCTTTAAGTCGTACCTCCTCTTTAAGTCGTACCTCCCCTTTAAGTCGTACGTCCCCATTAAGTCGTACCTCCTCTTTAAGTCGTGCGTCCTCTTTAAGTCGTGCCTCCTCTTTAAAGTCGTACGTCCTCTTTAAGTCGTACGTCCTCTTTAAGTCGTACCTCCTCTTAAGTCGTACCTCCTCTTTAAGTCGTACCTCCTCTTTAAGTCGTACCTCCTCTTTAAGTCGTACCTCCCCTTTAAGTCGTACCTCCCCTTTAAAGTCGTACCTCCCCTTTAAGTCGTACCTCCTCTTTAAGTCGTGCGTCCTCTTTAAGTCGTACCTCCTCTTTAAAGTCGTACCTCCTCTTTAAGTCGTACGTCCTCTTTAAGTCGTGCGTCCTCTTTAAGTCGTACCTCCTCTTTAAGTCGTACCTCCTCTTTAAGTCGTACCTCCTCTTTAAGTCGTGCGTCCTCTTTAAGTCGTACCTCCTCTTTAAGTCGTACCTCCTCTTTAAGTCGTACGTCCTCTTTAAGTCGTACCTCCTCTTTAAGTCGTACCTCCTCTTTAAGTCGTACCTCCTCTTTAAGTCGTACCTCCCCTTTAAGTCGTACGTCCCCATTAAGTCGTACCTCCTCTTTAAGTCGTACCTCCTCTTTAAGTCGTACCTCCTCTTTAAGTCGTACCTCCTCTTTAAGTGGCTGAATTCCGTGCGGGTTTGGAGCATGGCGCTGCAGTGAAACACGTCACTTTGTGCTAATCGTCTTTGTGCTAATCGTCCCCTCGACCCCGTTGGCCGTGTATTTGAAATGATAAATGATCCTCGTTACTTCAGCCTCAGTCGAACTCGTCCTGACGAGTCTCCCGCTGCTTTTCTGTGTCTATTTTTAGATCCGGACGGGAGAAAACGCTGCTAATTTGGCGAACGAGCTGGCGAGGCACACCCAGGGGCCCGTGTTCGCCGGGGACGTCAGCTCCTCGGTGCGTCTCATGGAGCAGCTCGTGGACATACTGGACGCCCAACTGCAGGAGCTCCGCCCCAGCGAGAAGGACTCGGCCGGACGCAGCTTCAACAAGGTTTGTTCAGAGAGACGCTGTGTCCGAACAGCTTCAAGAGACGATTATTCCACTAAAACATCGATAATGTTTTACTTAAACGAGTCACATTTACTCCTGTGGAGGTTTAAAACATGTTGTAACTCTGTTTCCTCCTCAAAAATATAATGGGAACTTTATTATTAGTCTGTAACATCTGCAAAGCTCAAAATCCGACGTTCCACCTTGTGATGTCATCAAGTGGGAGTTTTCAAGTGAACAGCTGAGACTAAAGAGGGTGGAGGAGGAGAGGAGACGAGAGGAAGAGGACACAAGGAGAGGAGACAAGAGGAGAGGAGACAAGAGAAGGAGGACACAAGGAGAGGAGACAAGAGGAGGGAAGGAGACAAGAGGAGGAGAGAGGGAGAGGAGGAGAGGAGACAAGAGAACTAGAGAAGACAGGAGTAGGAGAGGAGACAAGAGGAGGAGAGGAGGAGACGAGAGGAGGAGAGGAGGAGACAAGAGAAGGAGACTAGAGGAGGAGAGGAGACAAGAGGAGGAGAGGTGATAAGAGGAGGAGAGGTGATAAGAGGAGGAGGAGAAGGAAGGAGACAAGAGGAGGAGAAGAAGAGCAGAGGAGGAGGAGAGTTTTTAGGTGAACAGCTCCTTTTCCCTTTAGTTCAGTCGAGATAAGTAACAAATCCAGGACTGAAATGATCCAGATGATTCTAGTGAAGGTGGAGTTTAAAAACACAGTGGAGCACTTCCTGTATCACCACATGATGACATCACAAGGTGGAACAGAGTGTTTTCAGCCTAAATCTGCAGCTCCAGGTCTGTTTGTGACGACGAAACATTAGATCAGATCAGACGATAGAATAAAATCGTCTCTTTAAGGTTTTACTAAAATTTTGCCTTTTACTAGTTTAAAATTTTCTCTGACGCTTATAAATGAGGTCGGACATGAGCCGCAGATATAAATATGTTAATTAGAAAACAGAATTTTGACAAGGGCATAAACGAAAGTCTGAGTTACTTTCTAAATCTCTTTAATCTTCTGGAAAAATGTCTCCCAAACATATCACTGAGCCGCTGTAGCGTTAGCGTTAGCATTTAGCATCAGACCAGACTCGCCAAATGCGTCACAGCTGTAGCTTTAGCGTGTTTTTTTTAGGTAAATCTGCATCGTATCTCAAACTGATTCAATCTGGAGAACATACTGCGTCAGTCCAGCGTCTAAAAATGGATTTGGTTTATTTTTGATTTGAAAATTGACAATAACAGACAGTTTCTCTCCACCTTTAGCCTCTGTGAAACAAATTGGGTTTGTTGGCGCGCTGACAAATCAGACTTAGATTTAGAGAAGTGTATTTATTTTTAGTTCGCTACAACCCAAACAACAGCAGACGCCATTAAGTCCGACGTGTCCTCAGGTAGGACACGTTTGGCCCAACCTCCGCTAACCCGAACCGCGGCGCTACCAGCGGAACCGGCGCTTTGCTAACCTCATTAAACCGGGGCTGCGCTCTGCCCCGACTCGCTGTCAGCACGGCTCGGGACATTCGTTCGCCGATTAGCGGGACACACTCTGCCAAAACGAAAGGCGCCAAAGTGGACCAGCTTCCCCCAGGTGCAGCTCGGCCCCGGGCGAGACTCAGACCTGCCGGGTAATTACCGAGCTCACCTGGCAGCGGCGCCCTAAAGCGGCTAATGGCCACGAGCCCCTCCACTAACGCACGCCATAACTCTTCATCCATTGTTTTTTTTTTTTTTCCTCCGCCAGAGAAAGTAGAGCCCCCGAGACGCTCACTCCCAGCTGCTCCCAGCGCCGTGGAGAGATGAGTGACAGTTTGAAAAATTACATTGTTATTCCGAGTTTCCTCAGCAGCGCTCGCTCGGTAAACAAGGTGATTTGCAACCAAAAAACGGCGGCGGCTGTTCGTGCCCTTATGTTCCGACAGCTACGTCGCTATTATCCATTTGCAGATAAGAGCTAACAGGCTTTTCCTTTTCACACTGATGGAGCTGCATCGATTTGCATCACAACGACACATGATTGGCTGCTGACACTGAACACTCACTGTTTGCTAAATGACCAGGAGTTTTTATTTTATTTTATTTCTTACCTGGTTAAAAAGCGGCACAATTTGCATCGACTGTTTCCTGGAAATGTTTTAAAATAGTTTGATTGCTCGGATTGGCTTGGGAGAGAAAAGTACACGGCTGATTGCAGTGAGTAATCAGACTCTTCTTCACAAATTTCCAGACATTTCCGACGCCGGTTCGTACGAGCGTCGTGAGTGTTTAGCCCTCGTCAGTTTGTGAATGGGCCTGTTGCGTAATTGCTCCATCGGCTCGTTTTTGGCTGCACGATCAGATTTAAACCATAAAAAGTCGACTTAGTAACTCCAAACGCTCGTGATTTTGAACAATAATGTGGATTTCGAGTCGTTTTTGTGGTTTAAATCATCGTTTCTCGTGTATTTTTTATCCGCAGCTTTAAAACGCGTCACTCGACAGGCCGAGTTGTGAATCGCTGAAGTCTTTTAATGTCGTTGGATTATAGTTGCACAGCTCCAGCCAAAACCAACTGGGAACAAGCCAAAGATTTATAAATAACCCGTTTTATCTCTGAGACAAACTGTTGCTAATGCCCACCTCGCTCCTGATAAAAGCCACCAATTAATTATCCGGTTCAGCAGAGAAATCGCGACGTCGTTTGGATTTACATGTCGTTTTTTAAGCTAATATTCGATTCTCCAGCGTCTGATCTGCTGCTCGGGGTCAATTATCCGAGAAAAACCAACATTTAAACAAAACGTGACATTATTCTCGCCCAAACGACCTGCTCCCACGTCGTTTATCTTTCTTGCCTGTGCGTCGCTAATGGCTAACGTCGCGAGTTAGCCTTAGCGCACAACCATTATCAGATCCATACTCACATCTTTAGCACGTTTTAAACCCGTGGAAGCAGTTGGTTAATGTTTGGTAAGTGGCTGATTGTGATCTCTTCTTATCTTTTCTCTCTTTTCCTCTTTTCCTCTCACTCTGTATGGACAAAGCTCCAAAAGCGAGAGAAGACTTGCAGGGCGTATATGAAGGTATAACTGTGTGTCCGTCGTGACCAGAGCATGCAGCCCCGTCTCTATGTCCCCCTCGATTGTCTTGTTGAAAATAGAGCCATGTCTCCACCAAATGTTCGTGTTTTTCAGTTCTGTGCATTTTTACTTTGGTGTACTCTGTGTGCAGCCAAGCTAAAAGCCACTAAGGACAAAATGAAGAGGAAGCAGGCTTTTAAAATGTAGATGGCATGCTAATTAGCCAAGTAAAGACTGAGAGTAAAGTGAGGTAAACAAGAGGAGTTGATCGCTTTCGGAAATGTTCTACTTAAAGTTCGTGACAGGTCTGAAGAAATATAATGCAAAGTTCGGATCGAAACTTGTGAAATATTCAAAATTTGAGGCGCACTGTGGAACTTTCCGCCCGTCTCCATGGAGATGTTGCCTAGAGTTGAACTTATGTGTTGAATTTATAAGCGCAGACCTTTTTTTCTTGTAAAATTAATCTATAGAATGAATAGTTTTTAGTTCGAGTGTGAAGCGGTTGGGATGAGAATCAGCTCGTCCAAATGTTCGCCATGGTTCTCCAACGGAAAAAAAGTGGCGCCCTCTGCAGGTGGGTGGAGGAGTTCAGGAGCTGGAGGACGTGTCTGGGGTGAGGGAAGTCGGGGAGTCCCTGCCTAGAGCTGCTGCCCCCGCGACCCGGCCCCGGAAAACAGGAAGAACACAGACGGATGGAGTTTTTCAGATATTTGTGCAGGTGGCAGGGGCGGCGCCAGAGATTTTGGCTGGAGGGAGCTCAGGGGGGCCCCGGTCTCAGTGGGGGGGCTCAGGGGGGCCCGGGTCTCAGTGGGGGGCTCACTTCACCTGTAAAAACAGAACCTTTTTAACAATCTCCCTCCTTTTGCCATGTTTGAGTCTCTGTTTTAAGCAAGTTTAACTTTAGTTAGCCCATGTAACCATTTATAAAAGATAATATGGATTTTATTTATTTATTTATTTACTTATGTATTTATTTATATATTTATTTGTGTATTTATGTATTTAATTTATTTGTGTATTTAATTTATTTTAATTTATTTATGTATTTGTATATATATTTTTTTTTATTTAATTTTTTTTTTTTCTCTGACAAATCTGGCAAAAATCTTTGGGGGGTTCTAGGGGGGAGTATTGCTCGTTCTAGAGAAGGCGAGGGCCCTCTGAAGCCCCTGAAGCTCCCTGACGCCCCCTGAAGCTCCCTGAGGCCCCCTGAGGCTCCCTGATGCCCCTCGACACCCCCTGAGGCCCCCTGAAGCTCCCTGAAGCCCCCCTGAAGCCCCCTGACGCCCCCTGAGGCTCCCTGATGCCCCTCGACACCCCCCTGAGGCCCCCCTGAAGCCCCCTGAAACCCCCTGAAGGCCCCTGAAGCCCCCTTCCCTGTGCCGCCCCTGTGAAGTGATGTCACCAAAACAAAAACGTCTACCAAAAAAACACTATTAAGATTAAAAACTTCAAAGCGACGGTATTTTTAACACGTCTTCACACCTGTCGCAGCGATTTACCCACAGACCACAAACAAATCTGCTTTAATTCACTTAAAACACACAAAAAAAACCACTAAGCTCAGAACCAGCTGTTGATACAAGATGTTCACTTTCAGTCGGATTAAAAGTGCAGCGTTTCATTTTTTCATCGTGACGAACGGAACAAGACGAGCTTTGTTTTCTGTTTAATTTATATTTTTAAACCAATCAGCAGCGAGCGGCGCGTTTAGAGTGACCTCGGCAACCAATCCTGACACACGGCGAAGAAACCAGGAGCGATCTGACGCCGAGACAGAGTCAACGGACAGAAATAGAACCGGGAGGAGGGAGGAGGAGAGGAAGAGGGGGAGAGGAGGAGAGGAAGAGAGGGAGAGGGGAAGAGGAAGAGAGGAAGAGGATGAGAGGACGAGAAGAAGAGGATGAGAGGACGAGAGGAAGAGGACGAGAGGAAGAGTGAGCCCTCGTCTGTCATCTCCACCATCGGGTCCATCCTCCGAAAGCCGTCCACTCGTCTTGTCCGTGTCTGCTCCTCCCTCTCTCCACTCTTCCCTCGTCTCTCCAACTCTTTACTCTTGCTCCCCCTTCCTCCCGTCTCTCTCTCCTCTCTCTTCTCTCTCTCTCCTCACCTCTGACTCTTCTCTCTCTCTCTCCCTCCTCTCTTTTCTCTCCCTCAATTCTTTCTCTCCCTCAATTCTTCCCTCTCTCTCTCTCTTCTCCTCTCTCCTCTCTCTCCTCTCCCTTCTCTCCTCTCTCCATTCCTCCCTCTCCCCCTCCTCTCCCCCTCCTCTCTCTCTTCTCTCTCCTTCCCTCTGTCTCCACTCTCTCTCATTCCTTCTCCTCTCTCCCTCTCTCCTCTCCTGCCCCCTCCTCTCCTCTCCTCTCATCTCTCTCCCTCACTCCTTTTTCTCTCCCTCTCTCTCCTCCTCTCTCTTCCCTCCTCTTTCCCCTCGCCTCTCTCCTCTCTTTCCTCCTCTCCCTCCTCTCTCTTCCCCCTTTCCTTCCTCTCCTCCTCTCCTCTCTCCTTCCCTCTGTTCTGTGAGTTCGTATCAGTTTCTTCGGTTTTCTTTTTTCTCTTTGTCTTTTTCCTGTCAAACCCGTCTCTCTCTCTCTCTCTCTCTTGTCGTCTGCTGTCGTGGGGTTAATATCCGTCGCTTCGTCTTCGTTCAGTTCGGCCGCTCCGTCGTCCAGACGTCGTGTTTTCCCGTTTTTTTTCGTTTTTCCTGTCGCTCCATCGGGCCGATGTAAATGTTCGAGTTTCCCTCAAACAAAATGGCGTCTGTGATTGTTTCTTTTCCTTTTGTTTGAAAAAACGCTAACGTGTGCTGAACGCTAACGTGTCAGAAGCTCAGACACGGCTCCTGCGTTCGACTCATTGAAGTTTAATGAGTCATACGGCTCTCGTTTGGATGATACGGCTCTCGTTTGAATGATACGGCTCTCGTTTGGATGATACGGCTCTCGTTTGAATGATACGGCTCTCGTTTGGATGATACGGCTCTCGTTTGGATGATACGGCTCTCGTTTGGATGAACTAATCGCTCGCCTCGGGTTTGGTTTAATCCTTAATGTTCTGACTCATCCTGAACTGGTCAGATCCAAAAACGCTCACACATTTCTCCAGCGTTTCTCCAGCGTTTCTCCAGCGTTTCTCCAGCGTTTCTCCAGCGTTTCTCCATCGTTTCTCCAGCCGTTTCTCCAGCGTTTCTCCAGCGTTTCTCCATCGTTTCTCCAGCGTTTCTCCAGTGTTTCTCCAGTGTTTCTCCAGCGTTTCTCCAGCGTTTCTCCATCGTTTCTCCATCGTTTCTCCAACGTTTCTCCAGCGTTTCTCCAGCATTTCTCCAGCGTTTCTCCAGCGAGGATCTGGCAACCCAGCGTGACCTCTGCTGTGATCGATCTGCTGCTTCCTCCGGGGAGCCAAAAGCTTCAGGATTCACTGATCTGGCTCTTTCAGGTCTGATACCGATACTAAAGTGTTAAGGATCTGGTGAAATTCGATACCAACCGATACCAACCGATACCAGAGACTGAGAGCAGCGTTTTTTATCTTTAAACTAAAATTAAACGAGGGAAAACTGATGCGATTGTGTTCTAATCTCTCAAGTAACGACAGAACAACTGTGTACGATAGAGCGATAGAACAGGATGGAGAGAATAACCAGAATCCAGGAGGAGGGATGTGTTTAAAGGAGCTTCCCCCTGATCTGTCTCCATGACAACGACGAGACAGAATGTTTTAATTAAGCTTCAAAATGTGTCTGGAAACGATCCTGAAGCAGGGAACTTCTGACATGGAAACATCAGGAGAGGGAGAAAGAGGAGAGGAGAGAGAGAACTTCTGACATGGAAACATCAGGAGAGAGAGAAAGAGAGGGAGAAAGAGGAGAGGGAGGGAGAGGAGAGGAGAGGAGAGAGAGAGGAGAGAGAGAAGAGAGGGAGAGGAGAGAGAGGAGAGGGACTTCTGACATGGAAACATCAGGAGAGGAGAGAAGAGGGAGAGGAGAGGAAGAGGAGGGGAGAGGAGAGAGGAGAGGAGAGGAGGGGGTTTCGAGGTTGTTTCGGGTTTGTTGTTTGTTTCGAGGTTTGTTTCGAGGTTTGTTTCGAGGGTTTTTGGGAGGGTTTTGTTTTCGGGGTTTGTTTCGGGGTTTGTTTCGAGGGGGTTTGTTTTCGGGGGTTTGTTTCGGGGTTTGTTTCGGGGTTTCGGGGGTTTGTTTCGGGGGTCGGGGTTTGTTTTCGGGGGGTTTGTTTCGGGTTTTGTTTCGGGGTTTGTTTCGGGGGGTTTGTTTCGGGGGGTTTTTCGGGGTTTGTTTCGGGGTTTTGTTTCGGGTTTTGTTTCGGGGTTTGGGTTTCGGGGTTGTTTCGGGGTTTGTTTCGGGGTTTTGTTTCGGGGGGTTTGTTTCGGGGGTTTCGAGGGTTTGTTCGGGGGGTTTTTTTGGGTTTGTTTCAGGGTTTTGTTTTTCGGGGTTTATTTCAAGGTTTGTTTCGGGGTTTGTTTCGGGGTTTGTTTCGGGGTTTGTTTCAGGGTTTGTTTCGGGGTTTGTTTCGGGGTTTGTTTCGGGGTTTTTCGGGGTTTGTTTCGGGGTTTGTTTCGGGGGTTTTTTTCGGGGTTTGTTTCGGGGTTTGTTTCGGGGTTTGTTTCGAGGTTTGTTTCGAGGTTTGTTTCGGGGTTTGTTTCGAGGTTTGTTTCGGGGTTTCGGGGTTTGTTTCAGGGTTTGTTTTGGGGTTTGTTTTGGGGGTTTGTTTCGAAGTTTGTTTCGGGGTTTCGGGGTTTCGGGTTTTTTCGGGGTTTGTTTCGGGGTTTGTTTGGGTTTGTTTCGGGGTTTGTTTTCAGGGGTTTGTTTCGGGGGTTTGTTTCGGGGTTTCGGGGTTTGTTTGGGGGTTTGTTTCGAAGTTTGTTTTGTTTTCAGGGTTCGTTTTTTCGGGGTTTGTTTCGGGTTTGTGTTTCGGGGTTTGTTTCGGGGTTTTGTTTCGAGGTTTGTTTCGGGGTTTCGAGGTTTTTTCGGGGGGTTTTTCGGGGGGTTTCGGGGTTTGTTTCGGGGTTTGTTTCGGGGTTTGTTTCGGGGGTTTTTTTCGGGGTTTGTTTCGGGGTTTGTTTCGGGGTTTGTTTCGGGGTTTTTTTCGGGGTTTGTTTCGAGGTTTGTTTCGAGGTTTGTTTCGGGGTTTTTCGGGGTTTCGGGTTTGTTTCGAGTTTGTTTCGGGGTTTGGTTTGTTTCGGGGTTTGTTTCGGGGTTTGTTTCGGGGTTTGTTTCGGGGGTTTGTTTCGGGGTTTGTTTCGGGGTTTGTTTCTAGATTTGTTTCGGGGTTTGTTTCGAGGTTGGTCCTGTCCTGAATGAGTGTTTTGGATAATCACGGCTCTGGTTAATTGGTACAGTGAGCGAGGCCGTGCTGTGGTTAATTACCGTTATTGTGGCTGCGGTTAATGGCACCTATGGTTAAATTGTCACAGAGAGTTAGCGCGCTAGCAACATGCACGGCGTAGAAGAGCTACGCGCGATGCTAACGGCTAAAAATTGACTATAATGTGCTATAAACAGGGTGTGGGGTCGCCTCTCCGCAGATTTGACCAGAAACTACAACCTCAGAGACCCTAAATCCAACCCTAAACTCAAGCTAAGCGCTAATCCTCGTAGCTCTACCTGCTCGTATCCATGGAGACAAATTAATTTAATGCCAAACTGTGAAACATGATGCTAACGGCTAAAAACACGTACTGGATTATAACGTGTTTGTGTGTAGTCTGAAGTAATAATCTAATAATCTGAAGTTTTAGTTTGTTTTGTTCATGCTCAGGGTAAAGATTTTACTTCTAGATGTTTATATTTTCTGGCGGGGGGTCCACTACCTGCTGGTCTACAGGAAAATGTCGTTGCTTCGCCTGGAATGTTTCACAGTTTGGCTTTAAATGTGTCTTTCTCCATGGAGACCAGCGGGTAAAGCTGTCAGAGTTAGGGTTAGAGTTAATTTTAGGGTTTAGGATTAGGGCTGTGGTTCCAGTTACAGGTCAGATCTGTGGAGAGGCGCCCCCACTCTCAGTAAAAACACATGGTTTTCAGTAGATTTTAGCACAGATACAAACACTTAAACAGAATAAATGGAAGAAAATGGTAAAGCGACTGTGGGATCTCCATGCAAAACAGAGACATCTCCATGGAGACGAGCAAGTAGCGCTGCTCAAAGTTACACAGTGCTTCTTTAAATTGTTATATAACCAGATTTGTTTTGTCAAAGTTCAGGGTAAAGCTTTTATTTGTCTTGTCTCCATGAAAATGTTGTTGCTTTTCCTGGAATATTTCACAGTTTGGCATTAAATTAATCTGTTTCCATGGAGACCAGCTGCCAGAGTTAAGGTTTTGGTTCCAGTTAGAGGTCAGATCTGTGGAGAGGCGCCTCCACTCTCAGTAAAAAGACACAGTTTTCAGTAGATTTTTGTACAAACACAATATAAAACAGTTACATAACAGATATAACCATGCACCATTTACACTTATAAAGGGTCAAGGTTGAGGGTTAAATCACGTTACTGTAGATTTAATGTCGTTTTATTGAACCTTCTGGACGCAGTGGGCAGCGGCGGCGGCGGCGGTGGCGGCGGTCGAGCCTCGTTCACATCCTTGTGCCCTGAAGCATCATGGGGGATTATGTTTTCGATTGATGGGAGATTGTAGAAATAGGAGCTGTAATGTACATTTGCTCTGCGCTCCAGAGCCGTGGCCTTTTGTCAAACGGCAGAACAGACCGTGACCTGGACTCGGCCTCGTCGTGCAGCTTGTAGAAGAGTCAGGGCCCAGAGTGGCGACCTCTGACCTCTGTGCGGAACGAGAGGAAAGTCACAGGAAAGTAAACGGCAGAAACAGTGTGAGACTATTTCCTCGTTATTTCAGATATTTACAGAGCAGTTTTAATAATCAAGAAAATCCGCTGTCATTTTGTAGCTTCGTTTTGCAGATCGTTCAGACCTGGTTTAGTCCTGGTCCTGGTTTAGTCCTGGTCCTGGTTTAGCCCTGGTCCTGGTTTAGTCCTGGTCCTGGTTTAGTCCTGGTCCTGGTTTAGTCCTGGTCCTGGTTTAGTCCTGGTCCTGGCTTGGTCTTGGTCCTGGTTTAGTCTTGGTCCTGGTTTAGTCTTGGTCCCGGTTTAGTCCTGGTCCCGGTTTAGTCCTGGTCCCGGTTTAGTCCTGGTCCCGGTTTAGTCCTGGTCCCGGTTTAGTCCTGGTCCCGGTTTAGCCCTGGTCCCGGTTTAGTCCTGGTCCCGGTTTAGTCCTGGTCCCGGTTTAGTCCTGGTCCCGGTTTGGTCCTGGTCCTGGTTTAGTCCTGGTCCCGGTTTAGTCCTGGTCCCGGTTTAGCCCTGGTCCCGGTTTAACCCTGGTCCCGGTTTAGCCCTGGTCCCGGTTTAGCCCTGGTCCCGGTTTAGTCCTGGTCCCGGTTTAGCCCTGGTCCCGGTTTGGTCCTGGTCCCGGTTTAGTCCTGGTCCCTGGTTTGGTCCTGGTCCCGGTTTAGTCCTGGTCCTGGTCCTGTCCTGTCAGGAGGACTTCATTTTATTTGTATTTAAAGCGTCTGGTTTTCTGGTTTTAAGGTGGACTGTATGTTCTGACGGAGGGTCCACTACCTGCTGGTCTCCATGAAAATGATGTTGCTTTGCCTGGAATGTTTCACAGTTTGGCTTTAAATGTGTCTTTCTCCATGGAAACAAACAGGTAGAGCTGCCAGAGTGAGGGTTTAAGGTTGGGTTTAGGGTTGGGTTTACAGTCAGGGTTGTGGATAGGGTTAAGGGTTAGCGGTTGGGGTTAGAGTTGGGTTAAGGGTTAGGGATTCAGGTTGAGTTTAGGGTTAGAGGTTGGGTTTAAGGTTAAGAGTTAGGTTTGAGTTAAGGGTTGGGTTAAGAGTTGGATTAGGGTTAGGGTTGAGTGTAGGGCTAGAGGTTGGGGTTGGGTTTAGGGTTAAGGGTTAGGGTTGACTTTAGGGTTGGTTAAAATAGAGGGGTTTGGGTGGGTTTAGAGTTGGGTTTAGGGTTAGTGTTGGGTTCAGGGTTAGGTGTAAGGGTTTAGGGTTTGGATTTAGGGTTGGGGTTAGGATTAGGGTTTAGGGTTGAATTAAGAGTTGGGTTTAGGTTTAGGGTTGTGGTTAGGGATTCAGGTTGAGTTTAGGGTTAGAGGTTGGGGTTGGGTTAAGGTTAGCGTTGACTTTAGGGTTGGTTAAAATAGAGGGGTTTCGGTGGGTTTAGGGTTGGGTTTAAGGTTAAATGTTAGTGTTGGAGTTGAATTAAGAGTTGGGTTTAGGGTTAAGAGTTAGGGTTGAGTAAAGGGCTGGGTTAAGAGTTGGATTAAGGTTCAGGTTTGAGTTTAGGGTTAGGGTTGGCGTTAGAGTTGGGTTAAGGGTTAGGGATTCAGGTTGAATTTAGGGTTAGAGGTTGAGTTTTAGGGTTAAGAGTTATGCTTGAGTTAAAGGTTGGATTAAGAGTTGGATTAAGGTTCAGGGTTGAGTTTAGGGTTAGGGTTGGGTTAGGGGCTATGAATGAGTTTAGGTTTGGGTTAAGAGTTGAATTAAGGGTTAGGGTTGAGTTTATGTTTAGGAATTAGGGTTGGACTAAGGGTTAGGGTTTGGATTTAGGGTTGGGGTTAGGATTAGGGTTTAGGTTAAGGGTTGGGTTTAAGGTTAAATGTTAAGGTTGGGTTTAGGGTTAGGGTTGGGGTTAGGGTTGGTTAAGGGTAAGGGATTCAGGTTGAGTTAAGGGTTAGAGGTTGGGTTTAGACTTAAGCGTTAGGCTTGAGTTAAGGGTTGGGTTTAGAGTTAAATTAAGGGTTAGGGTTGAGTTTATGTTTCGGGATGAGGGTTGGATTAAAGGGTTCGGTTTAGGGTTAGGTGTTGGGTTCCAGTTCCAGGCCAGATCTTTTATTTAACATCTAAACCATGTCGTTTTCTATAGATTCTTTCAAATCTCTCCTTCCTGAGAGTCACTGACCTACTTCTGCTCCGTTGTGACTTTCCAGGACGTTGTGTTGTCGGAAAAATAGTTGCTGGAGTGAATCTGATAAAGATCACCTGGCGTGGCCTAGTTTGACATGTGCTGAGGCCCTGAGAACCATGTCCAAGTGTCTCTAACACAATTAGACAGAGTTTACAGCGTTTAACCGTGACCGGGCCGAGCAGAAGCCGTGAACTCCCCGTCACCCAGGTCAAAGGAAACTCTTGTTATAGCAACACACGATACTGGCGACGGGTTTGTCGGAATGTTTTGCTTACTTACGCTTATCAGAAACCAGGAAATGAAAGGATTTGCCATAGAAAACAGAACCCCGAAATTCCCCCCATTCTTGACTTCTTCGACTGCCGCTCCTGACGCGGATTTCATCATAATGCCACCTTCCTGTTTGAAGGGAATATCGCTCGGGGCGGTCAGGGCCTAGATCCTGTTATGAAAATAAGTCCGTGTGGATTATGAAGGTAATTGTTGTATGGAAAATGGCGCTTTAGGCTTAATATTTGAGGAGGTTGCTGCGTGCTTTGTTTAGCCGAGAGAAACAATTGCTTTTGAAAGTCCCCATTTCGCCCCGAGCAAGTTTGCATTCAAAGTTTAAAGCAATTTGCAAACCGCTTATGAAAAAAACATTATGCATTTTATTATTTTGCTTACTCCCGACTTAAACCTCGGTGTTTGTCGTCCGTGTCCGCCCTGCATGCCCCGTATATTTATATTTATATATCTGTGTTCATTACCGCATTCTCCCTCGTTATATTTGCAAAAACAAGATCATACTCTAACATTTTAACTTGTCTCCATGGATACAGGCCATCGTGGACACCGTGGACAACCTCCTCCGCCCGGAAGCGTTGAAGTCGTGGAGGGATATGAACGCCACGGAGCAGACGCACGCCGCCACCATGCTCCTGGACACGCTGGAGGAGGGCGCCTTCGTGCTCGCCGAGAACCTCATCGAGCCCGCCATCGTCAAAGTCCCCGCCGAGAATATCAGTAAGTGTAGCCCGCTCTAAGCTAACGAACGACAGGCCTTGGGTTTGAGGAGCTGGTTTTCGTCGTGTTGTAGAAATGAGACGATGTTTAAATCTGATTTTGTTGCGTGATTAAAGTTGCTGTACTGGATTTTTACTCGAAATAAAACTAGTTCATTTAAAATAGTTTGCAGCAGTTCAAAGTTCACTTCATCACTTACCAAATTGCTAGCATCCTATTTAATCACGTTAGCACTTTTCCCAGCTTTACAACACAATGACTAGCATGCAAACACCACACTTCCTGGTCCACAGCGGTCTCATGTTGCGCTGCTTTTACTCTACATATATTTTAACTTGATCCATCCATCCATGTTCTTCCTCTTCTCCGGGGCCGGGTCGTGGGGGCAGCAGTCTAAGCAGGGACTCTCCCAGACTTCCCTCACCCCAGACACCTCCTCCAGCTCCAAGAGTCGTTCCCAGGCCAGAGAGACATTCCCCGGGGCCTCCTCCTGGTGGGACATGTCCAGAACACCTCCCTCTGCTGCTATTTTAACTTTAGTAGATTATTTTTTCAGACGACGGTTTAGTTTGTTTTCATCCTTGACAGTTTGGAGCTCACTAGCGCCTCACAGTGGTCACCTGATGTTGCTGTTGCGTGTCTCGTCAGCTGGTTTAAAAAGGTTTTGGCGCTGTCTTTCTCCCACTGGAGGTAGGACGACAGCGCCATCTGCAGTCGGACTTGTTCAGGACAGTTTCCCAGGTGTGTGACAGTGAAAAGGCCCCTCGTCCCGGTTCAAAGTCTCGTGGACACGTTTTTGAATTTCGTTTTGCTCCTTAATCCGGTGACGATGTTTGTTGTCCTGTTGTCCTCTGTCTCGATGATGTTTGCTCCGTCCCCGTCCTGAACGTTCTCCTCTATTTCAAATCTAACTTTATTAAATACAGTTTAAACTTTTTGAGATCACAAGATTCGTCCAGTGGTTAAAGTAAAGTTTTTATCCTCACAAATGTCTTCGATGAGCTTTTGAGGCTTGAACTGGTCCGCCATGAGATGTGCTTTACACGGAATGTTCCACACTATGGCATTAAACTCATTTATGCAGCTTTTTCCATCACAGGTGTTTTTACGGCTCAAAAATCCCATGAAAAACCTGTTTTCTCAGTAACACCTCTGCACAGATCTGACCTGGTGCTGCCGTCTCCATGGAGATAGACAAGTTAATGTGACGCTGTGGAACATTTGAAGCAGGTTTCACATCTGGTAACAAAAACTCCAGTAAATTTCCAGATTGTATCTTTAAATTCTTTCTTATTTTATTGTTTATTTGTCAGGGACCGTGTACAAAAGCATTTATCTCACAAAAAAAGCAGGTGAACACACATTAAAACACATTTCATCACAATTGCATTATTAAACTATCATTTCATTGTTATTTTTAGCAGAAAAATACAATAAAATGCCCAGTACATGATGTTTATTCAGTCCAAACTCATATAAACATGATTCTGTGCAGGTTTTTACAGAGAAACAACGAAACAAATGAACCAGACAAAGTGACACTTTTGATTTTCTAAAATGTCACATTTCTGAAGTTTATTTGAGTAACGTTTCATCTGGGACACAGATCTGACAAATATCTTTTGTCATTATCAGAAGTGAAGAAGTGTTTGTGTAAAGCTGCATCTACACTCAGACTGGACTCAGGTTACGAACGAAATCTGTGACGTGGAGAGACTCACCTTTTCTGCAGATGTAAAAGAGACGGGGAGAAACGGTTTTGTCATATTAAAAATCAGGTTTTTGATTATGTTTGTTATTGGAATCACTCTTTGTTTTATTTCTGTAGCTTCCCCTAAATCACATGTGTCAAACTCAGGCCCATGGGCCAAATGTGGCCCGCCATGCCATTTCCTGTGGCCCTCAACAAGATAAATGAAAAGGTCTGACTGTGTTAAAATGTCAGTTTATCAAGAGAAAGCAAGTTTTACAGCCATATTTTATACATTTATGGAAATACAGATGCAAAATGTGTAAATGGAATAAGTAACAAATGCAGAAAGTTTATGAACACGTTAAAAAAAGTAGTTACATTTATTTTTGAGAGCGAGTATTTTGTGTTTGACGCCGCTGCTCTGTGTTGTTTGTGCTCTGCTATTTTTCTGTTTTTCATTGTTTTAAAATACGTGTTAAGAAAAATTATAATATGTCAAATTTCTAGTAAAATGATTCAAATGTACAGACGGTTTCAGAGTCTGGAGCTGATTCTCTGATGGTCTGAAGAGAAAAGGACTGAGCAGAAGTCGAGGATGTTTGGACCTTTGCAGTTTCAGTGAAGTTTAGCTGTATTTTTAATCATTTTTAATACATTTCTTAGACTTTAATACAAATTAAACTGTTGAAACTGAACATTTCGCATTCAGATATTACAGTGGTGAGAACAAAGGGGTTTTTGGAGTGTTATTTCAGATTTTTGCAGGAGTAGTGTACTCACATAGACGGGGGTTAAGTGCCTCTTCTCCTGCTTTTCTCTCGTTTTTTAGCCCCTCCTTCGTTCCTCGCTCTTCCCATCTTGCCGAGCGGCTCTGGATGTGCCTGCGGGGCCATTTCGGCTTCGACAAACTGCTAATTAGAAGTAACAATCATTTTCACTCTTCTGGTCGCCCGCTGAAGGGGTTTGGTGAGTGGCGGGCTGATACTCTGTGTGTTTTTCACAGATTTGCCACTATAGGCTCAGTGGCACTAATCAGCCCGACACTCGACAAAAGACACAATCGAGGAGGAAGAAGAAGAAGACGACACTCCCCATTGTTCAGCGAAATGAAACGCTCCAGTGAAAGTGTGAAGGAGGCGGCGGGACGAGGGTTTTACTCCTTTAAACACAACCGCTACGTGTGAAAACCTGCAGGGCCATTTCACTGCGTTTATTTATGTTACACAGCAAAAAAAACACACCCTCGTTCAGTGTTTTTTTTTTTTTTTTTGTAATTTCTGCCTTTTATAAACACACAGGAGACATCAGATATGTTACACACGATTTATGGAATTATGTAGTAGAGGAAAAAAAGTGAAATAATGCAGCTAAATATTTTTAAAAATATATTTTCTATTCAAATCCTCACAGTCGCCACACTTTGTTTTGTTGAGAATTTTTTACTTTTATTTTTTTTACTACTTAATTCCCCATTTCACTGCATTTATTTATGTTACATGGCAGCAAAAGTTTAAACACGCCCTTGTTTCTTTCTTTTCTTTTCTTTTTTTTTTCTTTTTTTTTTTTTTATAATTTCTGCCTTTTATAAACACACAGGAGACATCAAATATATTACACAAGATTTATGGAATTATGTAGTAGAGGAAGCTCTAGTAGAGGTTCTTGTACAAGCTGCACTGGATTTGAAGCCGCAGGTTTCCCACCTGTAGTAACATGAAAAATGAGCTCAAAAATGTTCACGACAGTCGTCCCTCACTACAGCGCTTCACATTTCACACTTTTTTACAGTGTATGGAGGCGCGAGTTCTGCGTCCTGATTGGCTAAAGGAGGTGCGTGTTCTGCGTCCTGATTGGCTAAAGGAGGTGCGTGTTCTGCGTCCTGATTGGCTAAAGGAGGTGCGTGTTCTGCGTCCTGATTGGCTAAAGAAGGTGCCGTGTTCTGCGTCCTGATTGGCTAAAGGAGGTGCGTGTTCTGCGTCCTGATTGGCTAAAGGAGGTGCCGTGTTCTGCGTCCTGATTGGCTAAAGGAGGTGCGTGTTCTGCGTCCTGATTGGCTAAAGAAGGTGCTGTGTTCTGCGTCCTGATTGGCTAAAGGAGGTGCTGTGTCTCCTGTACAGGACAGAATGTGTCTGCTTTAGTTTGTGGATCAGTGACTGCAGGAAAAAGAACATTACGAGACATTACAGCGGCGCCAGGATGAAGAGGCGGAGTCAGAGGAACTGAGAAATACACCTGCAGCAAAACATAGAGAATAATTGTAAAAACAAATCATGTTTTCGACTTTTTCATTTATCGTGGGTTTTTTGGAACGTAATAAATGAGGGACCACTGTGTATCTTACGGAAAAAAATGAATAAGCTGCACTGTACCATGAGCCGCAGCAGTGAAAGTGTAGGAAAAAAGTAGCGGCTTATAGTCCAGAAAATACGGTACTTTAAACGGTACTTTAAACTGTTTCTGTATTTATTACTTAGTCAAGTTACAAATATCACACATGCATTTGCCTAAATATAAAAATATGTCTGTGTAACTGAGTTTTCCTGATAAAATGACATTTTAAGACCATTAAACCTTTTAATTTACCTGTCGAGGGCCACATAAAATGATGTGGAGGGCCACATTTGGCCCGCGGGCCTTGACTTTGGCACATGTGACAAGAACATCTCCATGGAGACGAGCAGGTGGCGGATCCTCCTCCAAAAAGGTTACACAGTGGCGGACTTTAAATAACTGTAAATAACTACATATTTTTCGATAAAGGGATGGAATACTTGTGGATTTGAGCATAAAACATAAAAAATAAACATATTTACCTCGTTTCTTTATATCTTTGTATGTTTCACGTCGTTCGTATGTGTATAAACTGTAGAACGTAGTAAAAATAAAGAAAAAACAGCTTGAATGAGCGAGTGAGTCCGGGCTTTACTCGGCTCCTTTGTCCCTGTTTGCAGTTCATCCATTTGCCTTTAGTCGGCTCGATAGGTCGGGTCAGGCTTTGATTTTATCGGCTCTTTTAGTTTAAAGTAAATAATCTAGTACTTTCCATTACTGCAGAGGTTCGCACTAAAATGAAATCACCACGGCTGAAATTGACAGCGCGTTAACCACAGCAGCCGGCGCCATTATCCCGCTAAAACGACGTATTCGTCAGACTGGGCTTTAGCCGCAGAGTAACTAGTCTTTATCAGCGGGGCTAACTAGCACTTAATGGGAAAAAGCCTTGGAGAGAACAGATAGAGCGTCGTTTGAATGGGACAATGCCTCTCAATTGCTGCCTTTGTTTTCCCGCTGAGGTCCGTGGACAGTTCATCTTGCGGCGTGTACTCAATGAGGTGACTTTACTACGCCAGAAAAAGATTAAAACCCAATGAGGTATAAGACAAAAGGGGGGCGCGGCGGAGAACATAACCGCAGAAACGGAGGAGCGAGCGGGACGGAGGAGAGGCGGACTTCAATTCTATCACAATGCAAATAAAGTGCCTTTCAGGAGCTATTTGCCGGGTTATTGAGGAGACACCAAATCTTTTCCCCCGACGTCGGCAGGAGGAGATGTAGCGTTTTTAAAATAATACTCTCCCTGGGGAATGGGCACTTTGTTCGTGGCTGCATAAAAGGGAAGAAAACAGATCCTGGCCAACATTTTAAAAGCGTTCTCCTCAGATATGATGCTCAGAAGGAAGTTTTTATAGAGTGATGTTGTGCTTAGCGACCGTTAGCATGCTCATGTTGCGTTTATAAGGGATTTATCTGTAGAAATGTTTCGTTTGGACAGTAAAGACGTCACTGTTTTCTCATTCTTCACAAAGTCGTGTGGTCTGGAGCTGCGTCCTGTCTCCCCGAGTTCATAACAGGCCGGTTTGCCAGGCTAGAACCTCAAGGCGACGCTAAAGTGCTTCAGTAAACAGATGCATTGTTTAGAAAGGCATTAGCATTAGCATTAGCATTAGCATTGTGCAAACAGCATTAAGGCAGTATTGTTTTTGAAAGTGATGGTTATAAATGCGACTGGATGAATGGGCTAAAGCCGTAGACTCTTTATATAAACGGACATAGCTAACCTGCTAACCGCCGCGTGCTAAACAGGAAGTGATCATGGGCGCTACCAGCTCCATCGACTCTGGCTCCAGTTCACTTTCTATTGAAAAACTGTGTCCCCTCTCTCTGTAACTGCTGCTGTCAGATTCGTCAATTTGGTCTTAAATGTTCGTTGTTGTTTTTTTACTTTTTTTTTTTTTTTTTGTTATTTTGAGTTTTTGTTGTTTGTTTGTTTTTTTTTTATTTTGAGTTTATTTATTTAAATGTTTTGTTATCTTGAGTTTATTTATTTATTATTCTTTTTTTGTTTGTTTATTTTTGTATTTTTCGAGTTATTTTTAGTTGGTGTTTTTTTTGTTTTTTTCATTTAATTTTTTTGTTGTTTATTTTAGTGTTGTTTTTTTATTATTCCTTTTCTTTTTTTTTCTTTTTATTGTTACTATTATTATATGTATGTCTCATTTTTGTCCTGTGCAGCTGGTCTGTAGTTTGTTACTTTATGTGTGTGGATGCGGTAGATTTAGTTAATTTAGTTATTTGAAAAAAAAAAGTTATACAATTAGAGTAATGTTCAAGTACTGACACCTTACTGCCTAATAAAAATATTTTTGGGAAGAAATGAACATTAATAACAGACACATCGCTCCTGTTAGCGTTAGCAACAGGTTTGATTGACAGCGTTGCTAAGCGTCTGCCTCGCTCCTGATTGGCTCTTTGGTTGCTATGATAATTCTTTTACACCGTCTGTGGTTAAAGCTGAAGCACCAAACATATTTACTTTAAAAGAGAAACGTTTCTACCTCCCACATAATAAAATATGTGTCAGAATCACTGCACGACGATCCAAGTATCCAGTATTTTATCTACTGCAAACATGAAGAAACCTGTGAAAACTGCTGGAGTTTGAGGTTTGGGCGTAAAAAACACTCCACACTTAAGTCCAAGTTTCATACATGTGATAACAGCAGTGGTGGAAAGTAACAAAGTAAAAGTAGTAGTAGTAGTAAGTGTTTTATAGAACTCGAACGACATTAAATCACAAAACAACTAATCAAGACATAAATAATCATCATAAAAGTAACATTAAAAGAGAAAAGTGCAGAATAAAAACCTTCAGTCACAGAGAAACAGCTACTTTTATGTATTTGGACTTAACTTCAGTACATTTCACAGTGGTACTTTTTACTTTTACTTGAGTACATTTGAGAGCAGTATCTGTACTTTCTACTTTTCTGAACTGGACTGAAAAGTAAAAGTATTTGATTGTGTGAGAGCTGCTGAAAAGTCTGAGTTTATAACAAAAATATACAAATAAAAACAGAAAAAAACTGTTGGTTCAGTTGTTTCTGTTGAACAAAATTGGAGCTGTTATAGATTTATTAGATCTTAAAATCAGTGCAAAAATACTTAACGTTTTACTCTTTAAGTACATTTTTAACAAGTACTTTAATACTTTTACATAAGTAGACTTTTCATGTGATACTTTTACTTTTACCTGGAGTATTTTTTGCTCTGAAATCTCTACTTTTCCTTATTAAAACTGAGTACTACTTCTTCTTCTCTGGATAAAAGTGACTGGCAGCTGTTTAAATCTCATCTTTTCTTTTCGTCTTTTGAAAATTCCGTCGCACAAAGAGGAACGAACGCTCGCCCCAGAATAGCTCTCATTACTCTCCTAAACGCCGCAGAAGACACATTTTTAGAACCTGTGAAACATTAATAAAAAATGTCCTAAAATAAAGTTACTCAGTACTTTCTCTTTGTTACTCTTCATCGGCGCCTGGCCCACTTCCTCATGTCGAGCTGTCAGGAGCCATCTTGGTGAGGTAGCGACGGCGGAGGTTCAGAGAGTGATACTTTCTCTTGACCTCTCGGTAATATCACACATCAAAGGGAGCACCGCCGGCAGCTGGCGGGCCGCCGGAGACGAGCTGCTGGAATTTGGAAGGATTTTTGAGAGATTTGCTCCGTCTAGGCCCACTTATCTGACCCTATGGGGAGAAGCGGGAACTCAAAAGCTCAATCATATTTTTGATCCTATGAATATCTGACATTCACGCTGCAACAGGCCACACGCTCGCCGCCTGTCGTCTTCTTCGCTCTTTCTCTTTCCGTCTCGTCCTTGTCGGGAGTTTTTCGTTTCTTTTCCCGACTCGTCGCTGCCTCCGAGGCGTTAGCGTTGCCAAACTAGCTTACTGACACATTCTTTGTAAATGATGCCTCTGTGGGGAGTCGGATTGTGCCACTGGTGTAATATTTTTTTTAACTGTTAACGTTACTGGTTCCTGCAAAGTAATGACTTTTAATCGTATTAAAATATGCAGCGTTTTGTTCCTTAAATACACTCAGGGAAAGACGTTCAGTCGGTGCTTCTGCTGGTGGAGCGTCAGCGGTGAAGAGGAACTTGTTTATATAAACGGACTTAGCTAACCTGCTAGCCGCTGTCGCGTTCCAAACAGGAAGTGATCATGGGTGCACTTCCTGCTCCATCGACTCTGGCTCCAATTCACTTTACATTGAAAAGCTGTGTCCCCTCTGTCTGTATCTGCTGCTCTACATCATCCTGTCTTGAATGTTTGTATTTCTTTTTTGTTTTGTTTTTTTGTCTGTTCTTTTGAGTTTATTTATGATTTTTTTTTTAGATTATTTTCTTCATTTTCTTTTTTTTTTTTTTTGTTATTTTGAATTATTCTTTTTAATTTTCTTGAGTTATTCTGAGTTCACTTTGACATTGTTTTTTTTTTTTATTTTTTGTTTTTTTGTGTTTTTTTTATTTTTTATTTATAAATTTTTGAAGTTGATTTTCTTCATTTTATTTTCTTTATTTTTTAATTTTTTGAGTTATTCTGAGTTCATTTTGAATGTTTTTTTGTTTATTTATTTTTGTTTATTTATTTGAATTTATTTAATCAGGTCAAAATCAGGTCCTTCTTTCCCCGACGTCGCTACTGTTAGCGTTAGCGACAGGTTTGATTGACAGCGTTACTAAGCATCCGCTCCCTGTTAAACCAGTGGTGTGGGCGTGAAGGGGCGTTACCTTCAGCAGCCTCGCTCCTGATTGGCTCTTTGGTTGCTGTGATACTCGTGGTCGGACTCTAAATATGGAAATATGGAAGTAGCGGCGTGATGCTAACAGACTGTGTTATGTGTGAAAACGAGCAGTGATCAGACAGACAGACGGGGTACACAGAAGGTTGCTGTTTCAATTCCTGCTCTGTTTGTTGTGTCATTGAGCAAGACACTGACGTCCCCGCTGTCTGTGAGCGATCGTGTGTGATCCTGGTTTTTGAACAGGACGTTTTTATAATGTGGAATGTGAAAATGTTCCTGTTTTCGAGGTACAAACCGGCTCAAAGTGAAGTCGATATAGCTGATGATACTCTGATATTTGACCGTGGCGTTTTGTCCTTCTCTCTTGCCGTAGTGCTGGACGTGTACGTGATCAGCACAGACGGGCAGGTGCAGGACTTCAGGTTTCCTCAGAGCAGTAAAGGAGGCAGCTTCCTCCAACTGTCGTCCAACACGGTCAAAGCAAACAGCAAGAACGGTAAGAAACTCACAACCTCCTCTGATTCTTCTTCTGCTGCTGCTGCTTCTTTTTCTTCTTCTTTTGCTTCTGCTTCTTCTTCTGCTTTTGGTTCTTCTTCTTCCTCTTCTTCTGCTGCTTCTGCCTCTTCTTCTCTTTTTTCTTCCTTTCTTCTTCTTCTTCCTCCTTCTGCTCCTTTTTCTTCTGCTTCTTCCTTTTCATTCTTCTTTTTTCTTCCTCCTTCCTTCTTCTTCTGCTCCTTTTTCTTCTACTGCTTCCTTTTTCCTTATTCTTTCTTCTTCCTTCTTCTGTCTTCTTCTTCTTCTTCTTCTTCTTTTTCTTCCTCCTCCTTCTGCTCCTTCTTTTTCTTCTTCTTCCTTCTTCTTCTGCTTGTTCTTTTTCTTCTGCTTCTTTTCCCCTCCTTCTTCCTTCTTTTCCTTCTTTTCTTCTTCTTCTTTTGCTCCTTCTTTTTCTTTTACTTCTTCTTCTTCTCCTTCTTCTCCCTTTGTCCTTCATCCTTTGTCCTTCTTCTTCTGCTCCTTCTTTTTTTTGCTTGCTTCTTTTTTTCAATCTTCTTTCTTTTCAATCTTCTTCCTTCCTCTCCTCCTCCTCCTCCTCCTCCTTTCTTCTTTCTTCTTCCTCTTCCTCCTTTTCGATCTTAGATAAGAACAAATGATTGAAATGTGCCTTAAATTCTCCTGATACACGAGCTTGAAATAAACAATGAAATGAAGTCGGACTGAACCATTTGGAGAAAAAATCCAACTGTGATTTTTGTAACGAGCTTCGCAGTTTCTGTGATAATCAGGATTATTCAGTTCAAAGTTCACATTTTAGACCGATTTGATTTTAGAACTGACAAAAAGACTGAAATTTGAACTGACAAAGTAACACGAGGCACATTTCAGAACATGCTAATGACCGAAGCTGCGGCGTTAGCATCTTTTTATGTAGAACACACTGGAATATTTCATTTGTAAAGGACGTTTCAAACATTTTTAAATTTCGTTTGGGGTTAATCTGCATCTCTAAACTGCCCCTCACAACTTTAAAGCACGATTTAGCTTAATATATTTTGAGCTCAGAATCACAGGCGCAGATAAAATGCTCCGTCTTTACCTTTAGGTATTGTTATTGACGCTAATGATGTAAACCCACCGTCTGTTATGGCTTATGGGTCTTTTTATTGGACAGTATATCGCGCTAATTGGATAACAGGGGACGCTAATGCTACAAACACAAAAGTTGGGTTTTGCTCACAGGGGGCGCTGACAAGAGATTATGCATGTTCTGATAGTTCTTAAAACTCCTCTTTTGACTTGATTTTACTTGAGGCTGTCATAAAACGCACCTTTAGTTCAATCATTGCAGTTTCCTTAAAAGTCGTTTTATTTCCTTTGCTTCATAACTGTTTTTTTTACTTGTTCGTGTGATTTAATGTAGTTTCCTCGTCACAAACCGACCTGGAGTTGTGTTTTGTCATGTTTAACACACAAACCCTGCATCTTTACGCTTCTTTTGAGTTCTTCTCTCTGTTCCACCTTGTGATGTCATCATGTGGTGATACAGGAAGTGCTCCACCGTGGTTTTAAACTCCACACACCTTCATTTCTAGAATCATTTGGATAATCTCAGTCCTGGAACTGCCGATTTCTACTGAACTAAAGGTAAAAGGAGTTGCTAAAACGTTTGAAAATTACCACTTCATGACATCACAAGGTGGAACAGAGCATTTTGAGATGTGTGAATGAAACAAAACACAACTCCAGGTCTGTTTTTGGTATTTGTGGTATTAGGTCCACTTGATTTTGTTATGTTTTTAATGTTAGCAGTAATGTTAGCAGTAATGTTAGCTGTACCGTTAGCATATATTTCACTTATCCAGGTACAAAAACACAATGGTATTTGGACAGCTGGATGTTAGTAATGTTAGCATTGACGTTAGCATTAATGTTAGCAGTAACGTTAGCATGTATTTAATTTTCAAGGTATAAAAACACAATAGAATTAGGTCGGCTGGATTTGGATATGTTTATAATGTTAGCAATAATGTTAGCAGTAATATTAGCAGTACGTTTAGCATGTATTCACTTCTTCAGGTACAAAAACACAGTGGAATTAGGTCAGCTGTATTTTGTTATGTTAGTAATGTTAGGAGTAATGTTAGCAATAATGTTAGCAGTAATGTTAGCCGTACCTTTAGCATGTATTTCACTTATCCAAGTACAAAAACACAAAGTTAATAAGTCAGGTGGATTCTGTTTTGTTAGTAACGTTAGCAGTTATATTAGCAGTTATGTTAGCATATATTTCACTTATCCAGGTACAAAAAACAATGTTATTAGGTCAGCTGGATTTGCTTATGTTATTAATGTTAGCAGTAATGTTAGCTGTAACATTAGCATATATTTCACTTCTCCAGCTACAAAAACACAATGGAATTAGGTCAGCTGGATTTTGTTATGTTAGTAATGTTAGCAATGATGTTAGCAGTAATGTTAGCAGTATCTTTAGCATGTATTTCACTTATCCAGGTACCACAACTCAATTTTATTAAGTCAGCTGGATTTGGATATGTCAGTAATCTTAGCAGCTAGGTTAGCAGTTATGTTAGCAGCTATGTTAGCATATATTTCACTTAGTCAGGTACAAAAACACAGTGGTATTAGGTCAGCTGGATTTGGTTATTTTAATAATGTTATCAGTGATGTTAGCAGTGATGTTAGCAATAATGTTAGCAGTACCTTTAGCATGTATTTCACTTATCCAGGTACAAAAACTGAGTATTATTAGGTCGGCTGGATTTGGATATGTCAATAATGTTAGCAGCTAGGTTAGCGGTTATGTCAGCATATATTTCACTTAGTCAGGTACAACACAGTGGGATTAGGTCAGCTGGATTTGGATATGTCAGTAATGTTAGCAGTTATGTTAGCAGTGATGTTAGCAGTAATGTTAGCAGTGATGTTAGCAGTAATATTAGCAGTAATGTTAGCAGTGATGTTAGCAGTTATGTTAGCAGCTATGTTAGCAGTTATGTTAGCAGCTATGTTAGCAGCTATGTTAGCAGCTATGTGAGCAGTTATGTTAGCAGTAATGTTAGCAGTAATGTTAGCAGTGATGTTAGCAGTGATGTTCGCAGTAATGTTAGCAGTAATGTTAGCATCTATAAAAAACTCGTGCACTTAGCTCCTCCTGTTAGCGCCACCTGCCACATTAGCATCCCCGTATAATGACCTTTTTCCTTAGCGGATGATGATAAATCTGTTCTTTCTCGGCGCAGGTGTTGCTAAGCTGGTCTTCGTTCTGTACAAACACCTGGGACAGTTCCTGAGCACCGAGAACGCCACGCTCCGAGGCCTGGGCGAGCCGAGCCGCCGCAACCTCTCGCTCACCGTCAACTCCCACATCCTGTCCGCCTCCATCACCAAGGAGTCGAGCCGCGTGTTCACCGCCGACCCCGTGATCTTTACTCTGGAGCACCTGGATGTAAGTCCTCCCCCCGAGACACTCCTCCGCTCACTCCCTCCACTCGCTCTCTCCATCCCTCACTCACTTCCTCCGTCCCTCGCCTCCCTTTTATCCTCACTCCTTTGCTCTTTCCCCTCTCTCCCTCACTCCCTTTACTCCCTCATTCCCTCAGTTGCTCCTTCCCTCCGCTCCCTCCCCTCCCTCCTCCCTTACCCCCCTTCCCTCACTCCTTCTCCTCGCTCCTTCCTTCCCTCCCTCCTTCCATCCCCTCGCCCACTCTCTCCCTTGCTCACTTTCTCTCCTACTCCGTCCTTCCTTCCCTCCTCTCCCCTTGCTCCTCCTCTCCCTCCCTCCCTCTTGCTCCTCCCCCTCCCTCCCTCCGTCTCACTCCCCCTTTCCCTCCCCCTCGCTCCCTCGCGTCCTCTCTTTCCTCACTCCCTCTTTCCTCCTTCTCTCCGTCCCTCCCCTCTCCTCCCTCCTCCTGTCCCTCTCCTCTTTCCCTCTATCTCCTCCTCCTCTCCCTCCCTCCCTCCCTCCCTCCGACGCCCCCTTTCTCCCTCTTTTCCCTCTCCTCACTCCCTCTTTCCTCACTCCCCCTCTTCCCTTTCTCCTTCCCTTCTTCCTCCCATCCCTTCACTCCCTCTCTCTCTTGCTCTGTACCTCCCTCGCTCCTTCCCTCCTCTCCCTCCCTCTCTCTCTCTCTCCCTCTCTTGCTCCTCCCCTCCCTCCCTTCGTCTCACTCCCCCTTTCCCTCCCTTGCTGCCTCTTTCCCTCCCTCCTTCTCTCCCTCCCTCCTCTCTCTTCTCTCTCCGTCTCCTCCCTCCTCCTCTCCTCCTTTTTTCCTCTCTCCTCCCTCCTCCTCTCCCTCTCCTCTCTTCGTCTCCTCCCTTCTCCCCTCCTCCTCTCCTCCTTTCTTCCTCTCCTTCTCTCTTCCTCTCCTCTTCTCCTCCTCTCGTCTTCTCTTCCTCTCCTCCTCTCCTCCCTCCTCCTCTCCTCTTCTCTTCCTCTCCTCCTCCTCTCGTCTTCTCTTCCTCTCCTCCCTCCTCCTCTCTTCCTCAGTACTCAATACTGTTACTAAAGTAAAAGTACAGACACGGAGGTAAAAAGTTACTCAAGTAAAAGTAAAAACATCACATGAACAAATCTACTTGAGTAAAAGTATTAAAGTACTGTTTAAAACTGTAAAAGTACTTCACACGAGCGCTAAATGTCGAGATAAAAAACACATATTGAGTCAGTTTCTTATTTTTTCTTGATTTTTGAAGCAAAATCTCAAACTTTTAAACTTTAATCAGGATATTTCCACAAAAATGATAAAAATGACTCTTTAAATCACAGAAAAGTCCAGTACTTCATTACCTCCAGCGCAGATATGAACCAAAATGAAGCGTTCAGAGCAAAAATAGACCTTTTACATTGTCCGACCGATATATCGAGCCGATATTTGGCCTTTGTAGCTCATCAGATATCGAACCAAACCCTCCGACACAGACCTGGACTTTGTTTTACTCGATTTGTCGCTTAAACTCACAATGTCCCGACTAAAAACTGAACAATCTTCTTTTAGAACAGCCCAGTCTTTAAACGTTTCTAAACCTTTGTGAAAAACGCTGTTGTTTTGTCGTGTTTTTGCCTGTTTTCTTTTATAATGTCGTACTTTAAATCGTCTCTGTGAGTTTTTAAATGTGCTTTAGAAATAAATTTGTCTTGACGTGACACAAATAAGAAGCGACAGAGGCGTAAACGTGATCCGCCGCTGTTCTTAAAGGTCTGCGCTACAAACGGCTCAGGGACACTTTCGATTTTAATGACATAATTTCAGGAAAAGAAGAGAAATACTCGGCTCTGGATTCTGAATAATCTGTGTCCGTCGTGAAAAAGCTCATGTCCATTACACTTTTTGCATCTATTACAGTTTCTTTAAATGAAAATGATCCGTGGCTGTGTAAATGTTTTATGTTTTATTGGATTAATTCTGTGCCGGTTTAGTGTCGGCGTCAGTTCAGCGGCTCTTTCACTCCGACAGAAAACGCTCGGATTAAGTGACAGCTGCTGCTACTGTAAAGAGAACCAGAGATTTATTGAAACGGCCAAAGAAAAGTTTCCAGAATCAGAAAGATTAAACTCACAGTACAACAAATCAAAACATAATCATCATAAAGTAAAAAGAAAAGTGCAGAATAAAACCGTCAGTCACAGATAAACTGAACCGTCTCAGTCTGAACATGTTTGTCTGACGTTAGAGATTCGACCTGAATGTGTCAGACTCATTGTACAAACTGTTTTCTAATAATAGATTTATTACATTTCAGTTCAATAAACAGAAAAACTTTGAACAACTTTTACCCTGAACTATTTAAATATAATCTGGTCACGTTCGGCCGGATTAATAAACCCAACGGGCCGTGTGTGGCCCCCGGGCCGTAGTTTGCGCATGTCTGATTTAAATGCACAAAACTCAAACACCGATTCATCTAGTTTAGAACCAGTTTAGAACCAGTTTAGACTGGGTTTAGTCCTGGTTTTGTCCCTTTGGTCTTGTTCTGATTCAGCTCAGGATCGTTCTAAAGATCCGGTTCTGTCGCTCCCCGGTTCTGTCGCTCCCCGGTTCTGTCGCTCCCCGGTTCTGTCGCTCCATGATTCTGTCGCTCCATGGTTCTGTCGCTCCCTGGTTCTGTCGCTCGCCGGTTCTGTCGCTCCATGGTTCTGTCGCTCGCCGGTTCTGTCGCTCCATGATTCATGGTTCTGTCGCTCCCTGGTTCTGTCGCTCCCCGGTTTCTGTCGCTCCATGGTTCTGTCGCGCTCCATGGTTCTGTCGCTCCATGGTTCTGTCGCTCCATGATTCTGTCGCTCCATGGTTCTGTCGCTCCATGGTTCTGTCGCTCCATGATTCTGTCGCTCCATGGTTCTGTCGCTCCATGGTTCTGTCGCTCGCCGGTTCTGTCGCTCCATGGTTCTGTCGCTCCATGGTTCTGTCGCTCCATGATTCTGTCGCTCCATGGTTCTGTCGCTCCATGGTTCTGTCGCTCCATGGTTCTGTCGCTCCATGTTTCTGTTGCTCCCCGGTTCTGTCGCTCCATGATTCTGTCGCTCCATGGTTCTGTTGCTCCATGGTTCTTTCGCTCCATGGTTCTGTCGCTCCATGGTTCTGTCGCTCCATGGTTCTGTCGCTCCATGGTTCTTTCGCTCCCTCGTTCTGTCGCTCCATGGTTCTGTCGCTCCATGATTCTGTCGCTCCATGATTCTGTCGCTCCATGATTCTGTCGCTCCATGGTTCTGTCGCTCCATGGTTCTGTCGCTCCATGATTCTGTCGCTCCATGGTTCTGTCGCTCCATGATTCTGTCGCTCCATGGTTCTGTCGCTCCATGGTTCTGTCGCTCCATGGTTCTGTCGCTCCATGATTCTGTCGCTCCATGGTTCTGTCGCTCCATGATTCTGTCGCTCCATGATTCTGTCGCTCCATGATTCTGTCGCGCTCATGGTTCTGTCGCTCCATGGTTCTGTCGCTCCATGGTTCTGTCGCTCCATGATTCTGTCGCTCCATGGTTCGGTCGCTCCATGGTTCTGTCGCTCCATGATTCTGTCGCTCCATGGTTCTGTCGCTCCATGGTTCTGTCGCTCCATGATTCTGTCGCTCCATGGTTCGGTCGCTCCATGGTTCTGTCGCTCCATGATTCTGTCGCTCCATGGTTCTGTCGCTCCATAATTCTGTCGCTCCATGGTTCTGTCGCTCCATGATTCTGTCGCTCCATGGTTCTGTCGCTCCATGGTTCGGTCGCTCCATGGTTCTGTCGCTCCATGATTCTGTCGCTCCATGGTTCTGTCGCTCCCTGGTTCTATTGCTCCTTCGTTCTTTCGCTCCATCGTTCTTTCGCTCGTGCCCTTTCACCATCAGTAATTAATGAAACTACGTCAAAACAGCGAGTGCCTTTAAAGTGGAGCGTCAGAGCTTTTTCCCCGAGGTGCTTTGTCTGATTAATTGTCGACTTTTCCTCGTAATTTCATCTTTTTTATGACATTTTCAAACTGCTGCATATGCATGTGTTCATAAACATTTGATCGTGAAAGATAAACGGTTTTAAAGAACAAAAACAGACCTGGCCTTCGCACATTTACTCTTAAAATCTAAATTCTGAACCGCGTGTCATGTATAACTGTGCATTTAAATGGACATTACTCACGTTCTCGCCGATATCCCCGATAAATGGTTCAACATCTCAACTGTCAAACTTGAGACAGTTCTTTGATGACGATCTTTTCTCCTGTTTTTCAAACCCAAATTCTATCTCACAGTTGTTTTCTTCTCCGGAAAAGAAGAAAATTTGTACGATCTATTTGAAACTTCCAGGTTTTAACTGGACAAAACTAAAAAACTGATTCAAAATGTTTAGTCCTGGTTTAGTCCTGGTTTAGTCCTGGTTTAGTCCTGGTTTAGTCCTGGTTTAGTCCTGGTTTAGTCCTGGTTTAGTCCTGGTTTAGTCCTGGTTTAGTCCTGGTTTAGTCCTGGTTTAGACCTGGTTTAGTCCTGGTTTAGTCCTGGTTTAGTCCCGGTTTAGTCCCGGTTTAGACCTGGTTTAGTCCTGGTTTAGACCTGGTTTAGTCCTGGTTTAGTCCTGGTTTAGACCTGGTTTAGACCTGGTTTAGTCCTGGTTTAGTTCCGGTTTAGACCTGGTTTAGTCCCGGTTTAGTCCCGGTTTAGTCCCGGTTTAGTCCCGGTTTAGTCCTGGTTCTGCTCAGACACCTTTGGATGAGTCTCTCTTGTTTCTGTGATATAAATTTTGAATCGACAGAAAACTTCTTTTTTTAAAGTTTGTTTTCTAAATCCTTTTGAGACGATGTTCAGGCTTTTCTCTGTGATTCCAAATTTAAAAGATTTTACCAGCAAAGACATAGTTTTGAGTAAATTCTTTATCCCCAAGTTGCAGATTCTTAAAAAACAAACCGTCCTTCCTCACATTTCATAAAGAAGTTTGTCTTTTTCTCATTTGTGAGTTTGATGGAAAAAAAATTCTATAAAACTTAAAAATGTAAAAGATGATCTAAGTCTTATGGACAACCCCTAGTGTCGTCTTCTTCTTCTTCTTCTTCTTCTTCTTCTTCTTCTTCTTCTTCTTCTTCTTCTTCTTCTTCTTCTTCTTCTTCTTCTTCTTCTTCTTTCTTCTTCTTCTTCTTCTTCTTCTTCTTCTTCTTTCTCTTCTCTCTTCTTCTTCTTCTTCTCTTTCTTCTTCTTCTTCTTTTTCTTCTTCTTCTTCTGTCTTCTTCTTCTTCTTCTTCTTCTTCTTCTTCTTCTTCTTCTTCTTCTTCTTCTTTTCTTCTTTCTTCTTCTCTTCTTCTTCTTCTTCTTCTTTCTTCTTCTTCTTCTCTTCTTCCTCTCCTCCTCCTCCTCCTCCTCCTCCTCCTTCTCTCCTCTCCTCCTCCCTCCTCTCCTCCTCCTCCTCTCCTCCTCCTCCTCCTCCTCCTCTCCTTCTTCTTCTTCTTCTTCTTCTTCTTCTTCTGCTTCTTCTTCTGTTCCAAACAGGAAGTGATCATGGACGGGTCCATCAACTTTGGTTCCAATTCACTTTCGATTGAAAAACAGTCCTTCTCGAATCGTCGTTTTAGCCTTAAAATGTTCATTAAACCTTCTCTACACGACCCTGGTGTTACCTTCAACAGCCTCTCTCCTGATTGGCTCTTTAGTTGCTATGATACTCACAGTCAGAATCTAAACTCGCCCGTGTCTCTTAGTCCACTTCTTTATCCAGTCTGGCTGTATCTCATTTAAATTTAATAACTTGGCGTTTTTCTGTGTTTTTTTGCAGAAGGAGCACTATTACAACCCCAACTGCTCGTTTTGGAACTACTCTGAGCGGAGCATGATGGGATATTGGTCCACGCAGGGCTGCAAACTTCTGGACACCAACAAGAGCCACACCACCTGCTCCTGTAACCACCTGACCAACTTCGCCATCCTGATGGCTCATCGAGGGAACGTGGTGAGTGCTGCTGCTGCGGAGGAAAACTCACATTTATGTTCATCGTCTGGGACAAGTCCATCAGAGCAGAGTCGTGTGGAGGATGGTTTTTAAAGTAAAACCCGTAGATTTGTCACGAGGAGAGAACCAGCCTGGTGTGGAGCAGTTATTGGGTGTAACTTCAGTTCTATGAGTTTTTGTTTATTTAAAATATATTGTTGAAATTGACTTTATCTGATCTTTAGTTGTCATTAATGATCTTTAGAATCATTAGTATTTCAAACTGAGCTTCTGTGTCCATTGATCTGAAGGTTGCCGGTTCAAATCCCGCTCTTGACTCAAGCATCATGTGTGAACGAAAACAAAACACAACTCCAGGTCTGTTTTTAGGAGGAAACAGTGTTAGAACATGGATTAAACCTCAGAAGAATTAAATTTTGTGTAATATAGAACCTTTAAATACATCCTCCAGCTCCTCAGGCTGCGGTGATGTAAGTTTTAAATAAAAATAAAAAGCCTG
Source organism: Periophthalmus modestus (assembly GCA_019594935.1). NCBI lineage: Eukaryota > Metazoa > Chordata > Actinopteri > Gobiiformes > Gobiidae > Periophthalmus > Periophthalmus modestus. Next base: position 1,207,893 of record JAIEZT010000026.1, read on the forward strand.
AACATAAAGATATTTTGATCACTTCCACGCTAACTCTGACACCTCAGGAGCACTTTGGCGACATCTTCTGCGTTAACCGGCCTCCCGCTTTGTTACACTCCAGCCGAGGTCGTTCTTTCGCTGATAGATTTTCACACACGCTCCAAGAACGGCATTTCAGTCACGATAATTAGATCGTTGGCGCGTTCGTGGGGAGGACGCCGAGCGAAAAAAGGTGCTGTCACTTTAAAAGAACAAGACGGTGAATCAGAGCAGAATACGGCAGATTATTATCACGAGGGATTCACCTGACGCTCGTGTAAGGATCGAGACTGAGAGGCAGACACGGAGGAAGAAAAGAAGAGGAAGGAGAGGAAGAGGAAGGAGAAGGAGAGGAAGAGGAAGGAGAGGAAGAGGAAGGAGAGTCAGACATGGGAAGAAAGAAAAGGAGAGGAAGGAGAGGAAGAGGAAGGAGAAGGAGAGGAAGAGGAAGGAGAGGAAGAGGAAGGAGAGTCAGACATGGAAGAAAGAAAAGGAGAGGAAGGAGAGGAAGAGGAAGGAGAGGAAGAGGAAGAGGAAGAAGAGTCAGACATGGAAGAAAGAAAAGGAGAGGAAGGAGAGGAAGAGGAAGAAGAACAAAAGAAGGAGGAGGTAAAGGAGGAAGAAGAAGAGGAAGAGGAAGAAGAAGAAGAAGAAGAGGGGGGAAGAAGAAGAAGAGCAAGAAGAGGAAGAGGAAAAGGAAAAAGAGGAAGAAGAGGAGGAAGAAGAAGAAGAAGAAGAGGGGGGAAGAAGAAGAAGAGCAAGAAGAGGAAAAGGAAGAAGAGGAGGAAAAAGAGGAAGAAGAGGAGGAAGAAGAAGAAGAGGAAGAAGGAGGAGGAGGAATAAGAAGAAGAAGAAGAGGAGGGGGAAGAAGAGCAAGAAGAGGAAGAGGAGGAAGAAGGAGGAGGAATAAGAAGAAGAAGAAGAAGAGGAGGGGAGAAGAGAAGAGGAAGAGGAAAAAGAAGAAGAGGAAGAAGGAAGGAGGAGGAGGAAGAAGAAGAGGAAGAAGAAGGAGGAGGAGCAAGAAGAGGAAGAAGAAGAAGAGCAAGAAGAGGAAGATGAAAAGGAAGAAGAAGAAGAGGAGGAAGAAGAAGGAGGGGGAGGAAGAAGAAGAGGAAGAAGGAGGAAGAAGGAGGAGGAACAGGAGGAAGAAGAACAAGAAGAGAAGGAGGAGGTAGAAGAGGAAGAAGAAGAGTAGGAAGAAAAAGAAGAGGAAGAAGAAGAGGAAGAGGAAGAAGAGAAATAAGAAGAAGAAGAGGAAAAAGAAGCAAAAGAAGAAGAAGCATGAGCAGCTGTAACCCGCAGCTTAAACTCATGTTCTCCTCTTGAAGTGGCGTCGGATCCGTTTGGTCGTGAAACTCAATTACAATCCAATTACATGATAAGTAGCATGTGTAGCAAGGCATCCTGGGTAAATGTGCGGTTCATTTAATAACGCCGTGAACTCCCAGGTCCCGTGTCATTTGTCTTAACCTCAACCTTAAAACCACAAGCTCCGAAACCCGACCCCCTGACGCTTCGCCAAACCAATTCTGCGGCAAATCACCTCAAAAGCAAGTCCTGCCTTCAATAAAATTACAAATATCACAGACGAAATGAGTTTCTTTTGAGCCCACCCTGTCCTTGGACACAAAATCTGACTTTTTACTTAAAATGAAAAACCTCAGAACTCTTGAGGAACGGTGGCATTTGACTCCGACATTAAAGGGAAGTGCACATGGACGGGACATCAAAAGGTGGCAGATGTTTGTGGTCATTTTTCATCCCCTTTAAGACGTCTGTTCTTTACGGCGTGGACGCTGCGGCTTTCAGCACGAGTGGCACTTAAAGGTAGAGCGGAGATGTTTTTAAGTTCAGGAGCGAAGGGGGAGCATCTGGGTCGGAAAAAGAAGCGTAGAGTAAAATTGGTTATGAAATTAAAATACTGAGACTAAAAAGGTGAAATGTTGAGTTTGAAAAGTTCTGCTCAATGTTCAGGGTAAAGTATGAAGTAAACTGATTTATAAATGTATTAAACTCACATTATTGGTTTGCCTGATTGTTTCAGAGTATGGCATTAAACTATAAACTATTATCTTGTATTTCTATAAAGTTACTGGTCAGATCTGTGGAGAGACGACCCTCCTCAGAGTAAGATTTAAGGTCCTACATTATGAAAAACTGATTTAATCCATGTTCTGTTTCTGCATCAAAAACAGACCTGGAGTTGTGTTTTGTTTCATTCACACATGTTTGAGTCACACTTTAAATGCTCTGTTCCACCTTGTGATGTCATGAAGTGGTAGTTTTCAAGTCACTTAACTGATAAAAACTGTGAAAAATATTTAGCAAAGTCGTAAAAGTCAAAGTGAAAACCTGTCAAACGCACTTTAAACGTCTGATATTACGCAAAACTGACTCTTATGAGCTTTACGACACGTTGTAACACTGTTTCTCGTCAAAAACAGACTGGAGTTGTGTTTTGTTTCATTCACACATGCTCAAAATGCTCTGTTCCACCTTGTGATGTCATCAAGTGGTAGTTTTCCAGTTAACGTCTAACTTTTACCTTTAGTTCAGTCGAGATAAGTGGCTATTCCAGCAGCTGAAATGATCCAAACGGTTCTAGAAATGAAGGTGTGTGGAGTTTAAAAACACACTTCCTGTATTACCACATGATGACATCACAAGGTGGTACAGAGCGTTTTTAAAAATTTTTTTTTTCAGTTTGAGAGAAGAACTGAGTGTAAATCTGCAGAGTTTGTGAGTTAAACATGTGAGAATGAAAACAAAAAACACAACTCCAGGTCTGTTTTTACGACGAGGAAACTACATTAAAATAAACCATAAAACTGCGTAATATGGAAGTAATTAAGTTATTTTTTAAGCAGTTTAAACATTTGTAATTGGATGAATGTAAAAAAGGTTTAATGCCGTACAGCGGAACATTTCAGCCAAATAATAACATCTTAATTCAGACAAGCAGGTACCAAACCCAAAAAAAAAAAACCCAAAAAAAGAAATGCGTTCTCATGTTCTCACAAAAGAACCCACAAGCTTCTATAACGAAAGGGAAAAAAAAAAGTATTTAACTCACAATTCACACAGAAGGTGATTTCACAACGGCAGAAAAACAGGTTGAAACTGACCTTGGAGAAAAGTCGAGACTCTGGACTGTGATGATGTAACGTGATGTTTTATAGAACCAACATTTACACACGGGACGATACTGAAGTGTAGAGATGATCACGATTATGTCACGGTGATTATTAAAGCTGCCGACAGTTTAAAATGTTCTGGATATGAATCGTTAAAGAACTGTTCTAGTCTTGTACTTTGTCATCAGTGAAAACAGCGACGAATGAGCAGAGAATGTTCTGGATGAGCAGGGCCGTCAACAGAGATTTGGGGGACGTCTCACATGGGCCCCCGTCTCATACACTGACACTTTTAAATCTTCAGTTGCTCCTTTAATTCTTAAGTTAAACTCACCAAATTTTAGCAGAAGATAAACTGAACCTTCCCAGATTTGTGTCAATATACGGTTATAATTGTTCACTTACACTTGAACTTATCACGACTTAAACTAGAGGAAGTAAAAATGTGGGTTTGACCTAAGCCTGTCTCTTATTTGATCCTCTTATTTTTATTGTCTGAGGTTTATTCACAAACACCTTTTCTTTAAGATAGACCCACAGGAAGAAATCAGGACGAGTCAGGTCTGTGGAGATCACATACTGCCCCCTGTCTGTGAAAAACACTTATTATTCCTTTAATGGCATTTACTCTTGGGGCATCTCTGGTATTAAAATGTGGACGGTAACACCAATTTGACCCATGTGACTCAAAGTCCCACTGTACAATGAGGGTTTGTTCCTCGGTGCTGGATTTGCTCAGATTAATGTGGGAAGAGTCGTTCTAAATGCTCTGAGAAAATAAAGGAAAAATATGTAGAAACAAAAGAGTTATGATTTTTTTTTTCAGCTGTCAGTGACTTTTGGGCCGCCCTGTATGAATGATTAGGAAGAGCGTCATCACGTCTCATAGTTAAATGCAAAAAAGATCCACAAACTCATCACTTACTCCATCGTTAACAGGGTTTTGACAAGTAATCTCCATAGCAACGTGTTTTTTCCGCCAGCCGTCCTCTCACTCTCACTTTTGTGTCGTCTTCTTCTTCTTCTTCTTCTTCTTCTTCTTCTCCTCTCGCAGGCCGACGGTAGTGTCCATGAGCTGCTGCTGACCGTCATCACTCGCATGGGCATCGCCGTGTCGCTGGTGTGTCTCGCCATCAGCCTCTTCACCTTCTGCTTCTTCAGGGGTCTGCAGAGCGACCGCAACACCATCCACAAGAACCTCTGCCTCAACCTCTTCATCGGCGAGCTCGTCTTCCTCGTCGGCATCAACATGACCGAGCCCAAGGTGCGAGAGTCAGAAACGTGTTTGGAGAGACGGGGCACGCCACGACGAAGGACGTTTGAGAGTTTAAAACGGCAAAAAGAAGTCAGGATAGGCTTAAGACCCCAGAAAAGTCAAATACCTCAGAAATGTCAAATACCTCCTCTTTAATACCCCATAGAAGTAAATACCTCCTCTTTAATACCTCAGAAATGTCAAATACCCCCTCTTTAATACCCCATAGAGGTAAATACCTCCTCTTTAATATCCCACAGAAGTAAATACCTCCTCTTTAATACCTCAGAAATGTCAAATAGCCCCTCTTTAATACCCCATAGAGGTAAATACCCCCTCTTTAATACCCCACAGAAGTAAATACCTCCTCTTTAATACCCCATAGAGGTAAATACCTCCTCTTTAATACCCCACAGAAGTAAATACCTCCTCTTTAATACCCCACAGAAGTAAATACCTCCTCTTTAATACCCCGCAGTAGTAAATACCCCCTCTTTAATACCCCATAGAAGTAAATACCTCCTCTTTAATACCTCAGAAATGTCAAATACCCCCTCTTTAATACTCCATAGAGGTAAATACCTCCTCTTTAATACCCCACAGACGTAAATACCTCCTCTTTAATACCCCACAGAAGTAAATACCTCCTCTTTAATACCCCACAGACGTAAATACCTCCTCTTTAATACCCCACAGAAGTAAATACCTCCTCTTTAATACCACGTAGAGGTAAATACCTCCTCGTTAATCCCACCGTTTAAAATACATATATTAATTTTCAAAAATACAAACCGACAAAAAGACGAATCAACTCAAATTTTTCCATCAACACAAAAAATTCAAATTGAAATTCTGAGTTGTGTTTCATTCAAAAGAACATTCTGCGCCTCGAGTGTGAATCAGCTTCATTCTGAACTTTCAATTTGGGTTTTTTTTCCCTCGTGGGTTGCGTGTTTTTTAAAGAATCTCAACCAAAATGAGTCACTTCTCGTGCGACACAAAAGTTAAACAGCTGCAGTTTGGTCCATTCACCCGACACATTAAGATCATCGATATCAGGTCTCTTTGGGGGTAATAAGTCGGGTTTTCGCCATAAAGCGTTCTCGTTTGAAAGCCGCTCTCACCTTTGTGCGTGTTTCTTCCTGTCAGCTGGTGTGCTCCATCATCGCCGGCCTCCTCCACTTCTGTTTCCTGGCGGCGTTCGCGTGGATGTGCCTGGAGGGGGTGCAGCTGTACCTCATGCTGGTGGAAGTATTCGAGAGCGAGTTCTCCAGACGAAAGTACTACTACATCTCCGGCTACCTCTTCCCAGCCGCCGTGGTGGGGATCTCCGCCGCCATCGACTACCGGAGCTACGGCACACAGCGGGCGTAAGTGGAGAGAGGTGTTTCGGGGATAGAAACGAGAGAAACGAGCGTCGTACAGAAGGTTTAGCGAATGTTTAACGAGCGATATTACGATTTTTCAGATCTATGTTTAGTTCTAATGTTTCCTCGTCACAAACAGACCTGGAGTTGTGTTTTTGTGTTTCATTTACACACAAAAAACCCTGCGTATTTAGCCTGAGTTCTTCTCTCAAAACGCTCTGTTCCACCTTGTGATGTCATCATGTGGTGATCCAGAAAGTGCTCCCCTAGTGGTGTTTTTCAAACTCCACACACCTTCATTTCTAGAATCCGTTTGGATCATTTCAGCTGCTGGAATAACCACTTATCTCGACTGAACTAAAGGTAAAAGGTAGACGTTAACTGGAAAACTACCACTTGATGACATCACAAGGTGGAACAGAGCATTTTGAGCATGCGTGAATGAAACAAAACACAACTCCAGGTCTGTTTTTTGAGGAGGAAACAGCCTTAGAACATGGCGTAAAGCTCATAAGAGTCTATTTTGCGTAGTATCAGACGTTTAAAGTGCGTTTGACAGGTTTTCACTTTGACTTTTATGACTTTGGTAAATATTTTTCACAGTTTTTATCAGTTAAGTGGCAAAAAAACTTAAGGAAGTAGCTGCGAGTTCTAAAACTGAACCTCTCTACTATTTTCCTGCCAGTTTAAACCTTCATTTAACAAAATAAAGGTGTTTCGTTTATTATTTTTTATTATTCTAATCATAACTATTGACAGGCTTTGGTGCTTGTTCAGATCTCGGTTGCTAAGCAACAGTGATAAAATTATCACCACGCACGTCACATCTGCACATTCCAGCTCCTGCAGATGAATGCTGTCGTTGTGTCCTTGGGCAAGACACTTAAACCACTTTGCTTCCAGTGTCTGTGTGCTCTGGTGAGTGAATGGATGAGTTGTTCCTTAATATCGAGAGCTTTGAGTGAGTTAAAGATGGAAAATCTTTAAAACATCCCCCTTAAAGCAGGAAAAACTAGGTAAGATTTTTAGTGAACTCTTCAAGACAGTCTAAAAAACAACCCACAATAGACGAAATCTGTGAAGTATCAGCTTTATTTTTTACATTATTCTCTCTGTTTCTTGTCTGTAAAACCCCTCACCACACACTTTATACACTTTTCTCACACATTAACATTTTCTCACATTTCTCTCTCGTTTAAACACAAAGTTCAAACCTTCGTCGGTGCCTTTGTCGGTGCAGAACGTTTCATCGACATTGTGGGTTTTGTCGGGGAGAAAACTTGCAAACATACAGCACTTCAGAGTCACACTGATCCAACATTTATGTAAATTTGTCTGACACATTCTGTACTGTACAGGAGACACGGAGGAGACTGATGGACAATGGTCTACAGTCCCTCAGCCAATCAGGACGCAGAACACAATGGTCTACAGTCCCTCAGCCAATCAGGACGCAGAACACAATGGTCTACAGTCCCTCAGCCAATCAGGACGCAGAACACAATGGTCTACAGTCCCTCAGCCAATCAGAACACAGTGAGGGACTGTATAATGATGTTAACGATGTTTTTTCGAGGACTTGTTCGTCTAACGTCGTGTATAAAGTCGTTCCTGACATGTTGAGAAACTGTACTCATTCACAGATCAATCATCAGCTTTTCTGCCATTTATTTCTACGAGGCAAACTGCAATAATTATGTTTGATGATTTTGGCAGTGGGAAGGATTAGACGTATTTATTCAAATTTACTATGGAACATTAGCATCCAGATCTGACTGTCAGTTCCAGTCGCATTTGTGCTGATTTATGAGACAAATTACAATTTTCAACATTAAGATTATCTACGGCTGTTGCGTTTCTGATTATTTTTTTGTAAGTAGTAGTTGTGGTGAATTTAAAGACACAGTATGGAACTTTTCTGGAATGTTCACAGTTTGTATTAAACATATTCATTTTGGATTTATTGAGTTACACTTGTATTTATTGCTTGAAAAACATGTATTCTTGCTGTGATTTGAGCAGCCTCTCCACAGATCTGACCTGTACCATGACCTGGTGGTAGACTAGTTTAAAGCAGTATTGTGGAACATTCCAGGAAAAGCAATACAATCTCCACAAACCCTCCACTGAAAAGTTACACAGTGCCTCTTTAAATGATCAGGTTATTTATTTCACAAAGTGTAGCGATTACAGCCATAAATCTCGTTGTGATCATCGACTTTTTATATAAATGCACATAGCTAACCTGCCGCCGCGTTCCAAACAGGAAGTGATCATGGACGCACTTCCAGCATCGACTCAATCGGCTCCAATTCACTTTCTATTGAAAAACTGTCTCTCTCTGTCACTGCTGCTGTCAGACTCATTTTGGTCTTAAATGTTCGTATTAACCCTCTACATGATCCTGGGGTAATTTTTTTTTAGTTATTTTGAGGTTTTTTGTTTTTTTATGTTTTTCTTTTTGTTTTGTTATTTTGTGTTGTTTTTGTTTTTTTTTGTTTTTTTTGGTTTGGTTTTCTTTGGGTTTTTTTTTCCAGTTATTTTGAGTTTATATATTTGTTTATTTTATTTTTTATTTTTTTTTTTTTTTTGTGTTATTTTGAATTCATTTTTAAATATTAATTATTTAGAGTTTTTGTTGTTGTTTGTTTTTTTTTTTTTTTAGTTATTTTGAGTTTATTTATTCAATTTTTTGTTATCTTGAGTTTATATTTTTTTTTGTTATTTGAATTTATTTATTTTGAGTTTTTGGTCTGTGTGTGTTTTTTTTAGTTGTTTTTTTTTTTCTTTTTTTGTTTGTTGTTTTTCAGTCATTCGGACTCGTCATTTTGGTCTTAAATGTTCGTATTAACCCTCTACATGATCCTGGGGTTTTTATTTCACGTCTGTGTCTGTAAATCAACATATGAACATTAATAACAGACACATCAGGTCCTTCTGTCCCCGACGTCGCTCCTGTTAGCGTTAGCAACAGGTTTGATTGACAGCGTTGCTAAGCGTTCCCTCCCTGTTAAACCAGTGGTGTGCGCAGGAAGAGGCGTTACCTTCAACAGCCTTGCTCCTGATTGGCTCTTTGGTTGCTATGATACTCAAGCTCGGCAACCCAGCTCAAAATTAGCCGCTATAACTGCTAGCCTCGATGAGCTTCATTTGAGCTGAATCTGGCAGACTTCAGTCCAATCGAGTTACACATTTTTTAGCATTTTGACTAAACAAATCACATCGTATTCCCCTCTTTCCTGTTGGCGTGGGTCAAATTGGTCAAAAATAGAAACATCTGGGACTTTTCTGGGTTGGGTTTTGCAGAAATCCGCTGGGACAGAGGACACAAAGCTCAAAACTGGGACTGTCCTGGGTCAATACGTAAAAATAGTTTAAGTAGATTACGCTGAACATCATAGACTGAAAAGTTGAGCTGCTCTGTGTTTTAATGCCCCCAGATGTGAAAATCTGGACGTGACCTCAGATCTCCACCCACAAGACTAAATAGAATGTTACCAACACCAACTCAGCACAGGACTAGCTAGCTAACACTGAAACATGACTCATAAAAAAGCCCCTTTAGATATGAAACACCTTCTGGGTTGCTTTTGAAGACGGCTCGTTCACTTTCAACTTCAGTGACGATGTTAAAACGCATTCTTGTGGCCGTCTCATTCAACTCCCTGACCGCCGAGGAGCTGAGATCTTTAAAAAGTCTTTAAAAAGTCATCTCAGAGCCAGACCCTGACCAGAGACCGAATAAAGAAGTGACTGAGTGAGTCTGACGTCACAGCTTCAGCTTCAAATGAAGCTCATCGAGGCTGGAGCAGGTACAGCGGCTAATCTGGAGTATCATAGCAACCAAAGAGCCAATCAGGAGCGAGGCTGTTGAAGGTAACGCCCCTTCCCGCCAACACCTCTGGTTTAACAGGGAGCAGACGCTTAGCAACGCTGTCAATCAAACCTGTTGCTAACGCTAACAGAAAGAAGATGTGTCTGTTATTAATGTTCATATGTTGATTTACAGACACAGACGTGAAATAAAAACCCCAGGATCATGTAGAGGGTTAATACGAACATTGTTGATGGAGCCGGAAGCGCAGCCCATTCTCACTTTGTATGTGTAGCGCGGCGGCTAGCAGGTTAGCTATGTCCGTTTATATATACAGTCCACGCTCTTGACCAAGGCCGGTGTCAATATTGCAACACTGGCGGGATATTGATCTTCTGACAGCGGCGTTCTCTCCGTGCTGCATGTGTGTCTGTAATGGGATCGGAAAAAGTGTAGCGCCGCAGCTCCTGGACAAACGCTCCCCGTGTCACTGTGAAAAGAAGAGTGGGCTCTGTGCAAAACCACAACATTAATGACTACAGCGGCTAGCTTCTCCGGCCCGCTGGGTTCTGTAGTCTTTGCATGTGGATAATTGCTAGCCTTGTCAGTTAAAGAAGTTTATGCAGTTCTTGGAGCAGCAGGCCGTGTGATTTGTACCACTGCAGTCCCCTGGTTTATGGGGTTTAAGACCAACCCTTTTTTAAGTCTCATTGCTTAATTTTAGGCTCTTGGTGGTGCAGCGTGAGATATTGTTTCAGTTGCATATTCGGATATTTGCAGCGTGAAGTCGTGGTTTAACCTAACGAAGTAAAAGTAGTGAAGTACTTGAGAGCAGTATCTGTACATTTGACTAAAAAGTAAAAGTATTTTTGTTATCATTTGAGACCCGCTGAAAAGTCTGAGCGGTGTTTTTTTAAGTTAATAATTTGAGCAAAACTAAAATAAAACAATACAAATAAAAACAGCTGGAAAAATGATTGATTCAGTTGTTTCTGTGGAGCATTAATCTTCATCAAAATCACCACATAAATCTCAAAATCTGCGTTAAATCCTTTTATTTTTTACTCTTCAAGTACATTTTTAAACAAATACTTTAACACTTTTACATAAGTAGATGTTTTCATGTGATACTTTTACTTTTACGTGAGTATTTTTTGGAGAATGGAGTACTTCTTCCACCTCTGGCATGAAGTATTTCAGCAAACAAACTCGCTTTAGCTTTAGCTTTAGCTTTAGCACGTGACTAACACTACTTTGACTTTTTGTTTTTCTCTTTTTTGTTCTGCCGTTTTTCTTCTTGTTCGTGGTCAGATATTTTCAAAATTCTCCGTTTCCATTAAAGCCAAACTGAGCTGGAGCTTTTGTCTTGATGATAAATTTGAATATTTTGCTTCTTACTAAGGCCACACTATAAAAACATGATAGTTTGGAACCAAAATATCACATGTTTGGAATCGTTTAACATTTAATCGACCAAAGATGTTCAGTAAAATTGAAACACAGACACAATTTTTAGTCTAAATGTCTAGATGAAAATGCAAAATCAAGTCCAAATGAACTAAAAGTGAGGAAAACTAACACTTTAAAAAGAGCTGACATGTTGTTTTACCTGTGTTCACGGCACGTTTTCCACCTTCAAGGCTCAAAGATGGGTTTTAAATGTCTTGCCCAAGGACACAACGACAGCATTCATCTGTGGGACCTGGACCAACCAATGTTTTGGGTTTTTTTTTTTCCAATGTTGAGAGCAGGATTCGAACCGCCAACCTTCAGATCAGTGGACAAACACAACTGTGACTTTACTATCGAACACACCTGAATATAAGCCACACCAGCTAAACTTGAAAAGAAAATACTTTTTTTCACATATTTAAGCTGCACTTGGATATAAGCCGCAGGTTTTTATGTTGTAACGTGAGATATTTACACAGAAAAGATGGAAACATGGAGGTTTTTCTAGTTTTAATTTAAGACACATACCTGAAAATCAGCACCAACACGGGACGAACAGACCTGCAGGTTTAGAAAATAAAACCGCACCAACACAGTCCATCTGCTTTTATTTCCTCTGAAAACTTTTGTCGTCTTTTTACATTGACTAAGTTCTTACGTTTATTGCTAGAGAGCGCCCCCGGTGGCAGCTAGCCAGTAAAAATCTATAAATTAGCCGTGTGGAAAAAAGTAGCGGCTTATACTCCAAAATTTACAGTTCTGTCGTTTTAATTAAACTGTAAAACCGTAATTCCAACAACTTTAAAAAAAAAACGTCTCACTAAACATTTGTAGTTAAAGTTCAAGGGCGTACTTCCTGTATTCTGCGCGTGATGTACGGTTTAGCTAGCCACGGTCATCCACATTTGTACACATTCGCAGACCGTGAAGTCATCCCACCAATAACCACTAACTTGGAGCTTCCCATGGCAACGATCCAACCCCCGCTCGGCTGCGCTCTTCTGTGGTCAGCGCAGCCTCCATCGTTCTTCGGTAGCGCGTTCCGTCCTGCTCGCCTTTGATCGATGACACACAAGTTTATTTTGGCAATGAGATGATTAATGAACTCCCTGTTTTTTTCTTCTTCTCCAATCTATAGATGCTGGCTGAGGGTTGATAACCATTTCATCTGGAGTTTCATCGGACCCGTAACCTTCATAATTGTGGTAAGTCGCCGCGCAGGTAGATCTTCAGACGGGGAAAGCGGTATAGATTTTGTCTTGTTTTGCTAGCTCTTGTGCATGTGCTGTTAGCTTCTCACTTTCGCGATCAATTTGCATGAAAGGAAAGTGGTCCCATTATGGCTGACACGAGGACATCGGCCTCCGCTCAGCCATGAAATCCTCGTGAAATCAGAATTGGTTAGCAAGTTGGAAGTTGTTTGGGAGGTACATTTCGAAAGAGAGAAAGAATACTCCCAGAATGGCAATCAGGCGTGAAGGTCATTTGCTCGCTGGGATAAAAACAAGGGTGACTGGGAGCGGGGAGGACATGGGAGTAATGAGAGGGTGGGCCAGTAGACACCCCATTACCACAGCCCATAGCCCCGCTGCGGATCATGGCGCGTCCCCAGCCAATCGCGCCACACGGACATCTCCATCTTCAGCCCTTTAATATTTTATGTGCTGCTAAGGATGACTCACTCCAACACACACAGGCCGACCAAACCTGCGCCCGGCTGTGTGCGAGCTGCGCCGCCATGACATAATGGATGGTGAACATGTACTTAGGCCCTGAACGGAGAAACCTTCAAGTGATTTACTGTAAAAAGAAACAAAAACATCTACTTCACTTTGGTTTGGTCCAGAGCCGTGTTTAAAGAAGTGGAGTCAGTGAGTGTGACGTCACCCGCAGCGTTCGGCGAGCAGCGGCAAATCTGGAGCTGAAATCCATATTTGGAATTCTGACCTCGAGTATCATAACAACCACAAAGCCAATCAGGAGCGAGGTTGTTGAAACTAGTGTCGATTTCTGTTCTTTTGTATGAAGAACAGGCGCAGAGGCTCGGGAATCGTTCTGTAGATCTGTATTATACAGTCAAAGCAGTTTAACGCCGAGTCTAACGGGCGACGTCTAACTAACGCTGAGATTCTAACGGCCAGTATAACAAATCCTCCCAGAGATTCACACCTGTATGAAAGAAGATCCTCGTGAAGAAATGCAAACTGTGTATGAAAGAAGTTATGAAGAGTTTTCTGTGAAAATGTCTGAGTTTTCACAGAAAAACAGCATTGACATGGTTATAATGGGAAACAGAACGTTTTGTAAGCAACAAATCATATTTGTATATTGCTCACACAAGCTTGTTGTCAATCAAACCTGTTGCTAACGCTAACAGGAGCGACGTCGGGGACAGAAGGACCTGATGTGTCTGTTATTAATGTTCATATGTTGATTTACAGACGCAAAAGTGAAATAAAAACCCCAGGATCATGTAGAGGGTTAATACGAACATTTAAGACCAACATGAGTCTGACAGCAGCAGGGACAGAGAGGGGACACGGTTTTTCAATAGAAAGTGAATTGGAGTCGATGAAGTGCGCCCATGATCACTTCCTGTTTGGAGCGCAGCGCTAGCAGGTTAAGCTACGTCCATTTTATAACAGATGTTTTAGGTCTTTAAATAGTGACATAGTTATGGCCGTGACAATTAATAATTCAAGACTAAATATCGTGTGATCTGATTGGTCCTGAAACGTCTTTAACAGACGTAATATTTTAAATAGTAATAGTTATGGGCAGATCGGTATTAGAAAGAATCGATTCTTTTGCAAAACTATTGATACGTAAAAGTTCTCCAGAAAATTGTGTTTGTTATAAATTAGTTTTTATTATAATTTATCTGCACATATGTGTTTAAATTTTAAATCAGTTCAAGCAGAAAAAAGATAATGACACTGAAGTAACTCGTTTAAGTTCAAGTGGAACAAAAACAGCTGGAAAAAATCAGAGAAGTGTGAATCAAAGGCAAAGACAAAATGTTGAGAGAATAAACCAGGGCTGGAATAAGTCTTCAAATCTTCAAATCCATCTTAAAAATCAGAATTTCTCTGTTTGACCTTGAGCAGAGTCTGTGTTTGTGCCTTTTTCTGTGTAAGACGAGCAGAGCAGAGGAAAAGACACAAAGGATCATGAATCATCATTAGACCCGTCTCGGTTACACATTCTGAAGTTTGATATAGATAAACAATAATATTCAAACAAATTTACGCCTTTGACGCAAAAACCCAAGAGATTTAAACCATAAAAACTATTCTAAATCTACAATATTGTTAAAAATCATGAGCTGTAATAAATAAACAGCAGAATGAGACACTTTAAACACTTCTAACGAGTCACACAAGTTATTAATTCAACTTTTTATCACTTAAATCTGATCATTTAGTCCAAATATTATCAAAAATGTTTCAGTTGTGTAAAGAAAAAGTCCACATGATAAAATATACATCGTTCCAGCTTCATATTTGAGCGAGAAGTTAATGTCGTGATGATCATGACAATAAATCATAATTAAATCTGTCACTGCACCAAAAGTTGCAGCAGTGAAACGTTTTGTGCAGTTGATGGATTTAATATTTTTCTTTTATTATGGATCAGACCTGGACGACAGATTTATCACCAGGAATTACAAAGTTCTGTACAGTTTGAATGTTCCATGACACGGCATTAAACTTATATTTCTTGCATTTATTTATGTATTTTTTTACAATTTCTAACATAACTAACACACGTCCAATAGAAATAAAGACAAATTAGTCAAAAATCATGTCTTACATTTATTTATAGGAGGTTTTATTGCAACAAAATGTCTTGAAAAACATGGATTTTTGCCTCATTTTTCCACAGATCTGACCTTTAACTCGCCGTTTTCTCTCCTCATTTTATTTCCTCAGCGTGTTTGATGCAGAGGCTCTTGGTCCCGTCTCTCGTTCTGACGTTGACCCGTGACACAGAACCTCCAGTCAAGTATCTGTTTTTACGCCGCTCGTTTTGTTCAGTAGAATCAAAGTCGCCTGCAGAGCCTTTAATGACGAGGAAGGAGAATATTTGAAGTCTAAAGATGCAAAGATGGGGCGTTTCACTGTCTGCCATAGAGCTGCGCACAGGAGCTGCTTCTAGTGCAAACATTTTTTAATATTTCATGTCTTTTTCCTCCTGATAACTCCCACGCCGGCCCCTCACACCTGTGCCTGGCTGCGCACGGAGCAGATGCGTATGGTAATAGCATGTAAATGTGTCCGAACGGGCTGTAAATAGAGCAAACCTTGAAAAGAGCTGCGTTGCGTGTTTTTTGTGATGTATTTGGCAGAGGAATATAGCAGAGGACAACCCCGTGGAGAGCACCCGAGAGGGGGGCGCACACACACACCAGCACACACACGGAAGTCCATTTTTCTGTCTCATCCGATCCATGTCATCACTCCATGTTAAACTCTTCACTCAGAGCTCAGACAGAGGACGGAGAGCAGGGACTGGGTTTATATATAAATGGACGTAGCTAACCTGCTAGCCGCCGCGTTTCAAACAGGAAGTGATCAAGGACACGATTGTAGATCCATCAACTCTCTGTCCCTGCTGCTGTCAGACTCATAAATGTTCGTGTTAACCCTCCACATGATCCTGGCTTCATTTGTTTTTAGTTATTTAGATTTTTTTTTTTCCTTTTATTTCATTTATTTATTTAGTTAGTTTGTTATTTGTTATTTTAAGTGTTTTTGTTGTTGTTTTGATTTTTTGTTTTTTTTTTATTTTGAGTTTATTTGGATGTTTTGGGGTTGTTGTTTTTTTTTTAGTTTATTTAGATTTTTGTTTTCCTTTTAGTTTATTTATTTATTTATTTAGTTAGTTAGTTAGTTAGTTATTTGTTATTTTGAGGGTTTTATTTGAGTTCTTTTGAGTTTATATTGATTTTTTTATTTTAAGTGTTTTTGTTGTTGTTTTGATTTTTTTTTTGTTATTTTGAGTTTATTTGGATTTTTTTTAATTTTTTTTTTATTTTGAGTTTATTTAAAAAAAAATTAAGTTAGGTTTTTGTTATTATGAGTTAATTTTTTTTATTTTCTGAGTTATTTGGAGTTGTTTTTTTGTTTTGTTTGTTTTTTTTAGTTTATTTATTTATTTTTGTTATTTTGAGTTTATTTTGTGTCCTGATTGGTTCTTTGGTTGCTATGATACTTACAGTTGTCCTAAATTAGCCGCTATAACTGCTAGCGTGGATGAGCTTCATGTGGAGTTGAACGCTGTGGTGACGTCACTTTTTTACCGCCTACGATCTAGACCCGACATGTCAAATTTGTCCCTTGACATAAATATATTTGGCCGAGATTATATCAAATATGTGTTAGAGCTGCGGCCGTCACGCTAGAATATCACATGCACCTCAAATACTACGAATCCCAGAATGCTTTGCAAATGTGTTGGCGCCGCCCCCATCACTTCTGTTGACTCTCATTAGCATCTGCTTCTGTCACCTCGCTCAGATTTAATCCAGCCCTTCTGAAAAACACGCAGAAATGTTTCAATAAATATTTAGTTTGGCCTGAGACTTGGTCCCAGTTTTTAATTTTGTCTCTTTGTGAAGTTGTTTTTGTTTCTTTATTCGGTCATTTTGTTCATAAATCAACATATGAACATTAAAAACAGACACATCAGGTCCCTTCTTTCCTCGAGGTCGCTCCTGTTAGCGTTAGCAACAGGTTTGATTGACAGCGTTGCTAAGGGCCCGCTCCCTGTTAAACCAGCGGTGTGGGCGGGAACCTTCAACAGCCTCGCTCCTGATTGGCTCTTTGGTTGCTGTGATACTCGCTCTAGCCTCGATGAGCTTCATTTGAGCTGGCTGACTTCTTTACTCTTCTTTACTTTCCTCAGCCTGTGGGGAGAGTTATTTGTGAAAAACTGTGAGTTGAATGTTGTATTTCTGACGCAGCTGTTGTTCATTTCGCGCAGCCTCTCCAAGTGCCAGCCTCAGATGTATGTTTATGTTCGAGATGAGACACTTCCACGTGCGGTACACCCAGATGTTTGTGTTTATTTATTATCGCCATGACAGAACTGCAGCTTGAGCAAAAAGGGAAAAACAGGTAAAATAAACCAGATTTGAAAGTTACAATCTCACCCAGTATCGTCTTCCATCTCAGGCGTTTTTCAATCAGGGAATTACTCAGCCGACACCAGTTGTTTACAGATGTTTTTTGAGCTTTCTGTCGTTGTTCCCTCTCGTCCGAACTGGTTTTCGACGCCATGTCACTTGGCTCCGCCCACATTCCTACGAAGCCGGTAAATTCTGTGCAGCTCCCACCACACGGCGCCTCCCCAGAACATCGAGCGGAAAACAAAGACTGTTTGTATAAATGGACACAGCTAACGAGCTAGCTGCCGGTGCTCCAAACAGGAAGTGATCATGGGCGCACTTCATCGACTCTGGCTCCAATTCACTTTCTATTGAAAAACTGTGTCTCTCTCTCTGTCCCTGCTGCTGTCAGACTCATGTTGGTCTTAAATGTTTGTATTAACCCTCTACATGATCCTGGGTTTGTTTTTTATTAGTTATTTTGAGGGTTTTTTGTTTTTCTATGTTTTTTGTTTTATTTATTTATTTTTTTTGTTTGTTTTTTTTATAGTTTGTTTTGGGGATTTTTTGAGTTGAGTTTATTTATCAATTTTTAATTTTATTTTAATTTTTGCATTATTTTAAGTTAATTTTTAAATTGTTTTAGTTATTTTGAGTTTTTGTTGCTTTTTATTTTTGTTCTTTTGAGTTTATTAATTTTTTTGTGATCTTGAATTTATATTTTTAGTTTGTTTTTAATTAATTTATTTTTTGTTATTTTGTGTGTTGTTTTTTTTTTTTTTTTTTGTTGTTTTTCACTCATTTGGACTCGTCATTTTGGTCTTAAATGTTGGTATTAACCCTCTACATGATCCTGGGGTTTTTATTTCACGTCTGTGTCTGTAAATCAACATATGAACATTAATAACAGACACATCAGGTCCTTCTTTCCCCGAGGTCGCTCCTGTTAGCGTTAGCAACAGGTTTGATTGACAGTGTTGCTAAGCGCCTGCTCCCTGTTAAACCAGTGGTGTGGGCGGGAAGGGGCGTTACCTTCAACAGCCTCGCTCCTGATTGGCTCTTTGGTTGCTATGATACGGCTCCAGCCTCGATGAGCTTCATTTGGAGCCGTGGACGACGTCACACTCACTCAGTCACTTCTTTACACAGTCTAGTCAAAAATTAAACTGAAAAGAGTTACATTTTTCGTGGCTGATACCTCGATAAGTTTGTACATTAAGTCTGGATGTGATTTGAACGATGAAAGGACGTGTCTGGGGTGAGGGACGTCTGGGAGTCCCTGCTTAGACTGCTGACCCAGCTCTGGAAACACAGAATAAAATAGATGGATGGAGGAAAAGGATCCAATTGTGGGCCCCCTAAGACCCTGGGGCCCGGACCACAGACCCCTCCGTCCCCTGCTGTCTCCTCCCCTGCTGTTCCACACTGTAACTGTTAAATATGTTGTTTTTGGGTAAATATAGCATTTTCAAACCAGCAAACGCGAACACGGTGAGCTAAGTCTGTTATATTTGATCAGTTTATCTCCTATAGAAGTGACTGTCCCTGTTTGAAATGGAAAACGTGCTTTTCATATCGCACTTTAATATCTGTTGTTACTGGCCTTAACCCCGTCTCTGATTGTCTGCGTGCATCACTTTGCGTTCGCAGGTAGCTTCATTTAAAGTTAATTAGGTGTGATGTTTCAGTTCCCTTTGAAAATTAAAATAGAATGACTCCAAGTCGATGAAATTGCGTTCAAAGCTAGAAGCTAACCGAATCCCCGCCTGTGTCAGACGCTAACAAAAACATCTTGATGAGTCTCATTTAAAAGTCCACATGTTTTTGACTCGAGGCAGGACACAGCCCACGTCTTCTAAAAACTGAAACTGACAACACTCCTCACTACATTAGATATATTTAAAGTTAATTACTCTTCTTACTCCCTTCACGATTCCCCAGAGCGTTTACGCCGTGTCAAGGCCGATGCGTTCACTGTCCACCTCGCAGAGTGGGAGAAAGCAGTTTTAAAAGCAGCAGCGTCGAAGGCAAATAGAAAAATAAAGATGTTTGTATTATTATGTCGGTTGACGATAATGGTTGCAGTATTTTCTGGACTATACGTCGCTCTGGAGTATAAATATATGAAGTAAGTTAAAGAAAAAACTTAAAAAACTCCACTAAATATGTTTTTATATCATATATTCAAATAGTCAAAGTCTCCACACTTTGCTTTGTCGAAGTTATTTCACGTTTTTTCTTTATTACAGTATTTTCTGGACTATACGTCGCTCTGGAGTTTAAGTCCCGCCCTCGAACTATGAAAAAGTGACACTTATAGTCCAGAAAATATGGTCAAAATATAATCGTAAAAACACAAAAAGATTCATGATTGTCCAAGCCGGTCACACACAAACAGACTGAGAGAGTCGTGATGGATAAACCCATAAAAATGAAGAAAAAGTGGAAGAGTTTCACTGTTTTTTAATTGTATTTGAAGAATAAACAAAAAAGAGAAGAGGCAGAACATAAACCAGGACCTGGAGA
This sequence comes from Periophthalmus modestus, assembly GCA_019594935.1. NCBI lineage: Eukaryota > Metazoa > Chordata > Actinopteri > Gobiiformes > Gobiidae > Periophthalmus > Periophthalmus modestus. Next base: position 1,227,571 of record JAIEZT010000026.1, read on the forward strand.
CAAAAAAACCCCAAAAAAACCCTAAAAAAAACCCAAAACCGGGCTCATTCAAGTCAAATCTGGCTATTCTTCTGTTGTAGGGAGTATTATACTTATACTAGAGCCTATATGACAGTATTTTCTGATCTGTTCTAATGTCGTTTCCTCCTCACAAACAGACCTGGAGCTGTGTTTTTTTGTTTCATTCTCACATGTTTAACTCACAAACAAACCTTCTCTCAAACTGAAAACACTCCGTTCCACCTTGTGATGTCATCATGTGGTCATACAGGAAGTGTGTTTTTAAACTCCACACGCCTTCATTTCTGGAATCACTTGGTTGATTTCAGTTCCTGGAATTGCCACGTATCTCGACTGAACTAAAGGTAAAACGTCGCTGTTGACTTGAAAAACTACCACTTCATGACATCACAGGGTGGAACGGAGCATTTTGAGCTTGAGCTGATAATAAAGTGAACATGTGCGAATGGAAAACACAACTCCAGGTTTGTTTTTGACAGCGTTAGAACAGGTTTAAACCTCACAAGAGTCAGTTTAGTGTAGAATTGGAGCTTTAATCACTAAAAACTCTTCATTTTGACCCGTAAAGTCGTGAATTTCAGCGAGTGGAAAGGTGACAGCTTAAGTAAGACCCTCGTCCATCCTCTGTTACCTCGTATGGATTAAGTCGTATTCCGAGGTTCAGTTCTGGTAAGCCCCGGCGCTCCCGTTTTGACAGGATATCGATGTCCGCTCTCGGCTCTGTGCCACGTTAACCCCGCTCTCTTCTTTTTCTCTTTCTCTTTCTCTTCTGACAGGTCAATGTCATCTTCCTGGTGGTGACCATGTACAAGATGGTGAAGCACTCCACCTCCATGAAACCCGACTCGTCCCGGCTGGGGGGTATCAGGTGAGGAGGGACGGAGGGAGATTAGGTGACTGGACCGGAGCGGTAACTTTGGGCCTGTCCATCTCCTCCGAGCTCGATCATGTGCGAAGTGAAAAATAACATCCGCCATTACTTCTGCCTCTTGAAATTCCCCCGACGACCTTAACGTTTATTCCATTCTCCCAATATATTTTTCATTTTGGCGTTTTCGATCCTGCCCCGCTGCTGCGTCTTAAGATCATTTATGATTCCACCTCCAGTTATATTGCGTTTTTTACTCCCTCATAACGGCTGGTGTGACCCGTGCTATCGCTAGCTCCGGCGCGGTTATGCTACGACTGGACGTTTAAAGTGGCTGTATTACGCTGTTTTTCGATCTGTTTTAATGTTTCCTCATCAAAAACAGACCTGGAGTTCTGTTTTTTTTTGTTTCATCTTGCACATTTAGGCTGAAAACGCTCCGTTCCACCTTGTGATGTCATCAAGTGGTAATACAGGAAGTGCTCCGATGGGTTTTCAAACTCCACACACCTTCTTTTCTAGAATCATTTGGATCATTTCAGAGTCTGGAATTGCCATTTTATACTGAACAAAAGGTTAAAAAAGGAGCTGTTAACTAAACTACCACTTGATGACATCACAAGGTGGAACAGAGCGTTTTGAGAGCAAGTAGGAGCCTAAACGCACGACTTTTTGGCGGTAACGGCTTCTGGGAGTGTGATGCTTATTTTGAGCGATGAAAAATAATAAAATATCATTTAATTTGAATATTTCAAGATCACAATCATCTTCCAATTTAAACTACAATTTAAATAAAAACAAGTAACACAAATAAAATACACTTCAATCAAATACTGCTCCACTGTGTTTTTAAACCCGGCACACCTTCACTAGAATCATTTGGATCATTTCAGAGTCTGGAACAACCAATTTATACTGAACAAAAGGTAAAAAGGAGCTGTTAAACTACGAAACTTGAAAACTACCACTTTATGACATCACAAGGTGCAACAGAGTGTCCTTTTGAGACAATATATCAGCCTAAATCTGCAGGTTTTTTGTGTTAAACATGTGAATGAAACAAAACACAAGTCCAGGTCTGTTTGTGATGAGGAAACATGGATTAAAACTCACAAAAGTCGATTTTGTGTGATATAAGGACTTTAAAAAATAGAGAAAAAAGGAAAAAATACGAATGTTTTTCTACTTCTTCCTGCGTTGTTCAGGTTGGAAAAAAATCACCAATTCTGTGGCGAAATCCTTGTTCGACAATATATCAGAGGGCAGAGCAGCATATGTTCAGTGGGCGAGTTTTCGTTGTAGCCGCCAAGGAAATTTCACCCAAAATACACAAAAATGTTGTTTCTGTTTTTTTCTAACTCGCCTTTTATTGCCGTACAACATCTCACAATCAGATTGGATTTCACACGTTATCACAGACGTTCAAAACTCATTAACTGTCATTAATTAGGGTCTCGCTTCAAATCTGCCCGGCGCCGTCTCAAAGTCAAACGTGCAAAACTGAAATAATTGGTTGCAATATGTGCGAACCTCAAAGAAAAATCCACAAACTTGTAAATGGCGAGTGCGGCGTTTCCCTCACGGCCGTCGCTCCAGAGGCCGGCTCGCTGTCGTCTCCCCTCGTCTCCCCCTCGTCTCCCCCTCGTCTCCCCCTCGTCTCCCCCTCGTCTCGTCCCCCTCGTCTCCCCCTCGTCTCCCCTCGTCTCCCCCTCGTCTCCCCCTCGTCTCCCGTCGCCCTGACACGCTCTCCGGGCGGCGCCGGATCTCCCGGGGCCTCGTTCCACTCTTGTGTTTCAGTAAAGGGCCAGGCACCGTCATCCAGACTGACGGCCCAGTTCTCTTATTTCTACTGAGGCTTTTCCTGGAAGCTGCTTCGTGAAAAAAAGAAAGAAAAATGTATAAAAAACCTGCTCGATTTAGAGATTCACTATTGTTCAGCAAAATGTACAAACACATATATATAAATGGTAAATGGTCACATTTTTATATAGCGCTTTTCCACCTTCAAGACTCTCAAAGGCTTTACAACAAGGAACCACTCACACACTCACCAGTCACATTCACCACTCACACATTCACCAGTCACACAGACACTGGGGGCGACGTGGGTTAAGTGTCTTGCCCGAGGACACAACGACAGCTTTCATCTGTGAGGGCTGGAATTGCACCGCCAACCTGCGAGTCAGTGGATCTGACCTCAACCAATGATGTTTATGTAGAGAGAGCGGGATTTGAACCGGCAACCTTCAGATCAGTGACAAACACTCAACCTACTGAGCTACTGTCGCCCGAAACACATATATGAACAAATATACACACACATACACACATATATACACACACACACACATATACACGCACACACATACACATATACACACATATAAACACACAAAAATATATAAAAACACATATACATAGATAAATACAGACATATAAACACACATAAACACACACACCATGATACATTCAAAGAACCTGGGTATTTCTGTTGTTTATCAGCTGCTGTCTCACCCTGGGCCTGGGATCTTTGACCGTTTAGACCCTGTTTCCATGAAAAAAAAAAAAACCCCAAATCCATGTGACTCTAAATGAAGCTCTCTGTACGTCGTGTTCTTCTTCTTCTTCGTCGTCGCTCTTTGTCTGACTCGTCTCGTTTGCAGGTCCTGGGTGCTGGGGGCGTTTGCGCTGCTTTGTCTTCTGGGTTTAACCTGGTCGTTCGGGTTGTTCTTCCTGAACGAGTCGTCCATCGTGATGGCGTACCTCTTCACCATCTTCAACACTCTCCAGGGAATGTTCATCTTCATCTTCCACTGCCTCCTACAGAAAAAGGTATCGAGAAATCCCTTGTTTCCTTGTTTTCTGATCTGTTCTAATGTCGTTTCCTCGTCACAAACAGACCTGGAGCTGTGTTTTGCTTCATTTACACATGTTTTTTTGACAGATTTTGTCAAGGAAACGGCATTATAACACGTTTTAAACTTCACAAGAGTCAGCTTTTTTGCGTAATATCGGACCTTTAAGAGCGCTAGTGCTATTATAGCTATGTTAAATATTATGTAAAGGACAGGAGCATTTATTTGTTTTTCCTCTGTTCCTTATACCCAGACTGTTTATTACAATCCTTATTTATTTATTTTCTTTAATTAATTTGACAAATGTAGCAGAACGACACACAAACACGGCTGTGGCCTCAATAAAACTGGCACAGAACTGTTCGGAAAACCTTTAACAAACAAAACAAAAGTCCTTAAACCTCGTCAGCGAGTCGTTGTTTGCCCTTCTGTGTCAGTCTTATTTCCTTCACCGGCGGCGCAGCCTTGGGTCTAATATAGTTTTCTCAGTTTACAGCTCGGATCTCGTGTCTCTCGTGTCTGATTTTTACCGTTATAAAAACTTTAAAGCACAAAAAGCTCATTTAAAACTGTTTGCAGTGGGTCAAAGTTACTCCTCACCCGCCTCATGCATTCAGAGCATTCAACTTATTCACAGAGATGAGTTTATAAGCTCTTTTTACAGCTTTTAGAGGCCATCACGGTAATGCGACAACAGCAGCTAGCATGCTAACACACACTTCCAACAGACAGCACGTGGATATTTGCTCAAATACAAACAAAAATCAGATGCCAGCCGTTTAAGTCGTGTGTGAGTTTTTGTTGTTTTGGTTTGTTGTTTTTTTTTCTAATTTTGAGTTTATTTATTTATTTTTTAATATTTTGAGTTAATTTTTTTCATTTTTGAGTTATTTTCATTTTAAAACATTTATTTATGTTATTTTACGTTGTTTATTTATTCATTTTTTTATTTTTAGTTTATTTTGGGGGTTTTTTCTCTTTTTTTGTCCCCTCTCTCTGTACCTGCTGCTGTCAGACTTTTAGTTATTCTTTTAGTTCATTTTGAAATTTTTTTTAGTTATTTTGTGTTTTGTTTATTTTTATTTATTTATTTTTTGTAATTTTGAGGTTATTTATTTGCATTTTTTCTTATCTTGAGTTTATTTATTTATTTATTTATTTTATTATTTTGCATTATTTTCCTCAAACTCAAACAAAAATCAAATACTGGCCGTTTAAGTCGTGTTTGAGGTTTATTTTTTTTATTTTTTTGTAATTTTGAGTTTATTTATTTTAATTTTTTGTTATCTTGAGTTTATTTCTTTACTTTTTGTTATTTTGAGTTAATTTTTTTCAGTTTTAGATTTTTTTATTTATTTATTTTTTTATGTTATTTTGCGTAATTTATTTATTTATTTATAGTTTATTTGGGTTTTTTTTGAGTTGAGTTATTTTGAGTTTGTTTTTTTGGGTTTTTTTTTTTAATTATTCTAAGTTAATTTTGAAATTTTTTGAGTTATTTTGTGTTTTGTTTATTTAAATTTTTTGTTATCTTGAGTTTATTTATTTTTTTTATTTTTTTATTATTTTGCATTATTTTACTCAAACTCAACCAAAACCAGATACAGTCTGTTTAAATCATGATCCTTGTCCAGTTAAGCTTCGCTTTAGTCGGTAAATCCAAGCGTTTTTTGCCCTTTTTAGACCCGGGTTTGTCCGGTTTTGGTGCGACTCAAAATCCAAACCATTTATTCGCTGGAACTTGTTGTGAAAAGTTTGAAAACCAAAAGAAAAAGTCGTCTCACACTGTCAGGTTTGATTATTACTTTCCCCCCAAACTCTTCCAAAGCATCGATATAAAACACATCATCTCCGTCGCGTCTGTCCTTTACAAATGTGGCATTTACCGCTGTCAGCCGGGTGACATTTTGATACAGATGTTTTTGTTTCGCTGGGGGGACTAGCGTAGCGGTTCTTTCATTTTACTTGATATTTCACCGTCTCGTTCCAGGTCCGCAAAGAGTACAGCAAATGCTTTCGCCAGTCCCAGTGCTGCGGCGCGCTGCCTCCCGAGGGCTCGCACAGCTCCGCCAAGACGTCCACGTCACGATCCACCGCTCGCTACTCCTCCGCCACGCAGGTACCAGCTAGCATGTGCGCGAACAAGCACCCGGGGTTAGCCTGCGGGGCATTTCTGCACAAGTAATTGAGTTTGGGATGTCGGAGTCAGTGTTTTTTGCAGGGATTGGTTAGCTTTTAGCGGTTAGCGAGACGACTAGCTTAGGTGGAGCGGCTGTAGCAGTGTCAGCGATAGTTTTTTAGCAGGAAAAATAACATTTAAGTGCAATAAATATGTGCTAAATGGTGTTTGAAGGAGCCTATAGAGTCCTTCATGTATAAGTAATATGAAGTGGGTTGAACAGGTGCATGCTGGGAGATATGACCATGAATCGCAACAGCAGAAGCCAGTGCGAGTTTATTCTTAGGTTTTAATTCTGCACGTTTGAATGGGATAAATATATAATGCAATTTCAGCCGCCAAAGCCTGTCACCTGGCAAAGTGTTTGAACCAGGAGACACGCAGCTAATCATCCTGCAAAACAAACACAAAAAGCTCCTCCGTGGAACATTTCAGGAAGAAAAACTAAAAAAATTAGTGTTTTTATAGCTCTAATAAACCTTGACAAGCGTGAATCTTTACTGCGCGTGGGCTCGCTTCTCCACAGACCTGGCTTGTAACTACACTTCGTTGACCAGCTATTTCTCCATGGAAATCTCGTTGCTTTCCCTGGAATATTCGTCAGTGTGGCATTAATGTGGTCCCTTGTTTATCACAGGGGTTACATTCTAAAAATAACCCGTGTTTCTTCCTTCTCATCACACACTTTATACACTTTTCTCACACAGGCTTTAACATTTTCTCACATTTCTCTCTTGTTTAAACTCTCAAAATATAAAATAAATAAATAAATAAATAAGTACAGTATTATAGAATGAAACCAAAGATCAAGAGCTGTTTTCAACATTTGTGTGAGAAATAAAAATATAAACATTTTCCTGCTGATCCTCCTGATTGGCTGAGGGACTGTAGACCATTGTGTTCTGCGTCCTGATTGGCTGAGGGACTGTAGACCATTTGTGTTCTGCGTCCTGATTGGCTGAGGGACTGTAGACCATTGTGTTCTGCGTCCTGATTGGCTGAGGGGACTGTAGACCATTGTGTTCTGCGTCCTGATTGGCTGAGGGACTGTAGACCATTGTGTTCTGCGTCCTGATTGGCTGAGGGACTGTAGACCATTGTGTTCTGCGTCCTGATTGGCTGAGAGACTGTAGACCATTGTGTTCTGCGTCCTGATTGGCTGAGGGACTGTAGACCATTGTGTTCTGCGTCCTGATTGGCTGAGGGACTGTAGACCATTGTGTTCTGTGTCCTGATTGGCTGAGGGACTGTAGACCATTGTGTTCTGCGTCCTGATTGGCTGAGGGACTGTAGACCATTGTGTTCTGCGTCCTGATTGGCTGAGAGACTGTAGACCATTGTGTTCTGTGTCCTGATTGGCTGAGGGACTGTAGACCATTGTGTTCTGCGTCCTGATTGGCTGAGGGACTGTAGACCATTGTGTTCTGCGTCCTGATTGGCTGAGGGACTGTAGACCATTGTCCATCAGTCTCCTCCGTGTCTCCTGTACAGTACAGAATGTGTCAGACAAATTTACATAAATGTTGGATCAGTGTGACTCTGAAGTGCTGTATGTTTGCAAGTTTTCTCCCCGACAAAACCCACAATGTCGATGAAACGTTCTGCACCGACAAAAGGCACCGACGAAGGTTTGAACTTTGTGTTTAAACAAGAGAGAAATGTGAGAAAATGTTAATGTGTGAGAAAAGTGTATAAGTGTATAAAGTGTGTGGTGAGGGGTTTTACAGATGAGAAACAGAGAGAATAATGTAAAAAATAAAACTGATACTTCACAGATTTTGACTAATGCGGGTTATTTTTAGAACATAACCCCCGATTTAAACGCCGGACGACTGTAGTGAAATAAAAATGATGCTTTTAGAAAAACTGTTGGTGCAAAATTACACAAAAAAAAATCCTGGAAACAGTGACAGACGACTGGATCCAAAGTATGGCTTTAACTTTGGTAAATGGTCGTGCTTTTCCACCTTTTACGCTCTCACCCTTCCACACACAGCGAGAGGCGACGTGTGGGAGTGTTTAAGTGTCTTGCCCAAGGACACAACAACAGCATTCACCTGTGGGAGCTGGAATCGCACCAACAACCTGTGGATCAACAAGCTACAATCGCCAACCAACTTTCTACAGTTTGAGCTACTTTAGATCACAAATAGCACGAGAAAAGTTCCGTGATGGAGCATTAATTTAAAGCCAAGCTGCTCTTCCCTGTTTATTTCCTCATTTTGTTGAACATATAACACTTTTAATCCAGCCCGTTGTGACTTTTTGTGCTCGTTTAGTCGTTCAAACATAAAACACTGACCTTATCCTTACACGACGAGCACGTAACCAACAAAGTGAGGATTTAATTAAACACCAAAGCTTATTCTGAGTCTGTAATATTTCTCCTTTTCCGCCGGCTCGCTCCTTATAAAGCATATCCTTGTGTCTCTTTGCATCATTCCGCCAACTATTGCACGGCGTTATCACCCTCCCAAGGTTATGTATCAAAGAACGGATTGAATTTTATACAATCAGGAAATATTACAGATGTGTTGCGGCATTAACGTGATCAGACAATCCTTTTTTGACTGAATGAAAATGCATTTGGAGCTTCTATTGCCTGTAATAGTTAGTGATGGACACGCTTTGAGCTGATAAGAACATGGCCGACACGCAGACCTCTCCTAATCTCGTTTGCTGCAGGGGCCTGGCACTTCTCAACAGCCAGAATTTAACACCGACCAGGACACTGTCGTTTTTTTGTTTTGAATTGTCTGGATGAAAGTGCGAAGTCGAAGCTATTCTTAGGAAAGTCATTGAGAACAGAGCAGAGGTGGAAATAGTGGAAAAAAGTGATTTAAATTTGGATTCAAGACTAAAAAGAATCATGCAGGAGATATGTCTGTGCGTGTATTTGTACAGGGCGGCCCAAAAGTCACTGACACTTTTAAATCTTCAGTCGCTCCTTTAATTCTTAAGTTAAACTCACCAAATTTTAGCAGGAGATAAACTGAACCTTCAGAGATTTTATGGTTATAATTGTTCACTTACACTTGAACTTATCACGACTTAAACTAGAGGAAGTAAAAATGACCTAATCTGTCTCTTATTTGATCCTCGTTTATTGTCTGAGGTTTATTCACAAACACCTTTTCTTTAAGATAGACCCACAGGAAGAAATCAGGACGAGTCAGGTCTGTGGAGATCACATACTGCCCCCTGTCTGTGAAAAACACTTATTATTCCTTTAATGGCATTTACTCTTGGGGCATCTCTGGTATTAAAATGTGGACGGTAACACGGCTGGGTTTGTGAATTTGACCCATGTGAGTCAAAGTACCACTGTACAATGAGGGTTCGTTCCTCGGTGCTGGATTTGCTCAGATTAATGTGGGAAGAGTGGTTCTAAATGCTCTGATAAAATAAAAGAAAAATGTTTAGAAACAAAAGAGTTATGAGTTTTTTTCAACTGTCAGTGACTTTTGGGCCGCCCAGTCTATGATATTTAACCAAATAAACCAGCCTGGTAACTCAATGATCACAAAAACACCTCTTTTTCATGTTGACAGTAAACGAAACTATCGATTTTTTCCCCACCAGCCTCTGGAAACACGGCGAGGCTTCTGTTTCTCAATCACAAGACACCACAGTTTGGTCCTGATCAATGTTCCTTGTTTATCTCCTCCTCTTCCCCTCCTCCTCCCTCCTCCGTTTCCAGAGCCGGATCAGGAGAATGTGGAACGACACGGTGCGGAAACAGTCGGAATCCTCCTTCATCTCGGGAGACATCAACAGCACCTCCACGCTGAACCAGGGTACGAAAAAAAAACGAGAAACACAACGGAGCTAACCCGACGCACGCAGCAGCTCTGTGTTCTCAGCCTTTTGTCAGAGTGAAGTTCGCAGGCTACAGCGAGCGCTTCAGTCGGGCTGGCCTACACGACACGGCGGCAGCTCAAGAGGGGGGAGAAAGGAGAGAGAAAAGAGGCAGACATGAAGGATGCGTAGCTCCGAGCAGGCAAAAATAGCATTAAAAACCTGGCTGCGGATCAAAGTTCGCTGCGTTTTTTTCTCTCCAAAGTGTCTGTAGCGGAGAGGTGAGAACAGGGAGGGATGTTACGGCTGGTACAACACGGGGCTGACGAGAGCTGAGGCTGGAGGAGGGAAGTGTAGTAGTGAAAAAGAGGCAGCGCAGGTTGTAACGTCGTGCTAATTTAGGCTTTGATAAGTTTAAAGGGTCAAAAATGAGTCGTGCGAGCGTTAATCCATGTTCTAACACTGTTACCTCCTCAAAAACACAGCTTTAGTTCAGTACAAACTGGCAAATCCAGGTTTTTAAATGATTCAAATGATTCGAGAAATTAAGGTGAAGGGAGGGAGCACTTCCTGTATCACCACATGATGTTTTCTTTCAGTTTGAGAGAAGAACTCAGCCTAAATCTGCAGGTTTGTGAGTTAAACGTGTGAGAATGAAACAAAAAAACACAACTCCAGGTCTGTGTGCGACGAGGAAACGTTAAAACAGATCAGAAAATAGTGTAATATGAGAAGTTTAATCGTTTTCTGGACGATAGTCGCTCTGGAGGATAAGTCGCACCAGCCAAAAATGGAAAATAATGAAGAAAAAAACATATAAGTCGCATTTTCGGGGGAGATTTATTTTACAAAACTCCGACACACCCTATTGTTCATATTTACTACTTTATACTTTTATGAACAAACAGAAAACAGCAAATATATGAAGTAAGTTAAAGAAAAAAACTTTAAAAACTCCACTAAATATGTTTTTATATCCTTTATTCAAATCGTCAAAGTCTCCACATTTTGCTTTGTCGAAGTTATTTCACGTTTTTTCTTTATTACAGTATTTTCTGGACTATACGTCGCTCTGGAGTTTAAGTCCCGCCCTCGAACTATGAAAAAGTGACACTTATAGTCCAGAAAATATGGTCAAAATATAATCGTAAAAACACAAAAAGATTCATGATTGTCCAAGCCGGTCACACACTAAACAGACTGAGAGAGTTGTGATGGATAAACCCATAAAAATGAAGAAAAAGTGGAAGAGTTTCACTGTTTTTTAATTGTAGTTGAATAAACAAAAAAATTAAATAAAAAAGTCTGAGAGAAGAGGCAGAACAGAAACCAGGACCTGGAAACAAAAAAACAAAACAAAAAACCCCCCCAAAAAAAAAAAAAACCGGGCTCATTCAAGTCAAATCCGGCTATTCTTCTGTTGTAGGGAGTATTATACTTATACTAGAGCCTATATGACGGTATTTTCTGATCTGTTTCCTCCTCACAAACAGACCTGGAGCTGTGTTTTTTTGTTTCATTCTCACATGTTTAACTCACAAACTTCTCTCAAACTGAAAACACTCTGTTCCACCTTGTGATGTCATCATGTGGTCATACAGGAAGTGTGTTTTTAAACTCCAAACAGCCAAAAAAATGCAGAATAATGAAGAATAAACATATTTAAGTCGCACTGGAGGATGATCTGTATCTCTGCGCGTCGTTGGGTTAGAACAGAAACATTATTAAACTTACTCAAGCCTGTAATACTTTGTTTAAATACATATTTTGTGTATTCTGGCCTCATCAAATCCCTCGTTTCAGTAAAGTTCTACATAGTTTGACGGGTCTTTTGTGTGTTCACCCAGACTTTGAGTAATTGGCTGCACAGCGGCGCCCGGCGAGCTCCCCGCGATCCTCAACACTTCCGCTCCCATTATCTCTCGATGGGGTTTTTCCCTGGTTATTTCAGAATAAGTAAATAGTCAAAGTTCACGCGGCGGACGGGAGGCTGCAGGTGGATGTGATTAAAGACGAGGTGAAGTTTCCCGAGGACGACAGTTTTGGAGCCGGATACATGTTTTTATTTACTGTTTTTTCATTTTACTTTATTTTCCCGTCACAAACAAACAAACAAACAAACAAACCTGGAGCTGTGTTTTTTTGTTTCATTCACACGTTTAATTAAGACACAAACCTGCAGATTTAGGCTGAGTTCTTCTCTCAAACTGAAAACACTCTGTTCCACCTTGTGATGTCATCATGTGGTGCTACAGGAAGTGCTCCACTGCGTTTTTAAACTCCACACACCTTCATTTCTAGAATCATTTGGATGATTTGGAGGGGTTAGCATTTTAGTAGTATGTATTTATTTACTTAGTTATTTTCATCATCATTATTATTATTTTTTTTTTTTTTATTATTTTTTTTTCATTTTTAGCAACAAATATACAGTATTTTAACTGTGTGGAAACGTCAGCATTTTAGCAATTTTTTTTTTTTTTTTTTTTTTTTTTTTTGCTTTTGGTGACATTTTTCAGTCATTTTTTTTGTCAATCTCGACTGAACTAAAAGTAAAAGGATCTGTTCACTTGAAAACTTCCACTTGATGACATCACAAGGTGGAACAGAGCGTTTTGAGCTTTGGAGATGTTACAGATGAATAAAAAAGGTTTAAAAAACACATCTCCAGGTCTGTTTTTGAGGAGGTAGCAGCTTTAGAACACAGGAGAGTGATAATATAAGACTCTTGATAAAAGTTAGCATTATCCTCGAGAAACATCCACATTTACACTTCATTTGTGAAGCGTTTAACATGTTCTTGGCGATTACCTTTTCATACCTCGCTGCCAGTCGTGTGATCGTTTACTATTTATATAATTTTAGCACGACTCTGCAGACAGAGCGATAATGGGAGCGACAGTAGTGAGCTCACGGCTTAATGTTCAGACCTATTTTCTTTTAAAAGCAACATCCTCAAACAGTTGCACCATCCGGCTTCAATGCACTGATTTATTTCCCAGGGCATTTTAACTTCCTGCTGTAGAGTTTTTAAATCAGACCTATTATCCAAAATCAACTTTTCAGAGATTTTAACTGTTCGTTTACGTCTCATCTACCGTCTCGAATTTGTATTTGGAGAGATTCATGTTTGAGTTTAAGGTTTAATCCAGTATTTTAAAGACGCCATTTTGTCGATTTACTCCGGTTTTCACCTCCACTGTGACACGCCCCCTGTGACACGCCCACTGTGACACGCCCCCTGTGACACACCCCCCTGTGACACGCCCCCTGTGACACGCCCACTGTGACACGCCCCCTGTGACACGCCCCCCGTGACACGCCCCCTGTGACACACACCCTCTGACACGCCCCCTGTGACACGCCCTCTGAGCCACGCCCACTGTGACACGCCCACTGTGACACGCCCTCTGTTGCTCACTCTCTTCTCCTCCCTCGTCTCCTCTCTCGTCTCCTCTCTCCTCTCTTGTCTCCTCTCTCGTCTCCTCTCTCTCTCTCTTTCCTCTCTCTCGTCTATCCTCTCTCTCCCCTCTCTCTTCCCCTCTCTCGTCTCCTCTCTCTCCTCTCTCGTCTCCTCTCTCGTTCTCCTCTCTCGTCTCTCGTCTCCTCTCTCGTCGTCCCTCTCTCTCTCTCATCTCCTCTCTCTCTCTCCTCTCTCGTCTCCTCTCTCGTCTCCTCTCTCGTCTCCTCTCTCTCTCCTCTCTCTTCTCCTCTCTCGTCTCTCTCTCTCGTCTCCTCTCTCTCTCTCTCTCCTCTCTCGTCTCTCTCGTCTCCTCTCTCGTCTCTCTCTCGTCTCGTCTCTCTCATCTCTCTCTCTCTCGTCTCCTCTCTCGTCTCCTCTCTCGTCTCCTCTCTCGTCTCCTCTCTCGTCTCCTCTCTCGTCTCCTCTCAAACACAATAGGTCTGATTTAAAATAAAAAGTGATTTCTTCCTCGTTCTTTCGACCCGCTGGACTCCCGTTGACCTGCGGAGAACCCGTCTTTTCACTTCTGATCAATTTTGTTTTGTTTAACATTTCGACTTTTTAACAGCTTTTTCAAAAACACATTTTTGCCTCTTGCTGCCGTCTGTCTGTGTCCAGCCGTAAAACCGACGCTCGTCTTCGTCTGTAACAGAAGAGGAAGGTCGTAAATCTATAACCGTGTTCACGATGACAGACGGGGCCGTTTCTAGATCATGTCGGGTCTGATGCAGATTCATTTTAGGGGCTCTTTAGACGACAAAAAAGGCTAATTATATAATTATCTATTATTTATATTCGTATGGAAACTGAAACAAACAACAACAAAACGTCATATTTAATAATGGAGAAAAAGTTTAAATAGTTTTCAAATTCATGTTATTTTTATTGCACATTTTATAAACAAAACAAGTTTCTAAAAAGTGCTGCGCAGAGACAAAGAATGTTAAAAAAAAAAACAACTAAACTAATACAAAAAAAAAAAAAAAAACAATAAAAAAAAAAACTAAACTAATCAAAACTAAAAAAAAGCCAATTGTCATAACAAACCACAAAATTGCAGTAAATAAGTAAAACAAACAGAAATATTGTATTAACGCCTTAAAATTGTACCTGTTAATAAAGAGATATTGAACAGCAACATTCATATTCGGGCCCCCTAGTTGGATTTGGGACCCCCAGTCGTGTACACAGTTCACCTTTTTCCAGATACGGCCCTGCTCGCAAACTGTCTAACCTTCAACTGTCTTTCCTTTTCCCTAATGTTTGTTTTCTCCTTGTCTGGCTCATTACAGGAATGACTGGGAACTACCTTCTAACTAACCCTTTGCTCCGAACCCACGACACTAACCCCTATAACAACCTGCTGGCAGAGACGGTGGTGTGCAACACGCCCTCGCCGCCGGCCTTCCACTCCCCAGGTGCACGTCCTCCTCATCTGCTCCATGTTTGTTTTGTGTTGAACTTGAAACGTTTTACCTGAACCGCGGCCGAGGTCACGGTGCGAGTGAGACGTGTGCAGAGTAATTACGCTGCATTTGCTCATCATTTTTGGATCTGTCAAACTCGGCTTATCAAAGTGAATATCTGCTGAAGTCAGGGCGAAATCCTTGATGTTGACTTTGTTCTATTATGCGATGTACAGTCGGCTTGAAAGTCGCCGAGTTCAAAAGAAGCAGAAGATACGGTTTATAATGTGGATAATATTTTATAACGAACACGATGTGAAACTGCGGCGCTGCAAAGGCGATGTTCACTTTTTTAGAGCGCACTGGTAAATTTAGTTAAATGTTAAGTTTTTTTTCTAAATTGCTGTTACTGTAAAGCAGGAAGCCTCTGCTCAGTTTGGGATCTAGAAGTTTTCCGAAACACTGATGCCACAAAAGCTCTTCATCATCATCATCTAAGGAAAAAACAAGCAAGCAAAACGAGCAAATTTAACCCTGGAGAACCCAGAACGCTTTTGTTTTTTGGAAAACCATGAACATTGCATTAAATTATCAAAATTCACTGAACACTGAAATATCCACGTTTTAATTTTAACCTTTTATTCCCTTATTTAGGATCAGGGCCAAATTTGACCCACTGGGCTTGCTAAATTAATCCAAAAAGAATATAAAACATACTTCTAGACATTCTGCAAGCTGTTACTAAAAAGATTGACAAAAAAAATAAATAAATTTGCTGAGGAGATGATTTTGTTTGTAGTTTTCCATCCTGTCACTGTCATTCTGCCTCATTTTAGTTCAATATTCATCCACTAGGTGTCTCTATGCAGGGGTCAGAAATGGCACTCTGGGCTTTTTGATTTTTTGAATGAAATTTGACTTTTTTTTGTTTGTTGTTTGTTCATTTTGGGTAACAGCAATTAACTGCGGCCAAATTTGACCCGGTGGGTTCTCCAGGTTTAAACAGGGTTTCTTATAGAGATGCACCAATCCAGCTTTTTCAGTTCTGATACCGATTCTTCTGATTCCGATACTACAGCTTTAACTCTATAGCGTCGGATGCTGTCGTCGCCGATAGACTCGCGGTTGTGGACTTTCCATCTCCGTAACTCGGCCTCCAATCGTGCTTCATGTAAATTCAAACGTCTCACAGCAGAGATAAAAAATAATGAGACTTATGAGAGTGTCAGCTCATGTTTCAGCTCATGTTTCAGCTCATGTTTCAGCTCATGTTTCAGCTCAAGTTTCAGCTCATGTTTCAGCTCATGTTTCAGCTCATGTTTCAGCATCGTCGTCGCTCAAATCCCGAGTTTCTTCGCACTCACGGTTTAGTAGAAATGATTGTCAGGTAAAAGAAGGTTCCACGCTCTTTTTTTCGCTCTTTTTTTCGCTCTTTTTTGCTCTTTTTCTGAACTCGTCGACTCTTAAGGCCACGACTCCAGCTCAGCACCGAAACAAAACGCTCGACATAATTATCAGCTCCGATTTCTCTTCATTCTGTGTCAAAGTTTGTGGAGTAAAGTCTGGCCCGGTGTTATATAAGCGTGAGACGGACGGGGATTCCTCTGTCGACTCCTCACTGTACATTTTGTTTACTTGAAACAGGGACGACTTTGATTTAAGTCGTGTCAATGTTTATGGTGGTGACCTAGTTCTTCTGCGTCGGAGCGAAGGGGGAGGAAAAAACCCAATCAAAGGAGCGAAAAGAAAAAAAATGGAGGCTCATGACGCAATGCGGGTATCGCCTTCAGATACTTGGAGGCATTTGATGATAAAAGGGAATATACAAAAACAGCGGCGGCGACTAGATATATGTAAAAATGCTCCAGCGCAACACGAAAACGCTGCGTCGATCCAGGCGGCGAGCGAACAGTCAAACACAATCAAACACAATGAAACGCAGCGATAATGAAGCTGGGGACGCCCAACAAAACAATGAAATATCAAAGACGCCAAACGCAGCCCCCGCCCCCACCTGAGCCCCCCGTTTGGCGAGCGCGGCGGCCCCTCCGGCTTCGATCCAGCGAAAACGGCGTCTGATCATCTGAGGGTGATGCCGTGTTAATGTGGGACAGCAGCTCTGTGTACTGTGTCGCTTTGTGAAGTTAAAGTACAAATACAGAGGTAAAACGTGACTAAAAGTACCTGGAAGTGCACTTTAAGAGTAAAAAGTTGAAGTATTTGAAGTGCAAATGTCGTGATGCTGATTCAAAATGAGACGATACGAGTTCATTCTTATTTTTTCTTATGATTTTTGTGTATTTTTTGTTCAACTTCAGGATTTTTCCACGATTATGGTAAAAATAACCCCTCAAATCACACGAAAAGTGCTTTTACTTTAGTGGAGTAGAAAGTACAGATACTGCGCTCAAATGTGCTCAAGTAAAAGTAAAAAGTACACACACTATAAATGTACAAATACTTGGTACTTTTACTCCTGTTCTTGGCTCGTTCTCGGAGCTTGTGCAGATAAATTCGAGAAGTGGATGTTTGCAGAGCAGGTAGATTTTGAAAGTCGTTTTAAATGTCGTCTCCTTCGGGCAGATGGTTTTTAAACGTCTATATTTCGCCGTAAAGTCGTAATGACGTAAAGTTTATCTGCAGTCGGCCGGTTACACGATCCACGTTTTATTTAAAGGCATCAGCCAGATGCTGTTTGTCGAGTGATTCCCTCAGACTCCAGCGATTTTTAAACAAGAGGCTGTTCAGAGGAAACAGCAGGTTAGTTTAGTACGAAAGAACGAGGAGAACGAGCAAAACACAGAGCGAGTAGAGCGAGAAGAACGACTAGACAGAGAAGAACGAGGAGAATGAGCAGAACACAGAACGAGTAGAGGCCTGTCCAGATGAAACAGCAGGTTAGTTTAATAGGAAAGAACGAGTAGAACGAGCAGAACGAGCAGAACGAGCAGAATGAAAAGAACACAGAACGAGTAGAGCAAGTAGAGGCCTGTCCAGATGAAACAGCAGGTTAGTTTAGTACGAAAGAATGAGCAGAACGAGCAGAATGAGAAGAACGAGCAGAACACAGAACGAGTAGAGCGAGAAGAGACCTGTCCAGATGAAACAGCAGGTTAGATTAGTACTGAAGAACGAGTAGAATGTGAGCAGAACGTGAAGAACGAGAAGAACGAGAAGAACGAGCAGAACGAGTAGAGCGAGAAGAACGACTAGACAGAGAAGAACGAGGAGAATGAGCAGAACACAGAACGAGTAGAGCGAGTAGAGGCCTGTCCAGATGAAACAGCAGGTTAGTTTAATACTACAGAGCGAGAAGAACGAGCAGAACAAGTAAAATGAACAGAACGCTGAATGAGTAGAGCGAGAAGAACAAGCAGAACGAGTAGAGGCCTGTCCAGATGAAACAGCAGGTTAGTTTAGTACTAAAGAACGAGAAGAATGAGCAGAACAAGCAGAACGAGTAGAGCGAGAAGAACGTGAAGAATGAACCGAACGAGCAGAACAGGTAAAATGAGCAGTAGAACGAGCAGAACAAGCAGAACAGCAGCGACAAACGAGACAGAAGTAATTTTTACATTATTAGCCTAAAAAACACAAATTGAAATGACTTTTTTCGGAGCTGCTGCGGCTCCGGCCTGGACTCGCTCTGGGTCATGTGACGTTGGAGCCTGCGTCTCCATGGAGATGTTAACACTTTACCTGGAATGTTCCGCAGTAACAGCATAAATCGTATCTATCTCCGTAGAAACAAGCGAGAGATGCCCCCAGGCCAGTCGACAGGTCAGATCTATGGAGAGGCGCGACTGCACACAGTAAGAACGATTCAAGATACTTTTGAGCAAATGAAAACTGCAGAGTCAAATAAATGTGATGCAGGTTTAATGCCGCACTGTGGAACATTTCCATGAGACGCATGTGTCCAGAGAGAAGTTTAAAGTGAAATTATAAAACAGACGTGTTCATAAAGTTATTTTTACACTTAAACGATAAAAAATCTGTCTTTATGTGAACTTCTCTGAACAAAACGCCGCGCTCCAAAGTGATCACGGCGCACTTCTGGCTCCAGTTCACTTTCTATTGAAAAACTGTGTGTGAAGGTTCAATTCTCCCATAAATCTGACTGTGTAAATGTGGATTTGTTCACTGGCATATACTTTTTTATTTTTTTACACTTACAAATGTCATTTTACACTTGCAACGTTGTAATTTTCCACGTACAAATCTGAAAATTCTGCTCGTCTCAAAGATCCGTAAACGCAGCGGCTGAAGACAGAGGGGGCGGGGCTAGAGGGAGGAGGTTGCTATGGTAACGGCTAAACTGGTTGTAAATGAGCGGTAGTTTATGTGGTTCTGTGATGAGCTTTATTCACTTTGTTGTGTAGATAAAGTCACTGTGGAAACAAAAGTGTCACAGGTTTTTTTTTTCGCGTCGTCTCAAAACGAAATTGTCAGATTTGTATGTGTAAAATTACAAAGTTGTAAGTGTAAAATGAAATTTGTAAGTGTAAAAATCAACATTTACACGTTCAAACTTTTTGGATCAATTGTATCTTCAGAACTGTCAGACTCAGATTAACCCTCTACATGATCCTGGGGTCTTTTTTTTTTTTTTTTTTTTTTTAGTTATTTTGAGGTTTTTTTTTTCTTGTTTTTTTAGTTGTTTTGTTATTTGTGTTGTTTTTTTTTTTTTTGTTTAGTTTATCTAAATTTTTTTTTTTGTTATTTTGAGTTGTTATTCTGAGTTCATTTTGAAATTTTTTGAGTTATTTTGAGTTTTTGTTGAGTTTTTTATTTAGTAATTTTGAGTTTATTTATTAAACTTTTTGTTATCTTGAGTTTAGGTATCTTTTGTTATTTTCTTTTTTTTTTTTAGTTATTTTGCATTGTTTTTTAAAATTATTTTTAACTTTTTTTTTTTTTTTTTGGTTGTTTTTTTTTGATAAACCGTGTCCCTCTCTCATAAATCAACATATGAACATTAATAACAGACACATCAGGTCCTTCTTTCCCCGACGTCGCTCCGTTAGCGTTAGCAACAGGTTTGATTGACAACAAACCGGTGGTGTGGGCGGGAAGGGGCGTTACCTTCAACAGCCTCGCTCCTGATTGGCTCGTCGGTTGCTGTGATACTCGTCTGTGAGAGTCTCATTATTCTGCAGAGATTTTAAAACAGTCGCTCACTTCTGCTTCTGTTTTGGGGTTCCCCTTTGGATCTCCAAACGTTCTCGTTATTAGCGGCGGAATAACATCCTCCCACAACCCCACTTGAACCTAAACCGAAACGACTTTATCAATATAACTCACGAAATCTGGAGAGACGATTAAACAGGTTCAACTCTACGAAGAGCTACAAACCTCAGAGGCGACGTCAAAATCAACACGGGGCCTTTTTCCAGATTTGGGGCCTGGTTTTCTCGTTAAATGTGGCTCCTGGGCCGGGATGAGCGTGTCCTCCATTAGAAGTGTATTAATACTGAGTAATGCTCTGCAGATGTGGGCGCCGTGCTGTAAAAATCAGTGAGGGGAACATCTCGGAACATCTTGGCCGAGTCTTGGCTGGAAACGTTCCCGGAGCGCAGCTGTGTCCGTGTCCAGTCCAATTCCCTCGCTTTGTCCTCGGCGGAGACAATACCTGCCCACGATAAACCCGCCGCTCGGGATAAACAAATGCAAATTCAGCGCGCGGGCCGTTCGCGTAATCCCAGGTCCTCCTTTTTCTGCCCTTTTCGCGCTGGCGTCTTTGATGTTGTTTTTAGAAGCACTTTTCCCTCTCCCGTCGCTATCAGCCGTTTTCAGACACTTCCATTTTAAACCCGAGTGTAGTTTGATTCCGCGCCGAGCCTGCCAGCCTCGTCCTCGCCGCCGCACAAAATGTCAGCTCAGCCCGGCAATAAACCCCTCACATCAAATCAGACCGGCCCCCTTCATTTCCACGCCGCTCCTCGAGCCCCGAGCTCGCGCCGCGGTCACATTAGCGGCGTGTGGTACGAGTGCGGCTCCATCAGTTTGTCGTTATAACAGGGACGGGGCTGTTTTCTGATTGTAGAGTTAAACTGCTTGCCGCTGAACCCTCACCTGCTGTGCTCAGGATTCAGTCGTCCTTGATTTGTCCTTTGGATCTAAAACCGGTAATTTGGCCGTCAGTCGAGCTCCAGTTTGGGACGAGGCATCACGCGGTAAATTCGAGTTAATTTGAAGGGCACAATCGGAGCTGGACAGACTGAATCCTGGCTACGTGTGACGAGCTGCCACTTTTGTCTCCTCTAGTGTTTTTTTCTCTTGCTGCAGTTGAAAAAAGGCATCTTATTTTTTTTTTTTTTTTACTTTTTTGCACATCAGCTGTTCTTAGGCCCGACAGCCTGAGCAGACACACTTGATGTGAGTGGTGGCAAAGTGAGTCATTGCACCGTGCCGTGTTGGTGTGAGGCTTGTTCTGTTCTGAGCCGTAAATGTTCCACATTATTCTGTCGTCTTTTCAAAGGTGGAATGTTTTCTTCATGGTTAATGTCACGTTTCATCAGCTGTTTGGGTTTCGTGCCTGTTCTGTTTGGATGCTGCTCGAGCCGTTGTCTGTTTGGCTGTTGATATTGTGTCTTTTTTCATCTCATTTGTGAAATATTGTTCAGGATCGAGTCTTAGATTCAGACGTAACGAGCCCGAGCTGGAGATAATTGGCATCGACTTAGAGGCTGAAAACTTTAGTGTTAAATGTAAATGAGGTGAGATCAAAGTGTCCTGAGCAGTATGTGTGTGCGCTCATGTCCGAGCCCCCTCCCCCTCATGTCCCAGCCCCCTCCCCCTCGTGTCCCAGCCCCTCCCCCTGTCCGAGCCCCCCCCTCACCTGTGTCTCTCTGTCTGTTGTAGGACAGCACTCACTGAGCCACGGCCGGGACATCAGCGCCATGGACACGCTGCCGCTCAACGGCAACTTCAACAACAGCTACTCTCTGCGCGACGATGACTACGAGGCCGTGCGGGCCCCCGCCGACCTGGGGGGCCTCACCCTGGACGACGCCGCGTTTGAGAAGATGATCATCTCTGAGATCGTCCACAACAACCTGCGGCCCCGCGGGGCCCCCAAGGGCCGCCACGCGCCCAGGGAGCGGGACCGGACTCAGACCAGGGCCGCCCCGGACCAGGGCAGCGGCAGCGAGGACGACGCCATCGTGGCCGACCATGCAGAGGCCTCGTCCCCTCAGAGGGGCCCCGCCCGCGGGGGGCCCGCCCCTCTGGAGCTGCTGCTGCACCCCCACCACAAGGAGGTGCTGGAGGCCCCGCTGCTCCCCCAGAGGACTCACTCTCTGCTGTACAGTGCTCACAAAGCACCGCGCCGCCCGGAGGGCCCTGAGACTGTGACTGTGGAGGACACGGGGCCCCAGTCCCCCAACAACAGAGACTCTCTTTACACCAGCATGCCCAACCTGAAGGACTCGCCCTGCGCCTCCCCCTACCCCCCCGAGGACGAGGAGCCGTCCCCCCGCAGTGACACTGAGGACGCCTACAGGAAGAGCATGCCCGAGCTGGGCGACGGGCCCCCGCCCCTGTCCTATTACCACATACACCGGGCCCCCAGCGACGGCTGCATCCTGCCCCCCGAGGGCCAGGACTGTCCCCAGGACTGTCCCCCCGAGGGACAGGCGGCCGCCGATGGACAAATGCAACTCATCACCAGCCTCTGAGGGGCCCCTCCCTGTGCACACGGCTCACCCGTGGTGGCTCCTCGGGGCCCGGCTCTCGACGGCTCCTCCTGCCAGAAGGAGGTGAAATGTCGTCGGGTGGTAAAAGAATAAAAGACTTTTGCACAGAACTGATGAACAAACACGAGGAGGCGGGAGCAGTGAGGACTGTGAGGACTCAACTGTGGGACTAAAGAGGAGGAGCTCCTCCTCCTGCTCCTCCTCCTGCTCCTCCTCCTCCTGCTCTAAGAAGAAAGGATGAGAGACTGAGTGACTCCTGACTGTCGCTGGGGGACTTTGTGAACCCGGCTCTTTTTAGACCTCGTTCCACGTCAGGATTGTAAAGAAAAAACCACTAATTCAGACTCAGGCCTTATATTTTCTCTATTGCACATTTAAAAGTAACAGCTAAAGAAAATATATTTTGCTGTACCACTAGTGTAAAAAGTCCAAGAATAAAAAAAACAGGGAGCGGCTGGATTGTGTAGTGCTGCCGTTTCAGAGTCGTGAGGAAACCTGGTGGAAATGTGCTTCTCACTTGTCGTTTAAACCGTTCGCTCCACCTTCTGCTTGTGAGGTTTTTCATCGACTTTCGCCGGAGTCGGTTTGTTTCCACGGGGCCACGTTTCAGTCAATTGGATGTAATTTATTTTACTTGAAAGAATAGTCAGTTTTTTAAAAGACTTTGTTTGTGTCATGGCAGTATTTTACAGACATGTTTCATTAATTTATTAACTGAAGCAGTGAGAGAAAAAAGAAAAAGCCGAGTTTGGACGTGTGACGTGTTCAGCACCGATGCATCTTCATCTTTTGTAAGACCTTCATCAGCTGATATTTAATTCAACAGTTTGATATCAAATAAATGTGAATTTTTTTTCTTCTTTGATACTAAGTCTTTGTTACGTCTGCTGCATTTCACATTATGTTGATTTTAAAACCAGAGAAATACGAGATCAGAGATTCAGCATAAATGTGAGAGTTTAAAGGGATTTATCACAAAAGTGACTCTCGGGACGTTTAATCCGACTTCGAACGACGTTTCCTCCTCAAAAACAAACTGGACTCGTGTTTTTCACTCACACGTTTGAGTCACACTTTAATATTAGTCTGAAACATCTACAAAGATCAAAATGCTCTGATCCACCTTGTGATGTCATCAAGTGGGAGTTCAAGTGAACAGCTCAGAGTAAAAGAGGAGGAGAGGAGGAGACAAGAGGAGGAGAGGAGACGAGAGGAGGAGAGGAGACGAGAGGAGGAGAGGAGACAAGAGGAGGAGAGGAGATGAGAGGAGGAGAGGAGTCAGGAGGAGGAGAGGAGGAGAGGAGATGAGAGAAGGAGAGGAGACAGGAGGAGGAGAGGAGATGAGAGGAGGAGAGGAGACAAGAGGAAGAGAGGAGACAGGAGGAGGAGAGGAGGAGAGGAGACGAGAGGAGGAGAGGAGACGAGAGGAGGAGACGAGAGGAGGAGATGAGAGGAGGAGACGAGAGGAGGAGAGGAGACGAGAGGAGGAGACGAGAGGAGGAGATGAGAGGAGGAGACAAGAGGAGGAGAGGAGACAGTTGTTGGAGGAGGAGACGAGCTGATCTCTGATGTTTTAAGACGTTTTTGGGCTAAAATGTCCAAAAAAATAACGAAAAAAACAGAAAACTTAAAGACTAAACCAAGACTGTCATAAACAGATGGAAACGAATAAATGAACAAAACGACAAATATCGTGTGAGAAGAGCTTTGAATTTGGGATTTGTGAGTTAAACATGTGAATGAAACAAAAAAACACAAGTCCAGGTTTTTACGAGGAAACGACTTTAAAACAGAAAATCGGCGCCGCGACGAGACGTTTAAGGCGAAGAGCTCGTCACAAACACGTCGGATTTCAGATTTAAATATCTGTTCAAACTCATTGTATTTTTAAGGCAGCGTTTTTATCCTCGACTGACATTTTCACATTAGATTCAATTTGAATAATTTTGTTTGGGGTGAAAATTCAGTTTAACATCAAGAGTTTGGTTCATTTATTTGTGTTTTTCAAGTGAACAGCTCCTTTTACCTTTAGTTCAGGAAAGACAAGTGTCAACTCAAAGGATTCTAGAAATGAAGGTGTGAGGAGTTTAAAAACACAGTGGAGCACTTCCTGTATCACCACATGATGACATCACAAGGTGGAACAGAGTGTTTTCAGTCTGAGAGAAGAGCTCAGACTAAAATAACACTGTAAATATGACATGAGAAGGAAAAAAAATCTAAATAAAACCAAATATGTGCGGACTTTTACAATGTTCTAACACGTTCAGGAGTTTTGAAGAATTATTTACACAATTTAAAGTTTATTTTGACAGTTTTTTTGTGTTTTTCTTTCTGTTTGTGAGGAGAGCTCCAGGGTGGACATAAAGGAAAATATATGAGGTGATTTTACTGGGTCTAAACTTTAATGTGTTTAATGTGTCCAGGGCTAAAATGATTCTATAAATGAAGGTGTGTGGAGTTTAAAAACACAGTGGAGCACTTCCTGTATCACCACATGATGACATCACAAGGTGGAACAGAGTGTTTTCGGTGAGACTGTAAGACAGGAGACTTTCGGGTTTTGTTCCAATTTCACAACCACGTTTTTGTATAATCATTTATTTGGTTTAATCCATGTTATAATGAAGTTACTGCATCAGAAACAGACCTGGAGTTGTGTTTTTCAAACTCAAAACTCTCTGTTCCACCTCGTGATGTCACAGAGTGGTAGTTTTCACGTTAGCATCTACAATTTTTTTGCTTTTTGTTTAGGAAAAATGAGCAATTCCAGCAGCTGAAATGATCCAAATGATTCTAGAAATGAAGGTGTGTGGAGTTTAAAAACACAGTGGAGCACTTCCTGTATCGCCACTTGATGACATCACAAGGTGGAACGGAGCGTCTTCAGTCTGAGAGAAGAAGAACTGGGACTAAATCTGCAGGTTTGTGAGTTAAAAATGTGAGAATGAAACAAAAAAACATCAGAGCATCAAAAAACGGCGTCGTCCGAGCGTTTTCAGCAGAAGTTTAGTTTTATTCGACGCTAAAACAAAAGGTTTGAATCCAGCTGGTCTCGCGCTGCTTCTTCACGAGTCAAAAGAAATGAGCTGGATTTACACTTCTGTCTCTCACTTAGAGCAATTAAAAAAACACTCACAGAATCAATCAGAAAAATGAAGCTCGGCCTAATTCCCTGATTTAAAATAAATGGTTCCGGATGGACAGGTGGGATTAATTTAAAAGAAAATGGATTTAACAAAAGAACTTCCACGTTTCAGCTGCGTCTGAGGCAGAATCAGGAGCCGCAAAGAGAAAAGAATCGACAGAAAGACACGAATCGATACTGAAACGAATCTTCACAGGTATCGATACTAAAAACATCACAAAACATCACAAAATATCACAAAACACATCACAAAACACGATAAAAACCAGGACAAAAACCAGGACCAAAACTGGGTCTAAACCGGGACTGAACCGGGACTGAACCGGGACTGAACCACGACTGAATCACGACTGAACCGGGACTGAACCGGGACTAGAAGAAGAGACAAGAGGAGACGAGAGAGAAGAGAGGAGACGCGAGACGCGAATGAGGAGACAAGAGTGGGCGTGTCACAGTGGGCGTGTCACAGTGGGCGTGTCACAGGGGGCGTGTCAGGGGGCGTGTCACAGTGGGCGTGTCACAGGGGGCGTGTCAGGGGGCGTGTCACAGTGGAGGTTAAAGGGGCAGATTGACAAAATGTCATCTTGAAAATAGTGGATTAAAGATTAAACTCAAACATGAATCTCTCCAAATACAATTTCAGAGGAAAACGAGAAGAAACGACGAGAACCTGATGATTAAACTCTCTGAAAAGTCCATTTTGTACCTTTTTTGTTCTGCTTTAACATGTTTTTCTCATGTCCACACGTCTTTATGTCTTTAACGTCTTGAGTTTGTCTGTTCGGTCTAAAATAGTGTCACATTATTGACAGTTTATGACAGTAATTACTCGAGAACAGGGCTGATCTCCCGCCGCCGCCGCCGCCCCCGTCGCCCCCGTCGCCCCCGTCCCACATGCTGCAAATCACCGGCAACGAGCCCGAGAAAAGCTCCTCCTCCTGCAGATTTACGCTCGTCTCCGTCAGTCGTCGGCCGTGTGCGATTTCCTCTCAGGACTTTCCCCGTCTGACCACACAGAACAAACGGCGGCTCCTCGCTCAAACCGGGCGGCGCTCTTTATTAAACGATCGAGGACGCCATCGAGGACGCCATCGAGGACGTCACCGAGGACGTCACCGAGGACGCCATCGAGAACAGGAATCTCTCAGAAAACACTCTCGTCGCTGCTGACTCACAGTAGAAGTTTGATGACTCGTTGGGAGTTCAGCGTTAGTGAGAGAGTTGGGTTATTAAGACGAGGCGCGGCGGCGTGTACGATGAGCGGCGTGTAAAACCGGGGAAGTGGTGAGGGATGAACGCAGACGGCGCCCCCTCGTGAAGCGTGATTTCGCTTGTGCCTGATGCATATATATTGGTTCATTATCACCGAGTCGCCACTTCACTGTCGCCCTGTTATCTTAACACGCCGGAATCGGAATTGAACAATATATAAAGGTGAACGTCAGACGAGCGGCGGGACGAGCGGCGGGACGAGCGGCGGGACGAGCGGCGGGACGAGCGGCGGGACGAGCGGCGGGACGAGGGGCGGGACGAGGGGCGGGACGAGAGCGGCGGGACGAGCGGCGGGACGAGCGGCGGGACGTTTGGAGACGCGAACACTCTCTGATCCTGAAGGAAACGTGGTTGGAGTCGGGTAATCCCTCCTCGAGCTCGTTTCTCTTTGTGCTTTAGAGATTAACAGGTTTTATGTAAATTCACTTTATTCAGCGTTTAGTGTTTGAACATGATGTAATACTCGGGATTGTTGGGATTCGATATTTGGTAATTCAGATGTTCTGGAATCAGGGAGGCACCGATCCGGCTTTTTCTGGACCGATACCGATACTTTGGCTGTAAGGATCTGCTGATATGAACCACGAGCACAGACTGGAAGTATAAAGTATTTTCTTTAAACACAAACGGTATAAGGTTAAAAAAAAAAAAATACATATATATTACAAATGATAAAAAAATACAAATTACAAAAAATATATACATTACAAATTATTAAAAAATATACAACTTAGAAAAAAAAATTATATATTACAAATTATTTAAAAAAATATACAACTTCCAAAAAAATATATATATTACAAATCATTACAAAATTATATAAATTCAAACAAAAATTACAAATTATAAAAAGTAAAATAATTCCAAAAAATATACATTACAAATTATTTTTTAAATTATACAAATTACAAAAAACACAAAAACAATTACAACCCAAAAAAAAGAAAAAAAAGAATACAAATTACAAAAAAATAATGTTAAAAAAAATGCGCTGTTTTATAGTATCGATTCTCGCTCAAATGCAGTTTGATACTCGTTTTAGCCTCTGATTTTCGATACTTTTCAGAATCTCACATTTGAACGAATAAAAACCAGGCGTTGAGCTGCCGCTCTGGAGAAAAACAGACGTGATGCTCACCACAGTCACCACACTGACCGAGGCTGGAGCGCCAGGACTCAGTGATTTAGGACACCTGTCACACTACGACCAAAGTAATATCACAAAGTACTTTATGCAGTACCTCAAATTATGTTGTCGGAGTTCAGACTCACCTTTCACAACCCTTCAAACTTTTACAACCAAACCCAGACTCCACTGAACCAAAGTTAAACGCTGCTGTGTCCTTCATCACACCATCATCGTCTAGTTTTTGTAGAGTAACCTGTGTTCTATGAGTGTAGTTTACTGTACTCGTGGCCCAAAAGTCACTGACAGCTTAAAAAAAACTCATAACTCTTTTGTTTTTCTAAACATTTTTCTTTTATTTTTCCAGAGCATTTAGAACGACTCTTCCCACATTAATCTGAGCAAAATTCAGCACCCGAGGAACGAACCCTCATTGTACAGTGGGACTTTGAGTCACATGGGTCAAATTCACAAACCCAGTGGTGTTACCGTCCACATTTTAATACCAGAGATGCCCCAAGAGTAAATGCCATTAAAGGAATAATAAGTGTGTTTTTCACAGACAGGGGGCAGTATGTGATCTCCACAGACCTGACTCGTCCTGATTTCTTCCTGTGGGTCTATCTTAAAGAAAAGGTGTTTGTGAATAAACCTCAGACAATAAACGAGGATCAATAAGAGACGAGCCGGAAATGATTTAAATGTTATAAAAGTGAGTTGGATCAGGCTGCTGTTCAGAGACAAACCCACATTTTTACTTCCTCTAGTTTAAGTCGTGATAAGTTCAAGTGTAAGTGAACAATTATAACGCTTTTATATCCCAAAAATCTGGGAAGGTTCAGTTTATCTACTGCTAAAATATGGTGAGTTTTTAACTTAAGAATAAAGGAGCGACTGAAGATTTAAAAGTGTCAGTCACTTTTTGTCTGTATAATCTATAAACCTGTGGACATCATTATGTTTTAATTTACACATTTAAAATCACAATATTCATCTAAAACACTTTAATGGAAGAAAATTAAACTGAAGAACAAAGTGTGGACATCACAGGGGGCGTGTCACAGGGGGCGTGTCACAGGGGGCGTGTCAAGGGGGGATTAATCAACAAAATGGCATCTTGAAAATAGTGGATTTAAGATTTACTCAAACATGAATCACTCCAAACTTCAGGTGAGTAAAAGTTGAGGGGAAACGACTATAACACGGTTAAAAGTTCTAAAAAATAAAGATTTTTCAGAATAGATCTGATTTAAATTTAAATTATTTCAGCTGATTATTACTTAATACTATTTTGTGCCACCTTAAAAAAAGAAAAACAGAACTAGTTTTTTTTCGTAGCTGCTCAAAGTTATTCTAATTATTCACCATGATGAGTTGATAAGAGCTTTTCACAACTTTCAGAGTCCAGAGACGAATTTGTTCATCATGCCATGCTAACAGCGCACTTCCTTCACTTCCAGTAATGAATCTCCTGCACATCACATCA
Source organism: Periophthalmus modestus (assembly GCA_019594935.1). Taxonomy (NCBI): domain Eukaryota; kingdom Metazoa; phylum Chordata; class Actinopteri; order Gobiiformes; family Gobiidae; genus Periophthalmus; species Periophthalmus modestus. The sequence goes on from JAIEZT010000026.1 coordinate 1,256,890, forward strand.
GGTTTGTGAAGTCATAGTGTACAGTTTTGTATCATGTTTTGTATATTTATGGAGGATTATCGTGTGGAACATGGGTGATTTAGGCTTGTGGGCGGAGCCTCGTACTTAATCTTACAGCTAAACGTAAGGAAAATACAAATAGGGCCCGGGAGAGATCGCTAAATTACTCAAACATGCGTGGATGACATATATAAAACCTTTTCAAGCATGTTTTTGATGAGGAACAGCGTTAGAACATGGTAGATTGCACATTAAAAGTCGATTTTACATGATACCGCCTCTTTAAAGCGACCTTAAAGGGTTAACGGGTTACAGAGATTTCTCATCCAGCCAAATTTACAGCCCCATACATAATTTACTCTTCCATCCACATGACTAAGTTGAAAATGATCAGAAGTGCACACGGGGACACGAGCTTAAAAAGTCCATAATGGCGTCTGCTAAGTCGATTCTTTTCTTGTCAAAGTTCTGCCGTTGACGTTCGGACTCTGGAATCACCTTTTTCGACGCAGCGCTGATGTTTACGCCTGGATTAAAAACTGAAAAAAGCTGGTGAAGTTGTTGTGGATGAAAGTTCCTTGTTAAGTTCCTCATCTTATCTGCTGCACGTCAAAGGCCGAGGCTCGGGCGCATCACAGCGGCGGCGTGGTGAAGGCGGGAGCATTACGCCGCCGTCCGAGAGAAGACATTACCACGTTTTCATTTGGCTCCGTTTGATGTTCCTGCCTCTGGTGATTTGGACATTATTTCATGTCGACCATCAAAAAGACATCAAACAAGATCCAGCATTCACAATCAGATCACAGCTTCTGAACGCAGCAGCCGTAGACGATATATGGACTTGTGTAGGTGCGAGCTAGCGAGCGAGCTAACGCCGAAGACTATGAAGAAGAGGAGAAACGAGTGTGACGAGATCTGTGTTTGGAATTCTGACCACGAGTATCAAAGCAACCAAAGAGCCAATCAGGAGCGAGGCTGTTGAAGGTAACGGCCCTTCCCTTAGCAACGCTGTCAATCAAACCTGTTGCTAACGCTAACAAAAAACCAACAAATCTCAAAGTAACAAAAAAAATAAAAATAAAACTGAACTCAAAATAACTCAAAAAATGAAGAAAATAAACCAAAAAAATAATAAATAAACTCAAAATTACTAAAAAAAAAAAAAAAAAAAAATGAAAGAAAACAAAAACAAAAAGTCTGACAGCAGCAGGTACAGAGAGAGGAGACACAGTTTTACAAAAAACAAAAAATAAACTTTAAAAAACCCAAAACAAAACTAAAAAAAAAAAAAAAAAAAAAAACACAACTCAAAATAAAAGAAATAAAAAACTTAAAAAATAAAAAAATTATCTCAAAATAACAAAACATAAATAAATAAACTCAAGATAACAAAAAAAATAAATAAATGAACTCAAAAATAGCTCAAAAAATTTTAATTAAAACTCAAAATCACAAAAAAATGAAGAAAATAAACTACAAAAAATGTATTAAACTCAAAATTATAAAAACAAAAACAAAAGTCAAAATAAATAAAAAAAAAAAAAAAAAAAAAAAAAAAAAAATGAACCCAGGATCATGTAGAGGGTTAATATGAACATTTAAGATGAAATGAGTCTGACAGCAGCAGGGACAGAGAGAGAGGGGACAGTTTTTCAATAGAAAGTGAATTGAAGCCGATGGAACAGGAAGTGTGCACGTGCTCACTTCCTGTTTGGAATGCAGCGGCGGCTAGCAGGTTAGCTACATCCATTTATATAAACCGCCTACAGTCATGATGTACGGCGGATCTTTTATTTAGTGGCAGTTCTGCTGAAGTGAGAAACATTTACAAATTACCTCAGTAAACATTTTAAAAAATTGAATAGACACACGCCACGGACGCTAACAAGCACGACTTTACACGCAATCTATACGCTCCCCTTCAGCCGCCCGAGCTCCGTTCACACTCTTCTGCTCGATATAAATAGACTCGATGCAGAGACGCCGGCCCCTCGTTCCCCGGTGATTAATATTTAAGGCTAATTTCAGTTTTATTCCTCCATAACATCACAGCACCTTCCCCAGACCTGCATTTCTCCACGTCGTGCGGCTTTAACTGTATTTTCATCATTGTCTCTCTATGGTTCGTGCAAAAGTAAAGTGTCAATGTGTGAATTCTGACTCAGGATGTATGAAAAAAGTTCAGAATGTTTCTTTAAAGGGGCGACGTTACACAAAATGGAGTCTTGTGAGGTTTAAGTCGTGTTTTAATGTTACTGCATCAAAAACAGGCCTGGAGTTGTGTTTGTTTGTTGATTCACATGTTTGAGTCACACTTTATTATTAGTCTGTTACATCTCTACAAAGCTCAAAACGCTCTGTTCCACCTTGTGATGTCATCAAGTGGTATTTTTTCAATTAACAGCTACGTTTTACCGTTAGTTCAGTCGAGATGTGCAATTCCCAGGTCTGAAATCAGCCAAATGATTCTTGAAATGAAGGCGTGTGGAGTTTGAAAACACTTCCTGTATCGCCACATGATGACATCACAAGGTGGAACAGAGTGTTTTCAGTTTGAGAGAAAAAAAAGTAAAGCCTAAATAAGAGTTTTGAACACGTGTGAATGAAACAAAAGACAAACTCCAGGTCTGTCTGTGATGAGGAAACGACGTTAGATCAGAAAAACAGAGGAACACGAGCCCTTTAAAGCGACACTGTGTAACTGGCCACGTAAGAGTCGGGTCTGTGGTGATGCGAGCCCTCGTACAAACAGACAGACGCATGTTTTTCTCTGTTTTTCTAATTTCAATGGCACTCGGGCAGGTCGGGTGTCGCTGACCGTGTCCTGAGATCTTGACGAGGCAGAGATCGGCCTTTTGTGCATGTTTTTTACGCTTCAATCCAAGATGGCGGCGCGTAAAGTCGCTCGCCGTTTTGTTACTCTCTCTGTTTCTGTTTCTGATGTTTCATGTCGTGACATTTATGACCTTGTTTGTACTCTACTACCTTTGTCTGGCCAAAACCACACGCTCTGACAGAATTTTCCAGAGACGTGTGGGTCTGGACTCGGATCCCGTCTCCCCCAATTTCCCCGATAGTTTTGATTGACAGGCGGATTAACCAATCAGAGAGACACATGTTCGGGTCAAAACAAACAATCCGGAAAAAAAGGAAAGTGGAAAAAAAAAAAGGAGGAGAAATAACAGCCTGGATTTGTGCAGAAACAACAGCCACAGCAGCAGAGGCAGCAGACTCAGGTGAAAGACGATGTTTTGTTCTGAATCGTACGAGTTTTTGACGGATGTTTGAGGTGAGACTCTGTAAAACCTCAGGATGAGCCATAAACAAGAACAATTCAACTCTGCAACTGGACAAAGAGTTTTAGACTGAGCTCGTCCAAGAACTTCTTCAGTTCTGGTCAGATTCCTGCTGGACACTGACTTATAACTGTCTGAAGGAGGCGCTAACGACCCTGAAGCTAACGACACTGAAGCTAACGACCCTGAAGCTAACGACCCTGAAGCTAACGACCCTGAAGCTAATGACACTGAAGCTAACGACACCTGTTTGTTTTTACAGTTTCTGTTTCTTATCTTGGTCTTAAACTGTGTCGTGTTTTGCATAATCGTTCAGCCCAGGGTCGAGTTTCTTCTTCTTCTTCCTGTGGCTCTGCCTGGTTTTTGAAAATAAATGATAAGTATTTAATTGAAGTGTATTTTATTTGTGTTAGTTCTTCTTTTAAATTGTAGTTTAAAATCGAAGATTATTGTGATCTTGAAATATTAAATTAAAATTATTTTTTATTATTTTTGTCGCTCAAAATATTAAAAAAAATGCAAACAACCAAAATAAAATTAATTCAAGTTCAACTAAGTAACTCTCTCGGATGTCAGTATCCCCAATAAATGACCATTCATTTTCTCGAGACTTTCCCCCGACATAAACGTGAATAAATCTGCATTTCTCGTCGTGTGGATGTTCAGATCATGTTCAGACGTCTGTGAGCAGCTTTTCTCCACCATGAACTATGTGAAAAACGAACATCAGCCTCACAGACACAGAGACAGACACAGAGACAGTCCTGAAACATGAAACTTCAGCCCGACAGACGCTGCAGAGGAGCAGAGCCGACGTCTCTGTAGAACTTCATGAATTTCAGAAGCAGCAACACAGTAGTTTATACAAAGTGTAAAGGTAAAAAAAAAAAACAATATACACAGTGTTATCTTCAATTTAGAGTCAAAAAGTGGTGGCAGCTCCCAGTGTTTTCTTTTTACGTGGAAACTGGGTCCAAATGACTCTTTTGTTTGTTGTTTTCCTTGTTTGAGGATGGAGTTATAGACGATGTCTCAGGCTCCTGTTTAAAGAAGGATTCTCTTTCCTGACAAAAACTGCTTCTTTAACTCTCCTCTCAAACCATTTCTTTTCTCCGGCTCAGCCCTGACCCTCACTCTCTTCAGACGAGTGTCTTTGAGATGGAGTGAACAGCAGACTGGTGTCCTGAGCTGCTCTCACGACACAGTTAGAACATCCCTCAGAAAGATATACGTCAGCGTCCAGCAGCAAACTGACCAGAAATGAAGACGTGGCTTTGGACGAGCAGTGAAACGTCTTTGTCCAGTCACAGAATTGTCACACCTCAATCACGATAACGTCACTTTTTACCGACCAGCACAAGCAGGGCCTCTGTAAACGAACAGCTTACATTCCTCGACATTTCACTGCAGCCCAAAGATAAAGAGCGACTGAATCTGCCACTGTTCCCGTCTCGGCTGAGTCGCTGCCTGCGCCTCCAGACTCAGCCGGAATTTCTGAAAAAAATCTCAAAAATGACCCTGACGTTTTCTCGCTGCGCTGGTGGATGCTAACGTGTCTGTGCCGTGAAAGTAACACAAGAAGCTTTTTACATCTGACCTCCAAATTCCACCACTTTCATCCAATTAGCGACGTGTTACGCTCCTCACAAATCACACATAGAACTTTCAATTTCACTTTTTTCATTTTTAAGCCCCGAGTGTTGTTAAAATGCTCGTTACAGTATCGAGAACGTTTATTCCAACGGCGCCGTTTGAAAGACGAGAAAGAAAAATGGAACCGGCTTAACGTGTTCACAAAGACGCCTCTTTAAGAGATTAAGACTCGAGCTCCTTTTTCACAATCCAGCCGAGAACAGCTCGATATCGTTTATGTGTGAAAAGAAAAAGGACCGAGACGTGGTCGGAGACGAGGAGCAGGAGGACGAGAGGACCGGGAGGAGAGGACCGGGAGGAGAGGACCAGGAGGAGAGGACCAGGAGGAGAGGACCAGGAGGAGGAGAGGACCAGGAGGAGAGGACCAGGAGGAGAGGACCAGGAGGAGAGGACCAGGAGAGAGGAGGAGAGGACCAGGAGGAGAGGGCCAGGAGGAGGAGAGGACCAGGAGGAGGAGAGGGCCAGGAGGAGGAGAGGAGGACCAGGAGGAGAGGACCAGGAGGAGGAGAGGACCAGGGAGGAGAGGACACGGGAGGAGAGAGAGAAGGAGGAGGAGAGGACCAGGAGGAGAGGACCAGGAGGACGAGAGGACCAGGAGGACGAGAGAACCGGGAGGAGGAGAGGACCAGGAGGAGAGGACCAGGAGGAGAGGACCAGGAGGAGAGGACCAGGAGGAGGAGAGGACCAGGAGGAGAGGACCAGGAGGAGGAGAGGACCAGGAGGAGAGGACCGGGAGGAGGAGAGAACAAGGAGGAGAGGACCAGGAGGAGAGGACCAGGAGGAGGAGAGGACCAGGAGGGGGAGAGGACCAGGAGGAGAGGACCAAGAGGACGAGAGAACCGGGAGGAGGAGAGGACCAGGAGGAGAGGACCGGGAGGAGGAGAGGACCGGGAGGAGGAGAGGACCGGGAGGAGGAGAGAACAAGGAGGAGAGAACAAGGAGGAGAGGACCAGGAGGAGAGGACCAAGAGGACGAGAGAACCGGGAGGAGGAGAGGACCAGGAGGACGAGAGAACCTCCTCTCCCTCTTCCTCCTCCGTCTCCTCTTCCTCCTCCTCCTTCACCTTCTCATCCTCCCCCTCCTACTCTTCCTCTTCATTCTGCTCCTCCTCCTCCTCTCCTCCCCCTCTCCTCCACCTCCTTCTGTGTGAAACTATCTCCTTTTCACTCAGAGCTGCTCCTGGACAAACATCTGCAGAGGTTTGACTTTCTGCTCGTCGCTTTAGACAAACATGAAACACGATTATTCAAACCAGATCCACGTTTACACGAGACCAGCACGTTCCCGTTATCGCTCCAACGCCTCATGAATATCGTATTTATTGTTTCATATTTGATGAAGGCAGAAAATGCATCACTTTTTTTTCTCACAATGATCAGCCCACAATGCACTGCAGCGGCGGTTTAACTCCACACGTACCTGAACTCGAGCGAGAATTTACACATCTCAGATTAAAAAATAAATAATCCAGACATAAACTCGTCTGTTTCTTCTTAATCCATAAAGACTCGTGTCGGTCTGATCAGTTTTTATGACACTAATCAACTTTGATCAGAGTTTAGACGTTTTTCAGTCACATGACCTGAGCCTCGAGAGCCGTGTGTCCGAGTCTCTGCGAACGAGGGTCAGGGGGTCCGGGGCTGGGGGAGACATTCACTCGCAGACAGTGGGTTAGTGTTTGTTTAGTGTTGAGTCTGTAGATGTTGTGGAGCGGTGGAGCTGTCCTCTCCTGCGGCGAAAGCTCCGTCTGTCGCCGCTGGATCATTAGGACCGTCGTGTTAAACAGCAGGTCGTCTCTTTACTTAAAACACTGTTATTCACGTCTGATTGAGTCACTGCGGACGACACACACACACACACACACACACACACACACACACACACACACACACTCACACTCACACACACACACACACACACACACACACTCACACACACACACACACACACACACACACACACACACACACACACACACACACACACTCACACCCACACACACACACACACACACACACTCACTCTCACACACACACACACACACACTCACACTCACACACACACACACACACACACACACACACACACACACACACACACACACACACACACACACTCACACTCACACTCACACACACACACACAGACACACACACACACAGACACACACACACACACACACACACACACACACACACAGACAGACACACACTCACACACACACTCACACACACACACACACACACACACACACACACACTCACACACACACACACACACACACACACACACACAGCTGGGAGCCGTGCGACAGGAGCATGTGGAGATGATTACCGAGCTCAGATAATCGATGTCACGCCTCAGGTTCAAAGGAGAAGCCCCGAGCCGCGTCGTCCCGTCGCTCGAGGAGGACGTCTGCTGCACCGAAATGAAATAAATAAAATAAAAAAAACAGCTGAACACGACATGAACTCGACCAGCGACAAGTCAAAGTTTGGACAAACCATCAAATATAAAGATAAATGCAACTATGTAAAGAAGAAAAAGTGAAATAAACTCTATGAAATAAAATATATAGATTTAAATCCTCAAAGTAGCTACACTTTAGTTTGTTGAAAAAAATATTTTTTCTTTTTTTTCATGTAGCAAAGAAACAAAGGTAAATATCTCTATTAAATATATTTTGAAATATATTTTATATTTCAATTCTCAAAGTCTCCACCCATTGCTTTGTCAAAAAAATATTATTATTATTATTATTATTATTATTTATTATTATTATTATTATTATTATTATTATTATTATATTATTATTATTTATTTTTATATATTTATTTATTTTTTCATTTAGCAAAGAAAAAAAAGATAAATATTTCTAATAAATATATTTTAAAATGTATTTTACATTCAGATCCTCAAAGTCTCCGAACTTAACTTTGTCGAAAAAATATTTATTTATTTTTTTCATGTAGCAAAGAACCAAAGATAAATATTTCTACTAAATATATTTTTAAGTTTATTTTATTTTCAGATCCAAAGTCTCCGCCCTTTATTTAGTCGAAGAAAGAGTTTTTTTTGGGGTTTTTTTTTACTACAGAATTTCATAGATCTTACTACATTTATTTAATGTTTTCTGTGTTTATGAAGTAGTAAAAAATAAAAAATAAAGTCCAGAGTCCAGAGCCTCTGAGACTCTCGTGTTTTTATATTATAGTTTTTTTTTCTGGAGCCACTTAATGAACTTTTCAAGAACCTCGTCAGCACAAAGTTCACATTTCATCCTGATATTTGGTTCAGTGTCAAAAACGACTCTACGGCAACACGGAAGGGACAAGATGGAGACGACTCAAACCTTTAGTGACGTTTTAGAAAAGTTCAAACCTGAACTGTCCTGGAGTCGTCAGAAGTTCTGGAGAACGGAACATTTCAGACGACTCCAGAAGAAGAAAATGTGAAAAGAAGAAGAAGTACTGTACGCGACAAAGTACTGAAGAAGTACTGTACGCAACAAAATACTGAAGAAGTACTGTACGCAACAAAGTACTGAAGAAGTACTGTACGCAACAAAGTACTGAAGAAGTACTGTACGCAACAAAGTACTGAAGAAGTACTGTACGCAACAAAGTACTGAAGAAGTACTGTACGCAACAAAGTACTGAAGAAGTACTGCACACAACAAAGTACTGAAGAAGTACTGTACGCAACAAAGTACTGAAGAAGTACTGTACGCAACAAAGTACTGAAGAAGTACTGCACACAACAAAGTACTGAAGAAGTACTGTACGCAACAAAGTACTGAAGAAGTACTGCACACAACAAAGTACTGAAGAAGTACTGTACGCAACAAAGTACTGAAGAAGTACTGTACGCGACAAAGTACTGAAGAAGTACTGTACGCGACAAAGTACTGAAGAAGTACTGTACGCAGCAAAATACTGAAGAAGTACTGTACGCAACAAAGTACTGAAGAAGTACTGTACGCAACAAAGTACTGAAGAAGTACTGTACGCAACAAAGTACTGAAGAAGTACTGCACACAACAAAGTACTGAAGAAGTACTGTACGCAGCAAAATACTGAAGAAGTACTGTACGCAACAAAGTACTGAAGAAGTACTGTACGCAACAAAGTACTGAAGAAGTACTGTACGCAACAAAGTACTGAAGAAGTACTGTACGCAACAAAGTACTGAAGAAGTACTGTACGCAACAAAGTACTGAAGAAGTACTGTACGTAACAAAGTACTGCAGAAGAAGTACTGTACGCACCAAAGTACTGAAGAGTACTGTACGCGACAAAGTACTGAAGAAGTACTGTACGCGACAAAGTACTGAAGAAGTACTGTACGCGACAAAGTACTGAAGAAGTACTGTACGCGACAAAGTACTGAAGAAGTACTGTACGCGACAAAGTACTGAAGAAGTACTGTACGCGACAAAGTACTGAAGAAGTACTGTACGCGACAAAGTACTGAAGAAGTACTGTACGCGACAAAGTACTGAAGAAGTACTGTACGCGACAAAGTACTGAAGAAGTACTGTACGCAACAAAGTACTGAAGAAGTACTGTACGCGACAAAGTACTGAAGAAGTACTGTACGCGACAAAGTACTGAAGTAAGTACTGTACGCAACAAAGTACTGAAGAAAGTACTGTACGCAACAAAGTCCTGTAGAAATACTGTACTGCAACAAAGTACTGAACACAACAAAGTACTGAAGTAAAGAACTGTACGCAACAAAGTACTGAAGAAGTACTGTATGCGCAACAAAGTACTGAAGAAGTACTGTACGCAACAAAGTACTGAAGAAGTACTGTACGCAACAAAGTATGAAGAAGTACTGTACGCGACAAAGTACTGAAGAAGTACTGTACGCGACAAAGTACTGAAGAAGTACTGTACGCGACAAAGTACTGAAGAAGTACTGTACGCGACAAAGTACTGAAGAAGTACTGTACGCAGCAAATACTGAAGAAGTACTGTACGCAACAAAGTACTGAAGAAGTACTGTATGCAACAAAGTACTGAAGAAGTACTGTACGCAACAAAGTAAAAGAAGTACTGTACGCAACAAAGTACTGAAGAAGTACTGTACGCAACAAAATACTGAAGAAGTACTGTACGCAACAAAGTACTGAAGAGAAGAAGTACTGTACGCAACAAAGTACTGCAGAAGAAGTACTGTACTCAACAAAGTACTGAAGAAGTACTGTACGCAACAAAATACTGAAGAAGTACTGTACGCAACAAAGTACTGAAGAAGTACTGTACGCAACAAAATACTGAAGAAGTACTGTACGCAACAAAGTACTGAAGAAGTACTGTACGCAACAAAATACTGAAGAAGTACTGTACGCAACAAAGTACTGAAGAAGTACTGTACGCAACAAAATACTGAAGAAGTACTGTACGCAACAAAGTACTGAAGAAGTACTGTACGCAACAAAGTACTGCAGAAGAAGTACTGTACTCAACAAAGTACTGAAGAAGTACTGTACGCAACAAAGTACTGAAGAAGAAGAAGAAGTACTGCACGCAACAAAGTACTGCAGAAGAAGTACTGTACTCAACAAAGTACTGAAGAAGTACTGTACGCAACAAAGTACTGCAGAAGAAGTACTGTACTCAACAAAGTACTGAAGAAGTACTGTACGCAACAAAGTACTGAAGAAGTACTGCACGCAACAAAGTACTGCAGAAGAAGTACTGTACTCAACAAAGTACTGAAGAAGTACTGTACGCAACAAAGTACTGCAGGAGAAGTAAAGTACTGTACTAAACGAGCTCATATTACTCTGTTTTCTGATCTGTTCTAATGTTTCTTCCTCAAAATCAGACCTGGACGTGTGTTTTTTCATTCACATGTTTGAGTCACACTTTATTATTATTATTATTCGTCTGTCACATCTCCAAACCTCAAAACGCTCTGTTCCACCTTGTGATGTCATCAAGTGGTAGTTTTCAAGTGAACATCTCCTTTTACCTTTAGTTCAGTCGAGATAATTGGCATCTCCAGGTTTGAAATGATCCAGATGATTCTAGTAAAGATGTGTGGAGTTTAAAAACACAGCGGAGCACTTCCTGTATTACCACTTGATGACATCACAAGGTGGAACAGAGTGTTTTCAGTCTGAGAGAAGAACTCATCTTAAATCTGCAGGTTTGTGAGTTAAATGTGAGAATGAAACAAGAAAAAACAGCTCATTTTGTGTGATATGGGACCTTCACGTGAGCAGATACTTCTTCTGTTTGATGCTGTTGTGTCCTTGAGCAAGACACTTAACCCCTGGCCTCAGTGACTCTGTGTGACTGTGTGAACGAGCGAGTGGGTGGGTGGTTCCTTGATGTAAAGAGCTTTGAGAGTCTTGAAGGTGGAAGGTTTTCTCTTTTAGTTTTAGTGCCACACATAAAAATAAATACATCTAAACGTCGGGGCCTTGAGAGCGATTTCCCGGTTGGCGCGAACATCGATGAAACGACTGATGTGGGAGAATTGAAACACGGGGTTCTACTGTGTGTGTTTACCTATTACGCTCAAGTGAAATATCTAACAGCTTATTTGAAAACATTACAGCGCCACAAGGTTCACGTTTATGTCGGATAAATTGGTTCATTTGCATCGAGCCAATGTTTTCATCAACCTTGAACGATCTCGTCTCGCAGACTCTTAAACCGCGCTCGCAGATGAAGACGGACGTGTTTCCAGCTCTTTAAAAGCGTTTCGTGCAGATTGCCAGCGCGACTAGTCAGAGGCATTTACTCCTCAAAATAAAATCTGAAGAATTTTGACAATTCCCCTGGTGTAATAACATTTACAATGCAGCGTTTCTCGAGCCGTGATGCTGCGTTGCCTCTGAGCTTCTCAAATTGCATCAGTCCTGAAGCAGTTTGTTCTGTTCACGTCGTTTCAAAAAGGTTTTCAAGAATTTTGCTTTAAAAAGGCTCAAACACAATAAAACATAACAAACAATAAACAAACGATAAACAAACAGGAGTCGTGACTGGAACCAGGACGTCCCAGCTCAGGTCACGAGTCAGATCTGTGGACTGAGGCTCAGAGACTTTAAAGCAGCTCAGGCCCGAAGGACATCTCCAACAAGGAGCATGTGGACCATCTGACACTTTGAGAACCAAACCGGGTCTAAACCGGGACTAAACCCGGTCTAAATTGGGACTAAACCAGGACTAAACCAGGACTAAACCGGGACTAAACCAGGACTAAACCAGGACCAAACCAGGTCTAAACCAGGTCTAAACCAGGTCCAAACCAGGACTAAACCAGGTCTAAACCAGGTCTAAACCAGGTCTAAACCACGTCTAAACCGGGACTAAACCAGGACTAAACCAGGACTAAACCAGGACTAAACCAGGTCTAAACCAGGACTAAACCGGGACCAAACCAGGACTAAACCAGGTCTAAACCAGGTCTAAACCAGGACTAAACCGGGACCAAACCAGGACCAAACCAGGACCAAACCAGGACCAAACCAGGTCTAAACCAGGTCTAAACCAGGACTAAACCAGGACTGAACCTGGACTAAACCGGGACCAAACCAGGACTAAACCAGGACTAAACCGGAACTAAACCACTCTGAGGACTTCAGGGACCTGCCTCCTGATGTAGACCTGGTTTAGTCCTGGTTTAGTCCTGGTTTAGTCCCAGACTCACTGGTCTTTCACACAGAATATAAAAGCTCCATTTCTCTTCTCAGTTTTGTCCATTTAAAGTCTCTTTTACTTTGTGAATCCGTGACACAGATTTTACCAGGTGGTGTCAGTCGTCCAGGCGACTCAACTCAAAACCAAATAATGAAACGAGTCCAGATAATTCCTCGTCCTGATGTAAAGACTCTGTAAATCAGGGGCCCCAAACGTTTTCCTGTGAGGGCCACATAACTTTTCTCTGATGGGGCCGGGGTCAGTTTGTAACAGGAAAAGTGACGATTGCAGGAGCCTAAAATAAATAATAACACTGTTAATGAAATAAATAAAAACCAAATTATCCTAGTTCTAATCATCATCAATAATCGTTTGTCCACTTCAGGTTAAATGTCCTGCATCTGAATCTATGTTTCTCTTACTTAACCTTTTCTCTATGCCGTTCTCTTTGAGAGCGGCGGGTTTAGGACTTTTTTTTCTGGGGGTTGCCAGATACAGAGATGCAGAAGGTGGAACAGACGTCACGTTATATGAGTTTATGAAGCAGTTACTAATAATTAATAATGAAAATAGTTCATAACTAAGAAACATTTTATTGCAAAAGTCCAGTGTTATTATCAAATATAAATACACATATATGAAAAAAAATGCTCTGGTTTTGTTCAGGGGCCGGACCAGACGTGGAGGTGGGCCGTATCCAGCCCGCGGGCCGTAGTTTGGGGACGACTGCTGTAAATTATGAAGTTCTGACTTGTATCTTCTGAAATCCACGGTGATGTTTCATGTCGTTCTCAAACTGAAGTCCTGCGTTGAGGTGTTCCACAGAGCTCCTGATGAAGCAGCTGATCATGTCGGTAAAATCATGACTCTGCACTGTTCCGGCTCGTGTCCAGGTCGACTCTTTATACTCTGCATTTTTCACATGAGTTACTCTGACCTTTCTGCTTTTACCAGACCCAAAAATAAAACCGCGCGGGTTTATTTCCATCGTTCTTTAGGGGTTTGCAGGAATGCACACTTCGAGTAAAGGAGCTGTGAGACTTTTGAATCAGCAGCAGCAGCAGCAGCAGCAGCGAGCGCACTGCGCCTCAGAGCTAACAGCCACGTTTAGCAAAATAAAACAGAAAATTAACAACTTATTAACATTATATTATTTAAGCAAAAGACTCCACATCTGTTTTATATCTGCCTCATTTTCTGGAGAAGTGTCACAGTGTCGTGAGGCTCATGAGGCTCTGATGTCGAGTAAATCTGGCCCCGGGTCAGTGTCTCTCCCACTTGGGGCCAGAATAAAACAGAATTTCTAAATAAAAGTTCATAAGTCAGTATGAAATATCTCTAATAGTATGAAATAAAAAGCTGGTTTTATATTGTTTTTTATCCTTATTCTGTTTCCCCAATTTTCAGTGGATTGAATCATTAAATTTCTGACCATTTTGTTCGTCTCTGTTTGAAAAGTCGAGTCTTTGTCCCGTCGTCTGGAGAAAACCATTTAGCTCCTTTAGCGTTGGTCCTTTAATTCTAACCTCCTGCTTCGACCCAAAGTCCAGTTTAGAAAACTGAGCTTTAATATGTATCTTCCTCCATTTAAAAAGTAGAACAGACAAGAAGAAAAAAGTTAATTGCTAAACTTGACTTGCTAACTCTAAATTGTAGTTTGCGGCCTCTATTCTGTGGGAGTTACAAGAATCCCTGGGCTCACAGCGCCCCCTAACATGAGGCAGGGTAACTACGTGCCTCACCCCTTTTCACAGCCTTAAAGCAGCAGCGTCACTGCTACAGCTCAGTCAGAACATGTGAGGCACGAACGCTCTGTGCCTCACCGCACGTCTCTTCTCAGGATTTCAACGATAAATGTAAAAATTCAGCGATTTTGAGTAAAAAAACTTGTAAACTTGTTGTTTTTTCTGCTTTAGTTTGTGATTAACTGTTAATATCTTACATTAACAAACCAGACACGTGTCAGTTCTGTTTGTGCTTCATGGATTTGAATAAATATAAATGTAAAATAAAATTCCCCAAAAAATTTCGACTTACATATATTTTGTTTTTTTCTTCATTATTTTGTATTTTTTGGCTGGTGCGACTTATCCTCCAGAGCAGTTTGTGGTGTTTTAAAATGTATTATGCCCCAAAATTAGCATTAGCGTTAGCATTGAGACACAAACATGCCTCTTTCTAAACACCGAAGCGTCTCTGGTGAAGTATTTATTTTATTTGTGTTTGACGTGACGTCCACCTGCAGCTCCCAATCCACTGCCACATCTTTAAATATTTATTCATTTTAGCTCTGCACAAACCTCAGAGATAAAACTGCACAAAAGTAGTGATGCTTTCAGTTTTCTAACATCAGTTGTTTTTCATTGGTGCATTTCCCAGAGATGATGCTCCAAAAACGACTTCTGCAGCTCCTGATTTTGTTTCTGCTTCACATTTTTAACACTTTTTATTGTGATATTTGAGACAATACAAACAATAAAAGACATTAGACATTTTGACTTGAGGGAAGAGGAGGTGCAGACATCCAGGCCTGAAGGGGGCGACACAGTAAGAATGACATCTGTCCTCCTTATGTGAGAGAGTAAGTGTGTAAGCAAGTAATAAAACAGAAAAAGAAAACTAAAGAAATAAGAGGGAAAAAGCTGAACATTTAAAGAGAAAAAATTAAATTCAGTGAAGAAACTATTTTATTTTATTTTTTTTATTAATTCATTTTTTTTCCAGCTAGTGCAGTGGACTTTCTTAACTCTCTACAGTCAGAACTTGCTAAATAATCCCATGATAGTTCCATGAATGTCAAGATCAGAGTAACTGTCCTACTCCAATTTTAAACAAGATTTTGAAAATATAAAATACATCAATACGACGTCGGACTCTTGATTCCTGTGACACGTCTGGATCCCTCCGTGAGCTCGGATCAGGGAGAGGCGTTCAACTGCACGAGGTGAGAAACAACCAGGGAAATACTCCATGTGTGTTTGAACATTTTAGATTAGAAATGATGTTTGTTTATGCTGCGAAGAGTAAATAACATCTGAAAATCTAAAGCTGAGTCTAAATGAGATGTTCCTCTTTCTTCCTGTTCCTCTGTTTGCCAAAGTTTGATTGACAGGACTCTCCTGGACGTGTCGTCGCCCGAGACTCTGGTCACGAAAACCACAGACTGTTTATGTAAAGAAATATGACGTAAATATGACATGGCTAACCTGCTAGCCGCCACGTTCCAAACAGGAAGTGATCATGTGACTGCTGCTGTCGGACTCGTCATTTTGGCCTTAAATGTTTGTACTAACCTCCACACGATTTAAAGTTTTTTAAAAAGTCACTTAAACATCAGATATTAGACAAAACTCATCGACAAACCTGAGAAAGCCCCAGAAAAAGGACATGGTAAAGGACATGGTAAAGGACATGATAAAGGACATGATAAAGGACATGATAAAGGACATGATAAAGGACAGGATAAAGGACATGATTAAAGGACAGGATAAAGGACATGATAAAGGACATGACAAAGGACATGATAAAGGACATGATAAAGGACAGGATAAAGGACACATGATTAAGGACAGGAAGGATAAAGGACATGATAAAGGACATGATAAAGGACATGATAAAGGACATGATAAAGGACATGATTAAAGGACAGGATAAACATGATAAAGGACATGATAAAGGACATGATAAAGGACAGGATAAAGGACATGATAAAGGACATGATAAAGGACATGATAAAGGACATGATAAAGGACATGATAAAGGACAGGATAAAGGACATGATAAAGGACATGACAAAGGACATGATAAAGGACACGATAAAGGACAGGATAAAGGACAGGATTAAAGGACAGGATAAAGGACAGGATAAAGGACATGATAAAGGACGGACAGGATAATAAAGGACAGGATAAAGGACATGATAAAGGACAGGATAAATAAAGGACATGGATAAAGGACATGATAAAGGACATGATAAAGGACATGATAAAGATAAAGGACATGATAAACATGATTAAAGGACAGGATAAAGGACAGGATAAAGGACATGACAAAGGACATGATAAAGGACACGATAAAGGACAGGATAAAGGACATGATTAAAGGACAGGATAAAGGACAGGATAAAGGACATGATAAAGGACATGATAAAGGACATGATAAAGGACATGATAAAGGACATGATTAAAGGACAGGATAAAGGACATGATAAAGGACATGACAAAGGACATGATAAAGGACACGATAAAGGACAGGATAAAGGACAGGATTAAAGGACAGTATAAAGGACAGTATAAAGGACATGATAAAGGACACGATAAAGGACACGATAAAGGACAGGATAAAGGACAGGATTAAAGGACAGGATAAAGGACAGGATTAAAGGACAGGATAAAGGACAGGATTAAAGGACATGACAAAGGACATGACAAAGGACATGATAAAGGACACGATAAAGGACAGGATTAAAGGACAGTATAAAGGACATGATAAAGGACACGATAAAGGACAGGATAAAGGACATGATGGCAATAGCGATAGCAAAGTCGACAGAAACACTTTATTATTCATACAACTCCAAACTAACACACACTACGTTCAATAGTTTATTTTAACATGGTCTGTTACTTATCATAGATTTTTTTGACTCAAGTTTGTCAAACGATGCAGGATGGTCGTCTGTAAATGTTCGTGTAAGTTACTCGTGTTTGTCCTCAGAGCCGTGACATTTTTCCTTCAGACTCTGCAGATTGAGGCTCATCTTGTTGGTCTTGTTTTTCAAATCCATAATAATTCCACACATCAGACTTTATCATCATTAGCGATATTATCTTTTATATATCCCTCTTTGATTGCCTCGCGCCCACCCCCTGTTAACCAGTGGTGTGGGCAGGAAGAGGCGTTACCTTCAACAGCCTCACTCCAGATTGGCTCTTTGGTTGCTATGATACTCGTAGTTGGAATTCCTCATAAGGAATTTCGTCCTATAACTGCCTCAATGTTCTGCACAGTCTGTGGCATAAACATAGTAACTTAATCTTACACGGGATTCAGTGCATCCATCTCTTCATTTGTCAAACAACCCACTGTGGTCTTTTTTGTTCTCCCAAAAGCCCACGTTCCTGAAATACAGCTTATAGTTTCAAATGCACCTCGGGGATAAGTTCATGTGTGGGTAAAGTGAGGTTAGATGTGCAGAGTCCGTGGAGTCAAATGGGAAAGACATATGGAAGTGTGAGGTGAAAACTCTGAGCTTCCGCACGATGCCTCCAGCGTTTCAGTCTGATCTTTCGCAGCGCTGTGACTTTTCCATAAAATATAACTTCTTTATGTTAGGTTCTGCTGTATGAAAGAAGAATTGCCTCCAAACACGACTCAGAGGTACTTTTGCCCTTGTGTTAAATGCGTCGTTTGTCTGATGACTCTTTAGACGTGCTAATGCGAGCTGCTAAAACTTAGAAATGCTAAACTTCCAGGTCCAGATTGGTTTATCATCTCGTCTTTGTGTCTTGAACGAGCAGCATCAGTTTAGCCTCACAGACGTTTAACAGAAGTACGATCATTTATTGGTTTTCACTTTCATTTTTAGCTGAATCGCTCTGGCACATTTTCGGAGCTTTGTCATAAATCTGGCGTAGTTTCTGCACACTTCGCAAAACTATTCACCTGAGTCACAAAACAATTCAGGATGTCTGAAATATAGAACTTTGGGAATAAATCTTAACACACATCTGCCCACGCTGCCTGGAGAAAGCCTGGTCCTGCAATCTCAAGGTCGGACAAGTTTGATTCCCTCTCAGTTTTTTTGTTGTGTCATTAGGCAAGACACTACACCCACCTCGCCCACTATTAAAGGGGGTCCAGTGTCTTGTAGCCTGGGACGATACTGAAGTTTTGTGTGACAATTATCATGGTCAAAATAATTACAATGAACGATTATATCACAGTAATGATTAAAGTTGTTATAGATATGAATAATTAACTTTAACAGAGAATTGCACCACCAACCTGTGGGTCAGTGGATCCGACCGTTCAACCGATGATGTTTATATTGAGAGAAAGATCAAACCTCCAAAGTTCAGATCAGTGGACAAAAACTGCTACTGTCACCCGAATAATAATGACACAGTGTAATGACAGTGTAGGCTTTGTGGAGGCTGGAGGATTTTATTATTATTATCATTTTTTTTTTTTTCTTTTATTGTATCTTTTTTGTATCCAGTCGACGACCCGGCCCCGGATAAGCGGAAGAAATGGATGGATGGATGGATGGTATTTTTTTTGGTATTATTTTATTATTATTTCTTCTTATTATTATTATTATTATTATTTATTTTTATTTTATTGTATTACTTTTTTAAATTTTGCATTATCATAATCCATTCATCCATTTTCTTCCTCTTATCCAGGGCCGGGTCGGGCAGCAGCTCTAAGCAGGGACTCCCAGACTTCCCTCACCCCAGACACGTCCTCCAGCTCCTCCGGTGGGACCACAAGTCGTTCCCAGGCCAGAGACATAGTCCCTCCAGCGTGTCCTGGGTCTTCCTCGGGGCCTCCTCCCGGTGGGACATGCCCAGAACACCTCCCTAGGGAGACGTCCAGGAGGCATCCTGAGCAGATGCCTGAGCCTCAGCTGCTCCTCTCGATGTGGAGGAGCAGTGGCTCTACTGCGAGCTCCTCCCGTGTGACTGAGCTCCTCACCCTGTCTCTAAGGGAGCGCCCAGCCACTCTGCGGAGGAAACTCATTTCGGCCGCTTGTATCCGCGATCTTGTCCTTTCGGTCATGACCCAGAGTCATGACCATAGGTGAGAGTAGGAACGTAGATTGAGGTAAATCCAGAGCCGGTCAATTATCATAATTTTATTTTTTGTTTTACTTGAATTAATGTAATTATTAATTAATCAATTTATTTATATTTTTTATTTTATTATTTTATTTTATTCTTTTTTATTATTATTTTATTATTATTATTTTTTTTTAAATTATTATTATCTTTGTCTCACACTGTATCATTTCTCTATTCTCCACATCGTTCTGTGTCTTTCCTTTAAACTCCGGCTCTAAACATTAATGAGTTTCGTGACCAAAAGGACACAACACATTTCCATTTTTGTTCAGAAATCGCCAAAAGCTAAATTGAAGAGAAATATTTTGTCCTGCTTTTACTAAACAGTCGAATAATGTCATTACGTCTCATTCTTATCGTCGGAAAAGTAATAAACTAATAGAGTTTGCATGTGCCGTTTCCCGACATGCTGAATGCATTTAGTGAGTCAGTGGAGTGAAAAAAACGTTCTTCGAGATGCGATCTGTCCTGTCTGCTTTGTCTCTTCCTACTGTAGATGAAACCATGAATTCAATCACTGTTTTTGCTCCTTCCCAGGATTTCCAAGCAGTGTTCCATTGTTCCCGCTGCATCTTCTCCGGGGTAACTGCCATTTAATGCTCCGTTAAAAGGCTGCAGCTGGAAAAATGAGCACGAGCACTTTTTTTTTTTTTTACAGCCTCGCACAGCCCCCGAAGTGGAGATGAGGCCCCCCCAAACTGAGGAGGAAGCGAGTCTGGAAACAGCAGAGGTCAGATGTTCTGTGTCCCTCACGGTCGGGGAGACGTGACGAGCAGCTCGGGTTTGAATGGAATCTTCTGGACAAAACTGTGAGAAATAGATCTGAGATAAGTGATGTTTATGCTCAGTCTGTGTGTCCACTGAGCTCAAGGTTTGTGGTTCAAATCCGCTCTCAACGTGAAGCACTTTTGAGTGAGGGGTCACATTCTAAAAATAACCCGCAATAGTTGAAATCTGTGAAGTATCAGCTTTATTTTTTACATTATTCTCTCTGTTTCTTGTCTGTAAAACCCCTCACCACACACTTTATACACTTTTCTCACACAGGTTTAACATTTTCTCACATTTCTCTCTTGTTTAAACACAAAGTTCAAACCTTCGTCGGTGCCTTTGTCGGTGCAGAACGTTTCATTGACATTGTGGGTTTTGTCGGGGAGAAAACTTGCAAACATACAGCACTTCAGAGTCACACTGATCCAACATTTATGTAAATTTGTCTGACACATTCTGTACTGTACAGGAGACACGGAGGAGACTGATGGACAATGGTCTACAGTCCCTCAGCCAATCAGGACGCAGGACACAATGGTCTACAGTCCCTCAGCCAATCAGGACGCAGAACACAATGGTCTACAGTCCCTCAGCCAATCAGGACGCAGAACACAATGGTCTACAGTCCCTCAGCCAATCAGGACGCAGAACAATAAGGATGGGACATCATTTATCGTGATAAAAAGGGTCGACAATAATCGTTCATGGGACATTTTATATAATCGTGATAATCGGCAATAAAGATAATCGCCGTTATATCACCAGAATGTGCAGAAAAAAACGACTTATCCACAGGAGAGTTGATGGGGGGACAGAGGGGTCTGCTGTCCGAGGCCCCGAGGTCTTAGGGGGCCCAGACTTGGACCCTCTGCCTGTCAGTTTGTATTACAGCGGGACCATGTGAGGTTTAATGCCCCGGGCCTCCAAATTTCAGATGACGGCCCTGCTCATGCGTTATATTCTCAGTTAAAGTTATAATTATTCATATCCATAATAACTTTAGTCATTATTGTGATATAATCGTTAAATTATCGCAATTATTTTGGCCATGAAAATCGTCACAGAAATGGTGAATATCGTCGGGAGAGTGGAGACAGGCGATGGTGCTGGGATAGGCTTGTATAAAAGGGGCTTCTGGGTAATTGGAGGTGTGGTTGAGGTTGAGGTTGAGGTTGAGGTTGAGGAGGTGGAGGAGCAGGAGGAGCAGGAGGAGCAGGAGGAGCAGGAGGAGCAGGGGGAGGTGGAGGCATGGTCCTGAATCTCGCTCAGTCATTTTAATCCAATGTACTAATTAAAAATGCTGGTTTTGTATCAGTTTGTACATTGTGTGAGGAGGAAAACCCTCTGACCCACAGGTTGTTGGTGCGATTCCAGCTCCCACAGATGAATCCTGTCATTGTGTCCTCGGGCAAGACACTTAACACATAGCAAGAGTTCAGCAGTTTAAAGAGGTACTGACCTGCTCGAACAGAGAGAACCAATATTCAAAATAATTACGCAGAATTTACCAACCACTTTAGTCGAAACACATCAAAAATCTCATACCGTCTTTTTTCACTTTTGTAATTTCAGAAATAAAAGTTGAACCAAGTACGTCTGCTGTCTCCTCTGTGCCCCATCGACGCTCGGTGAGTAATGCAGCAAACGCTCACTGCAGCTCCACAGATGTTTGACCAGAGCTCAACATCCCACACTCTGAACATAGACTGTGCATAGAAAAAGACGTCGCTAACCTGCTAACCAGACATCCAGCTCCATCCATCAGACTCGTCATTTTGGTCTTAAATGTTCGTATTAACCCTCTACATGATCCTGGGGTTTTTATTTCACGTCTGTGTCTGTAAATCAACATATGAACATTAATAACAGACACATCAGGTCCTTCTGTCCCCGACGTCGCTCCTGTTAGCGTTAGCAACAGGTTTGATTGACAGCGTTGCTAAGCGTCTGCTCTCTGCTGAACCAGCGGTGTTCAAGCGGAAAAGGGGCGTTACCTTCGACAGCCTCGCTCCTGATTGGCTCTTCGGTTGCTATGATACTCGCGGTTGGAATTCCTAATAAGAAGCTAGCTCCAGATTAGCCGCTATAACTGCTCTAGCCTCAGTCACTTTCACTTCATATAGTCTATGTGTATAAGTCAACGAAGGGCTGGGTGTTATGAGAAAAAAATCTTTATCATTATTATTGTTCATTAAATTTATTTGTGTATTTATTTTCATGCTGTATTTTCCGTCACTGCTTTGCTTCCTTTGTTTATTTGTCATTTACCATTATTTAATACAATAACGATACAATTGTTGTTCAAAAGAAGTGATTAAAGATTACTCAAACATTAATCACTCCAAATACAACTTCCAGACGGTAAATGAGAAGAAACAACTATAACACGGTCTCTGAAAAGTTGACTTTGCAGAATGGCTCTGCTTTAAAAACGATTCTTACGGCTCAGAGTCTCATATCCACAGTTAAACGGCAGATCACTGCGTTCCTCTTATGTCCAAAGCAGTTGGCACACACTTTAATCTCCGTGACCCTCAGCCAGCAGTTTAAAATTAGTGAATTTCATTAAAACAGATGTAGCTCTAAATGATGCAATGAAACAAGTCATCTTCACTCGCATTAAATCGTAACTTGAAATCCAGGACATTTTTCCAGCAGTGGGTGGCAATTATTCTAAAACAGCAGGATCAGCGGGACTCATTTGATGTGTATAGAGCCGGGAATCGACTCGTCTTGTTAAAACCCTGACTTATTTGTCACAGAACACGGTCTTCTGCAGCTCCGCTTCACTGAGAGTCGGGGCTTTTCCTTTGACGAGAACGTCAAGAGCAAACAGTCCCAAAGGCGGCAATTAATGGTGAACTCATAACACATGATGATCCCCCTGGGCCGGGATCTAATATGAACATTGGCACCCCTTGTTGTGCCGTTTACCCACTTGTCTGCTTTGATGACTTGCAGCACTTTTATTAAAACCCGATTCACATGTGCGGCTTCCGTTCCATCGCTGAGCACCGCCGCACTACGCCGTCCATCTGCGTTTGTCCATAACTCTGCGGCTCGTGTCCTTCGGTGCAGGAGCCCAAGGACAAACACGAGTGCTTTTTCCGAGCGCTATATCTCCTTTATGATGAAATGAATCTTTTTTTGACCGTGGCTCTCCTTCAAGATTTGCAGTCCCTCCAGGAGATATGTGTCTTTGGCTTCGGGAGCGTGCACTAAAACAGCCGCCGCGTCCCCCTGGTCCCAGCTGGACGCGCTCAAGGTCTAAGTGGACGGAGGTGGTGGTTCGTAAACTAAGCAATGTTATTTACTTAAAAGACGTCCATCTTTGGGACATTAAAGACAAAATGAGATAAAAAACAGGCTAAATGTGTGTGGGTGAGTTTGTAGTAAGTTTAAACGACAATTTGAAGAATATAATTTCATGTTTTTTTATTAATTTGTGAAGGCACAGAGCGTATTAAGGAACATTTAAAAATTTAAACTTGTAAAGATTATCGCCAACGTGGTAAATTCCCATCTTCAGTCTCTCGGCAGGTTGATTTCAAACAATTTAAAGTAAAGGAAATGTAACATACAACTCACTGTATACACACAACACACTCTGTACCACCTTGTGATGTCATAAAGTGGTACTTTTCAGGTTAACTTAGCTCCTTTTACCTTTTGTTCAGTAGAAATGGGCAATTCCAGGACTAGAAATGATCCAAATGATTCTAGAAATGAAGGTGTGTGGAGTATAAAAACACACCACATGATGACATCACAAGGTGGAACAGAGTGTTTTCAGTTTGAGAGAAGAACTCAGCCTAAATCTGCAGGTTTGTGTGTTAAACATGTGAGAATGAAACAAAAAAACACAACTCCAGGTCTGTTTGTGACGAGGAAACATCAGAAAATAACATAATACGGCTCCTTTAAGTGTCTTGCCCAAGGAAACAGCAGCAGCATTCGTCTGTGGGAGCTGGAATCGCACCGTCACCTTTGGGTATCACCTGTACAGGGCTTTTCGTGACATTCAAACGTTTCAAGCCAGACAAAACAGAAATGAGAGAAAGAGATTTTAAAAAGTAGACGCAGTTAAACGTGAGCGAGCACAAAGACGATTAAAGCAGAAACAGACTGTGCCGTTGTCGAGCGCAGAAAGAGCGAACAGCCCTAATTTAATGAAATAATTGAAATGTTGTTGCAGGTAAATGGAGCTCCGCAGTGACCGCCCACACTCTGGCTCCGGAAGCAAATTTCTCATTTATTTTTCTCATAGACTTTCCAAAAGATTTATATATTATTAAAAGTTTGAAAGCTCAGGCAGAATCAGCTCTGTGGCAACTTCTAATCACCAGACCTGCAATTTTATGTAAAATCTGTCTCGGAAACTTTATAAACCACAAAGTTATTAAAGCGTTTTTGAGTGTCCAAGAAAAGGCAACATAAGTCTGATGTTGTTTGTTAGCATGAAGCTGGTTAGCCTCAGTGACGCCGTTGACGTCTTAATAAAAGTCTGTGGGAAAAATGAATAAAAATGCAGTTCTGGAGCAGAGACTGTGTAAAGAGGCGCTTAGCAACGCTGTCAATCAAACCTGTTGCTAAGGCTAACAGGAGCGACTGATTTGTCTGTTATTAATGTTCATATCTTGATTTACAGATAAAATAGCAGAATAAAAAGCCCATGTAGAGGGTTAATACAAACATTTAAGACCAAAATGACGAGTCTAAGTCGGAAGTGCGCCCATGATCACTTCCTGTTTGGAACGCGGCAGCTAGCAGGTTAGCTACGTCCATTTATATACAGAGTCTTAAACAGGGGATTCTTCTTCCCGACACAAACAGCCGCAAATATGTCCGGTCTATTGTACTTGGAGTGGGTAATTAGGGAGGAAATGTCTTGCCAAGAGACACAAAAACAGGTATGAACTGACTACAATCTGCTTTAACCCCAGAGATGTATTCACGTTGAGTAAGAATATTGGCTTAGATACATTTTTGACAGGGCTGTTGACAGTGGAGTATATCCAGGCGACCTACAGGGAGACTTGGACGTCACTGACAGAACAATCTGGAAATAAACTTAGTGAATAGATAGAGTCTGTACACTATTACTAAAAAAAAAAAAAAAAAAAAAAAAAATCTTAAAGGGATGTTATGTTTGGTGTCTTTTTCACTTATATTTATATTTTTTATTGACCCCAGTTTTAGTTCATAAAAGTGTAATATTTTTTTATTTTTAGTAGTTCCTTTAGTTGTTGGTCAAATTGAAAATAAAAAATAAAAAATTATAATAAAAAAACAAAAAAATAAAATAACAAGTAAAATGCCTGCACATTTGTAAAAAAAAAAAAAAAAAAAATCTTAAAGAGATGTCATGTTTGGTCTCTTTTCCCCATATATATATTTTTAAATTATCGATATTTCTGTAGTATTTTTTCCAGTTTTAGTTCATAAATCGGTCATTAGTTTGTTTTTGAAATTTTTAGTAAAGTATTCGTTTTGTTGTTTTTTTAAACTCTTTCTATTATGTTTTTGAAATATAGAACAAACAAACAAAAAAGAAAATGAAAAGAAAAAAAATAAATAAAAATTATTTAAAAAAAATAAATAAATAAAAACAACAACTATATACCAGCACATTTGTTTAAAAAATAATAAATTATAGTACTATATATACATATTCGTACATGCAAACATACACACAGATCTATACACATATTCATATTTACACACATGAGACTGTCTCAATATTAATAAATTAAAGCTTCCAGATGGTATAAAAAGCTCTTGTTTGTTTCTCAGTGAGAATTACATTTTTTTTAGTTGTAAGTACTGCATTATGAATTCGGGGGTTTTTGCTTTTCCAGTTCAATAAAATAAAGCATCTGGACGACAGAGTAACATAACTCAAGATGTTCTTTTGCTTGTTATTAAGCCACATTTGCAGTGAGCTCTAAAAAGTGCCATCACTGGGTCGACTGAAGCTGAATTTTGAGGATCTGGATTATCCCAGTCCAGTAAAGAGTGATGATGGGACATTCCCAAAACGTGTGGGACAAAGAGGCAGGACTCTTTTGTAGTTTGGACTCTGGTCCTTTTAAGTTTCACATACTCAAAAGATTTTAAATTGCGTGTGCCTGGCGTGTTTGTGTGCTCCCAAAAACCAAGAGCAAAACAAGAAAAAAAGAAAAATATAAGGAAAAATAGGACTAACTTCTGTGAACTAAAACTGGGAAAAATACTGCAAAAATATACGCTTTAAAAATATATATATATACAGGGGAAAAGTGCCAAACATAAGCGCGAGATAAAGCTTTGCCCCTGTTACGTTTTGCTGTTGTTTTTTATAGAGTTTTACTTTGAGCTCGTGGAAGACAAACAGATCCCTCAAAACAAAATGGTGGTATATGGTTTGCTGCGTCTCTGATCTAAAACAGGCCTCGAGGATCTGGAAGCGACATTTGGTTTCGTTTAAGATAGGTCAAAATGTTTTCCCACAACTGTATTTTAGTACGATTTTTTTGACCTTCCTTAGATTATGTTTGATAGGAACCCACTCTGCTGCCATGAAACGATTACTTTAATTAAGAGCGAGCTGTTTTTTTCTAAAGCAACTTACGTCCAACCAATCCAAACGTGACTCTTCAAACTGATATCAAATGGACTCAATATTCAGGGAGACAAAATCTTTTGGTATTACGCCGAAATCGAGAACAATCAGGGGCAGTTAGCCTTAAAATAACGAGTTCATTTGGATGTTTCTTGGCCGTCTTCAAACGATGAAACTTTGAACGAGCCTCATCTGTCCTTAATGAAGAAGCACCAAACTCCAACGACTGTTTTGCTAACGAAACCTGCCAGGACATAACTGATTAAGATTTATCGTTTGGCGCTCGGTTTGGCGGCACGCAGCCCAATAGCTAATCTTCGCTATATTTTGGCTGTGCACAGAACAACACCCAGCTTTTTGATCGCAAACTCCGGT
Source organism: Periophthalmus modestus (assembly GCA_019594935.1). Taxonomy (NCBI): domain Eukaryota; kingdom Metazoa; phylum Chordata; class Actinopteri; order Gobiiformes; family Gobiidae; genus Periophthalmus; species Periophthalmus modestus. Next base: position 1,284,089 of record JAIEZT010000026.1, read on the forward strand.
GTCACTTTTCACATTTTTTGCTCTGCTTGACCGTTTGACACGCACGCACTGCCACATCAACACACCCCGCGACCGCCATGTCCATCTTTTCAAACAGTGTCCAGACAGGAGAAAAAGCTCGGCCATCAGCTCTCCTCTCCAAAGCTGTCCATCAATGTCAGTGTGGATCAGTGGTGCAGAACTCATCCTGGCTCTCCCGCTGGTCCCTTACCCCCCATCCCCTTCCCCCCGTTGCCGCCGGACGGGACTCGCTCTAGCCTAGCCGCTCATATCGCTGTCAAGGGGGGGCCCCAGCTGACAGGCCCCTCCGAACGCCACTCGATTCCAGTTTGTCGGCGCAGCTATGGGCCAGTGCCAGCAATCTGCGCGCTGGCAGTGGGTGGCCGTCCCAGGACTTTGAGAGGTGCGATGATGGAGGTATTGAGATCGTGAACACGCCCAAAGCACTTTCATATGCGCGAGTGCCGCAGGGTTTGACAGGATCAGATGTTTTAAGTTCCGCTCGACGCCGAATTGGCCGATAGAGCTGCGTGGAGACGGAGTGAGTGGCACATTTCAACGAGCTTGTCCCCTTTTCGCTCTAAGATTGGATTTTGTTCAAGGAAAGTCTACGAAGGTTAGAACACGACCTCGCAAGAAGAATAGTCCTTACACCGGCTAAAATATGTCGCTATATGATGTTTACGCCTGTATTTATGACGCTGTGTAGATCTGAACCCTTTTTTTGTATATTTTACTTGGACTGTTGGCATTTTTAACCTCTCCTAAGCATTTCAAACTATTAATTCTTACTTGTGAGTAAAACCGTGTAATAATAATCTGATGGTTTATCCGTCTTTATGTTTCTCTTGTCTGCAGACTGTTCCGTGAGGTTTCAGTCGGTTATTTGAATCACTGTCTTCTTATTCATTTATCTTGGACCTACAACCTTGCATTTAAAAATGTTTAACTTCTACGACTGTCTGGCTTTAAATACCATAAATTTTAGACTATTGAGCGCAGCTGAATCTGAACCGCACCTGCTAAATTTGCAAAGAAAAGAACTTTTGTGCGTGTATAAGCTGCACTTGAAGATAAGCCTCAGGTTTACACAGAAACACACCTGCAGGTTTAGAAAATAAAACAGCACCAACGGGCCGTCTGCTTTTATTTCCTCTTTTTGCTTTTGTCGTCTTTTTATATTTCCTTCTTTGATGGGCAATTAATCAAATTTGCAATGAGTTTTCAAAATTTGTTCATGTCTGTGATGTGTTTGGGTCGTTAATCCAGAGGTCAACAGTCGACATCGAACGATTTGGATTTTTTCATTGCCGATTGTTTAGAATCCAGAGGAACCAAGGACCAATAAACTGCAGATATTTTTGGAGTGAAATGGACCAATTTTGATTATTTTTGCCAAATTATGTCATTTCAATTTACTTTTAACTCCACACACCGATAAGAGAGCTGCGTGGTCATGTTTTCTGGAGCCATTTCTAAGTATTAAAGTGTAAAAATAAAGCTTTGTGTGAGTTCTTTAGGCAGCGGATCGACCAAAACTAAATCTGCGCTGGAGATTTAAGGCCAAAAAGCGAAAAATATCGGCCTGATATATCGACTTATCTCTTGTCTGTACAAGTGTCTGTAGAAGCATGTGGTTTGGAGCAGACTTCAGACTTTAAAAAGCGAAATTTGACTTATTTTTATGCTAAAAATAACTAAAACAGAATAGAAAATCGAGATAAAAAGAATTTCTATAACTTTTTTTGTCAGATTTCCCCGCCCTGCTTCTAAAACATTCAAACGTCTACCACATTTCATCAGGCTTCATATCGATGAGCCTGATGTGAGCCGAAGAACCGAGCTCTGCACTTGATTCCAATTTGTGCCAACCATTTGTGCTTTGGCAGTGGGTGGGCCGGACTTTGAGCCAACGCTTTGATAGGACACGATGATGGAATTATTCGGATGGGCATTTTCTACACGCCCCGAGCCTCTTCATATGCAGCCCGTTTGAAATGACAGCCTCTGGCACTGACACGAGAATACAGCGATCCCCGAGTTCACAAGGAGAGAGTTAAACACGCAATCTTCTCAGGCACTCAAGCAGACCGGATGTCGCACCAATCCCGGCTCTATATACGTCTGCGCCACATGTGTGAATGCTATCATGAACGGCTCTGGCTATCCGCAGAACTGGGGATTGTTCAAACAAACCACAACAGGCGGTAAAAGCCAGCGTCTCAACCTCCCACCGAGCCGGGGACAGTCAGAGAGCAAGTGAGAGTGGGGATCGGAATTTAATTACAGCCTTAAAGCCCTCCGAGTCCAATATGAGAGAGAGGGATGAGACATAAATCTACAGGGGTGCCTTTGTTTGTACCGCAACTACAACAAGAAAATCATTCAAAAAGCCAGCGCCGAGGGACTCCAAAGTGAGAGCAGAACGGCCCTTCCCACGTCTGATGGATGAACAACTGTGCTTTCAAAGACTGGCGTTCACTCAGTCACAACAGCTCCCTTTAATTAAACGTGTCCATTCTGAGAGTTTGTGTTGACCTGGCTCAGACGGGAGAGAGAAAAGCTGCGAGGCTGTGTTTAATCAGTTATTTTATCCTTAATGTTTCGTACTTATCTCTGTTGCATCTGCTTCCAGTCGGAGTCGGTTTATGGAGACGATTTGGGGCCGAAGGGAAGACAGTGTCATTGGAAACATATTTATCTGCAGGCAGGAAAAACACAACTCCAGGTATTTTTTGTTAACGAGAGTTCCAACTTTATTATAAACATTATAGTTTTCAGACGCCACCCTTCGGCGAGAAACTAATTTTGTGCATCAAATTAAAAACGGATTAAATTTTTTGAGACACATCTCAGATTCGGGAATGATCGTTTTGCTCTGCGTTCGTGCCATAAATCAAAAGTGACTCTGGTCTAATTATTCTTCAGTTCTAAGATTTTATTGGTCCGACTGAAGTAATGTGTTTGATGGATGACTGCGGCGCCACTGCACTATTTTTCTACAACGATCTGGAGAAATTTTGTCCTAAATTAATCAAGTTTGAAATTTAAGTTATGCAAGTCGGGCTGTTCCATTTCTAAAAGCGTCAGGGATGTGTTTATTTGACATGGACCGAACTATTCCAGTCTGTAGAATCTGGTTTTCAGATTCTACGATGCAATGTGATGCGTCGCTGTCGCAGATAGGGGGCGCAAGAGCCAGTTTTTCTTATTGATCACATTGTACTTTGCCATGAAATATCCAAAAGGCGACTTCACAAATGTTTGAACCTGATCATTTTATTAGCGACAGGACCAAGAACCTGCTCTAGCACAACAAAAACCTGCACTTAACACTCCTCGTTTTGTCTCCATGTAGAATATTCTCGCACTAAAGGGTCGGGATGTCGTCTGAAACACAGTTGGATGAACCACACGCTTCGTTTCAAGTGTTGTAGGAAAAAATGCTCAGTGTCAGAATCTGTCCATAAGAAGAAAGGGTTTAGAAAAGTGTTTCATACACTTTTCTACTAGTGCAATTTTTTTATGGTTTTTTTTTTTTTTTTTTACAGCATATGAATGTGCATTGTGTTCTGCATCCTGATTGGCTGAGGGACTGTAGACCTTTGTGTTCTGGTTTTGTTTTGTTATTTTAATTTTATTTGTTATTTTGAGGTTATTGGACTTTTTTGTTTATTTTGTTTATTTTATTAATTATTTTTGAGATTTTTGTTGGTGTTTTTTTTTTGTTTTTTTTTATTTATTAATTATTTTAAGATTTTTTGTGTGTGTGTGTGTGTGTGTGTTTTTTGTGTTTTTTTCGTTATTTTGAGATTTTTTTTTTTGTTGTTTTTTTTTTTTTGTTCTTTTTATATTGTTATTTTGTCAGTTTTTTTTTTTTGTTTTGTTTTGAGGTTTTTTATGTTTTTTAGTTCTTTTTCCTATTAATGTGGGACTGTAGACCATTGTGTTCTGCGTCCTGATTGGCTGAGGGACTGTAGACCATTGTGTTCTGCGTCCTGATTGGCTGAGGGACTGTAGACCCATTGTGTTCTGTCCTGATTGGCTGAGGGACTGTAGACCATTGTCCATCAGTCTCCTCCGTGTCTCCTGTACAGTACAGAATGTGTCAGACAAATTTACATAAATGTTGGATCAGTGTGACTCTGAAGTGCTGTATGTTTGCAAGTTTTCTCCCCGACAAAACCCACAATGTCGATGAAACGTTCTGCACCGACACAAAGGCACCGACGAAGGTTTGAACTTTGTGTTTAAAAAGAGAGAGAAATGTGAGAAAATGTTAATGTGTGAGAAAAGTGTATAAAGTGTGTGGTGAGGGGTTTTACAGACAAAAAACATAGAGAATAATGTAAAAAAGCCTATTGTGGGTTATTTTTAGAACGTGACGCCTGAGATAAACCAGATCGGTGTAAGCAGAAGTCGGTGTGTAACATGAAGAACAGCTCACACAGAGTTTTCTTGTGTAGAACGGGCCAAAAACGTTCTGAACTTTGGAGCGACACAGTGGACGGAGGCTCTGGTGTGAGATCTGAAACAGCAGAGAGCAGCGGTGACACAGGATTAGTCAGACATTTAAATAGGCCAAAAGTACCAAAACTGACTGAACTCATCTGAATATAAAACGCTCGTGTTTTTGAACGATACCAAAAACACTGAGGAGGATGTTCATTTTCCGTTGAAATCTAAAGTTTACAAATGGCTGCGATCACATTTTTGATCCATAGGACGTTGTTTTTCTGCGTTGGGTTTTACATCTGAACTGATCGTTGTTTGACAGAGCAAAAACATTCTCAGTTTTATATGAAATGGAGCATCTTTGGAGCAGAAAAGATGGATGTATATTCTGTTGTTTCTGTTGTGTAAGACGTCGCTGAGCCGTCCGGATGCGTTTTGTTCAGATCAGTTCATTTTGTACGAGTGATTTTACTTCCGCACATATTTTGGCATGTTTCCTCGTCTCAGTATATCTAAATGTAACTTCTGTGAGAACGTTCCATCAACTGACAAAATATAAGTAATACTATGGAGTGTCCAGCCAGAGGCACTTCACTGATTAAGTATTGAAAAGGTTTAGTTAACTCTCCCAATCTTGCGATATATTTCTTTGGGGAGTAGAAGATTCATGGCTAAAATCAATCTGCCTTTCCACATTGCTGACCATAAACGCAATTCCCCAGTGTCTAGGAGCGAACATGGATGTTCTTTTACAAGGGAACCTATGGCCCTCTGATTACATTCAAAGCTGCTCGGCCTGACACATCAAGGGATTTTTCCGGGCTGCAGATTGGCGCGGCTGGCGGCGGAGCGGAGAATCTGCGGAGTGAGTTAAAAGTCGCAGGCCTGCTCCCAATCCATTGTGTGCGAGGCGGGTGGGGCGCTGGGGATGAAAACCAGATCGGGGTGTTTCTTATCCAGCCAAAAAACCCATGGGCCACTGTCTGTTTCTGACTGCTCTGCTTCACTCAGTTACTTTTGAAATATAGATCCAGTGACTGAATATTTCCTTACGTCCAATATCGTTCATGATTTGTGTTTTTGGATTAGATTATATATATATATTTGATATCTCCAGACGACTGCTGCTGCATCTACAATCTGCTATAGTCAGATCAAAGTGGTCTGAGCTCTTCTGCTGCCAGTGGCACAACGAGACGGCAAATAAACCTTAAAACCACGTTTCAGTTGTGAGAAAAAGGAGCCGTTTCTGTTTCTGTGGGACGCCGTCGCTCTAGGGCCTCACTACGGATATTTTAGGCGAGAAAACTCTTTGTGTTAAACCAATAAATACAAAATTGATGTGTGGTTTTTTCCACTTTGTCTGAAAAATGCGTTTTGACTTCCTGCCTGGGCTAAAGATTTAGGCAAGATTTGAAACTTATATCTGGTGTAGTGTGGTGTATTGGATCCTGAACAATAACTCAAATCCTGAGGGGACGAGCTCGCCCGAGTCCATCCACGTTAGCGTCGCGAGCACAAATAGGAAGTCTTGTATTAGTTTGTCTCTGTTCGCCGCTCGCTGCTGCTCTCCGCTGCTCTCCGCTCGATGATCCGAGAAGCAGAGTTCGCCCTGAGCGAGAGGGAGAAGCCGACTTGTGGCTCTGACAGGGGGTGGGGCTCCTCCGATGCACAAATCCAGATGTAGGTCACTGCCAAAAAATTCCCAAATCCTGATGTTCGGGGCCAACGGGGAGGCAGCAAAAGCTTCTCCGTGTAAATAACGTCAGCAAATCACCCCCTACAACCCAGGTCCGTGAAGGGTCTGGAGATGTTTAGGCAGAGACAGGCATGAGAATCCAAACCGCATGTCTTCTTCTGTTAGGCTTTCTTAAATCACTAAAACAAAGTATCAGGGTGCAATTTGCAAAGGACGCTAAGGTATGACGTTCTTACCGGAGAGACGTCGGACGTTCTTACCTGAGATTGGATTCGGACAGGCAGAGATAATCCCTCGTCGGATTTGGATTGGATTTGGCACCCGCAGAATTCCTACAGAGAGCGTTTGGAACTGGCGGCGTTCTCTTAGCAAATTGTTACAAAATATTGCTATTTACGCAGCGCGAGGAGAGATAATCCTGCTCCCGACAAACGGCAGAGTTTTGAGGGTAGACGATACGTGGTCTATCTTTGGCATCGACTGTGGTGTGGGAAACTCCTGTGTTACTGCAAAATACACCCTGCGGCTAAGAAGGAAAGTGTATTTGTATATACAACGGGTACACAAAGTAACTCCCAGAGCTTTAGAGGATAAGAACGACATTAAAATCACAATACAACAAATCAAAACATGAATAATCGTCGTAAAAAGAACATTAAAACAAAAGAGGCAGAAGAAAAACCTTTTAGTCACAAGCAGCTAAACAAAACCAGAGTCTGGATTTAAACATCGTCAAAGTCGAGTCTGAGTCACATCTTCAGGAAGAGAGACAGATTTAAACTGAACAAAACTAAACACGGATTCAACGGGTTTAGACCTGGTTTAGTCCTGGTTAGGACCTGGTTTAGTCCTGGTTTAGTCCTGGTTAGGACCTGGTTTAGTCCAGGTTTAGTCCTGGTTTAGACCTGGTTTAGTCCTGGTTTAGACCTGGCTTAGTCCTGGTTAGGACCTGGTTTAGTCCTGGTTTAGTCCTGGTTAGACCTGGTCCAGTCCTGGTTTAGACCTGGTTTAGTCCCAGTTCAGTCCTGCTTTAGTCCTGGTTAGACCCTGGTTAGTCCCAGTCCTAGTCTGGTTTAGTTTTAGTCCCTGTTTAGTCCTGGTTTAGTCCTGGTTTAGTCCTGCGTAGTCCTGGTTTAGTCCTGGTTTAGTCCTGGTTTAGTCCTGGTTTAGTCCTGGTTTAGTCCTGATTTAGTCCTGGTTTAGTCCTGGTGAAACCTGGTCTAGTCCTGGTTTAGTCCTGGTTTAACCCTGGTTTAGTCCAGGTTAAGTCCTGGTTTAGACCTGGTTTAGTCTTGGTTCAGTCCTGCTTTAGTCCTGGTTAGACCTGGTCTAGTCCTGGTTTAGTCCTGGTTTAGTCCCGGTTCAGTCCTGGTTTAGTCCTGGTTTAGAGTTGGTCTAGTCCTGGTTTAGTCCTGCTTTAGTCCTGGTTAGACCTGGTCTAGTCCTGGTTTAGTCTTGGTTTAGTCCTGGTTTAGTCCTGGTTTAGTCCTGGTTTAGTCCTGTTTTAGAGCTGGTTTAGACTTGGTCTAGTCCTAGTTTAGTCCTGGTTTAGACTTGGTTTAGACCTGGTGTAGACTTGGTCTTGTCCTAGTTTAGTCCTGGTTTAGACTTGGGGGCTGGTCCATGGAGAGCCTTGAGATCCATGGAGGAGCCAGTCCACAGATCTGACTCGGGACTTATCAGGTTTCATTATTTCTGAACCTCCAAAACGCAGAAACTCACAGACTCACAAAATGAAGATCACTGGGATAAAATGTGCACAGAGCCGAAGTGAGAAGGTCCGGGGCGTGTGCGGCGCTCCACCTGTTTTGTGTTTATTTCTGCGGCGTCCCTGGAAGCGTCGTCATCGCCTTATTTAAAGTCGGGCTCGTTTCCACGTCCGTGTTTATATCTGCTGTACGACTCGTTCAATCTCTTCCAACGTGGTGATGACTTCTTTCCCAGGCAGCTCCTAAGTGTGAGCCGGCCAGATGTTTCATTTTTTTTGACAGAAACATCTCGATTTAAAGACGTACAGATAAAGAACCTGTCGAGACGCCGCCGTGAGTGGAATGTGTCCAGGAAACAGGGGCCGGCTCAAACGGCGAGGAGCGATCCGCATAAACGTCAGGATGTGGACTGGATGGCGACGTCGGCTGTCACCTCGTTTAGCGCTCGCCCGTTTGGAGATCGCAGCACGGCGACATCTGGGCGACGTGGACGGATTCGTTTCGACGTTTCCATGACCTGCGAAAAAGGCGAAAATAATGGAATAAAGTGAAAAATGTGAGATCGTGAAACTGATTAAAGTCGAGACGAAAACTGACTGTGTTTGTGTAACTTTCAGACCATCACGGTAAAGGTAATTACAACTAGCATGCTAATCACACACTTCCTGCTTCTCAGAAAATAAAATGATTCATAATTAGTAACAAAGTAAAATTATTAAATACAATAAGTGAGATATCTGCACTTAAGTATTTTTTTTCTTGAGTACATCTGAGAGCAGTATCTGTACTTTCTGCTCCACTACATTTTTGACCTGGACTGAAAAGTAAAAGTATTTTTGTTATTTGAGAGCTGCTGAAAAGGCTGAGGGTTTATTTTTAACACAAAACAAAACTAAAATATACAAATAAAAACAGATTCAGTTGTTTCTGTTGAACAAAATCTCCACATTTGAAGCATCAAAGCTCAAAATCTGTGAAATACTTTAACTTTTTACTCTTTAAGTACATTTTGAAACAGGTACTTTAATACTTTTACTTGAATAGGTTTTTTCATGTAATACTTTTACTTGAGTATTTTTTGCTCTGGTATCTGTACTTTTACTTAAGTAACATAATTAAGTACTTCATCGACCACTGGACTTATTTCGATGTCCAAAGCGTCTTATGTCCCATCTGCACTGGACAAGACACATTTATCAGACACACGTCCAGGATTGTCTCATGTGAAGGTTTGAAGGTCAGGATGGATGTCGTGATGGTCAGGATGGATGTCGTGATGGTCAGGATGGATGTCGTGATGGTCAGGATGGATGTCGTGGTGGTCAGGATGGATGTCGTGGTGGTCAGGATGTTCTGATGGTCAGGATGGATGTAGTGATGGTCAGGATGGATGTTGTGATGGTCAGGATGGATGTCGTGATGGTCAGGATGGATGTAGTGATGGTCAGGATGGATGTCGTGGTGGTCAGGATGGATGTCGTGATGGTCAGGATGTAGTGATGGTCAGGATGGATGTCGTGATGGTCAGGATGGATGTAGTGGTCAGGATGTCGTGATGGTCAGGATGGATGTCGTGGTGGTCAGGATGGATGTCGTGGTGGTCAGGATGTTCTGATGGTCAGGATGGATGTAGTGATGGTCAGGATGGATGTTGTGATGGTCAGGATGGATGTCGTGATGGTCAGGATGGATGTAGTGATGGTCAGGTCAGGATGGATGTTGTGATGTCAGGTCAGGATGGATGGATGTCGTGATGGTCAGGATGGATGTCGTGATGGTCAGGATGGATGTCGTGATGGTCAGGATGGATGTCGTGATGGTCAGGATGGATGTCGTGATGGTCAGGATGGATGTCGTGGTGGTCAGGATGGATGTCGTGATGGTCAGGATGGATGTCGTGATGGTCAGGATGGATGTCGTGATGGTCATGATGGATGTCGTGGTGGTCAGGATGGATGTAGTGATGGTCAGGATGTAGTGATGGTCAGGATGTATGTTGTGATGGTCAGGATGGATCTTGTGGTGGTCAGGATGGATGTAGTGATGGTCATGATGGATGTTGTGATGGTCAGGATGGATGTAGTGATGGTCAGGATGTAGTGATGGTCAGGATGTATGTTGTGATGGTCAGGATGGATCTTGTGGTGGTCAGGATGGATGTAGTGATGGTCAGGATGGATGTAGTGATGGTCAGGATGGATGTCGTGATGGTCAGGATGTCGTGATGGTCAGGATGGATCTTTGTGGTGGTCAGGATGGATGTAGTGATGGTCAGGATGTCGTGATGGTCAGGATGGATCTTGTGGTGGTCAGGATGGATGTAGTGATGGTCAGGATGTAGTGATGGTCAGGATGGATGTCGTGATGGTCAGGATGTCGTGATGGTCAGGATGGATCTTGTGGTGGTCAGGATGGATGTAGTGATGGTCAGGATGTCGTGATGGTCAGGATGGATCTTGTGGTGGTCAGGATGGATGTAGTGATGGTCAGGATGTAGTGATGGTCAGGATGGATGTCGTGATGGTCAGGATGTCGTGATGGTCAGGATGGATCTTGTGGTGGTCAGGATGGATGTTGTGATGGTCAGGATGGGTTTTCATAAGAAAGTTGACTCAGTCCAATCCTTTTTTGGTCAATTTGAAATCAATACAAAATAGAAAATACATTATTTTGTTATTTTTTTTCAAAAAATATGAGCAACCAAAACAAAGATCATTCATTCAAACTTGATTCGTTCAAGTCTTGTAAATTTGGAGCTTTTTTTTCAAGCTTCAGGTGTGACTCCAGCTGAGTGTAAATCATCAGTGACTCAGATTTAAAGTTTTTTCTCAGTGAAACACAAGTTTTTCGGCTGATTTCATTTTTCATCCTTAAAAAGAAGCAGAACATTCTCTTCATGTGGACTGCAGGAAATGAACAAAACTTTGATGTAAAAGTAACATAGAAGTATTTAAAGTCACCAAACTAGTGACGAGACTTTCGGCTCCTTTGAGGGATCCGAATCTTTTGGATCCTTTCAAAAGACTCTTTTCCTGTTTGTTCATAGACAGAAGCCAATGTGAGAACTCACCATCCACAAACTCATCACTGACAGAAAGAACCGAGATGTTTAAAATGGTTCAAACTGGGAGTGGGAGAGTGTTCACCCTTCAAAGTCAAATGTGAAAATAATACATTTAAAAAGTAATTTATCATGATGTTTTTGTGCAGAAAGCTCTCAGTCCTGTTTCCTCTTCTACTTTCGTGCTCACTCTTGTGCCGGTTCAGCGTTAATCAGTATAAAAACACATAAAAATTGCAAACAAAAAAGATTTGGTTATTTGGAAAAATGAGGATCCAGTTGGAACACATTAAGGAGCCGTTCTAAAGAGCCGACTCGTTCAAAAGAGCCGACTCGTTCTAAAGAGCCGTCTCGTTCGTGATCGTCACAGACACTGCGGGTGAATAGAATAAAACACATGTACAGATGTAATTCCAAACGTCTGTAGTTCATATGTACAAAACAAATGCATGTAAATAATGTCAGATTTTCATATTTTTTAAAGAGCTGATCTTTGTGTCTCTGTGAGGGAAAAAATATTTGGGGAACATGACCTTTGAAGTGCGTTTCTTTTGGCCTAAGCTAAAAAGAAATGATAAAACATATGTAGATGCCGACTGGACCGTGTTCACTGAGAAAGGAACAGATAAAACCCAAAAGAATAAACAAAACAAAACAGTTTGAGTCTGTTTCTCTTAAAAGTTAAAATAATAAAGCTGCACAAACACGTTTAGGCCTTGTAAACTGGTTCATGTTTTGCAGAGGGAGTTTTGTATAGTTCAAAGTGAGGAGCGCCGGGACCACAGCTGAAATACTCATCTAACTTTGCCTCCCTCGCTTCACCCTGACCCTCCGTGGGCCGGGATGGGCCGAGCCAATCTGGGACGGGCTGGGACATGGACCGGGCTGGATTTTACTACTCGCCTCCAGTGAATCTGCTCCGGGTCAGTGGTTTGTGCACCGGTTTGGCCCAAGTTCCCAAATGTCTTATGTGCAAATAGCATCGACAGAGAGAATAAAACTAACACAGACTGGACCATCAGAATGACTTTAGATTTTGTAATGTTTTAGAAGGAAATTTGGATCAAAAATAGCCAGATTTCATGAAAACTTTGACAGTGTTGGTGTTTCTTAAGTTAAGTTGTAGATGTTTCTGTGTCTGGGTCTGATCTATAGTAAAAGCTGAAGAAAAATCTGTCAACTGGACAAAAAGTTGTAGGAGTGAAGACGTCTGGCTGGTCGTCCGAGCCACATTTTCAGTTCTTCTCTGTCTTCAGTCTGATTCCTGCTGGACACTGCCTTATATCTGTCTGAAGGAGGAGCTAAAAACTGAAACTGCTTCTTTAACTCTCCTCCTAAACCATTTCTTTTCTCTGGCTCAGATCTGAACCTCACTGTGTTCAAAGGAGAGGTACAGCAGACTGTGGTCCTGAGCTGCTCTCTCTCGGTGTTGGTACATTCTGTGTGTTTAGTTTCTCCAGTCTGACGCTCTCTGCTCTCTTCACTGAACTGAATAGAGACACATTACTTTATGTCTCTGGGTTTTGTCCTTTGAATGAACCAGTTTTTGTCTTAAGAGTGTTTGTAGATTTGAAATAGACAGAATCTCAAACTGCCTGAAAATTCTCCAAAGTTTTTCAGACACACCTGCTGTATAAAGAATAGTTACATCTTTCCTTCTAGATTCAGATTCCCTGTTGTCTTGTTTTTTTGCTCTCTTAGATCTACTGAAGGCCCACTTTGGATCTCCACAAGCAGAGAGGCTTTCTCCATGTGTAGCTCCTCCTTCACTTTTCTCTCTGTGTTGTACTGTGACTCTGAGTTTGTGCTGCAGTGGATGGTGTGAATCAGCAGGTACAGGTCAGTGTACCTGCTCTAACCCCGATGAGCTTCATTTGACTGGAGGGTGACTGTGGGTGACTGTGGGTGACGTCACACTCACTCAGTCCACTTCTTTATACAGTCTGTGTTCTATGTTTTATGCTCCTTACACTCAGTATTACAGAATCATGCGAAGAAAAGCTCTGAGGATTGTTTTACCTCTTCACATTTCCAGTTGAACAACTTGAAACACCTAAACACATACGTGGTGTCAGCGGCCTCCCATTTAGCAGAACTTAATCACGAACAAGGGACCTCGAGTCTGTTTTCACAACATTACGAGGACTCGCCGTTTCACCCTCCTTCAACAAACTCCGCCATGGCCCCGGTGACATATATGGACTGCGACATGTCCACATGACTGGTTCCATTTATCCGACCTCACTTCTGACTGGACAGGAACAGCACCCTTGTAACTGTTGCTAAGGTTAATTAACTATCTGGAAACTATTTGAGTCCTGCCAAATCTGTGTCACATCAAGTACAGAGACTGTTTAAAGAAGTGACTGAGTGAGTGCGACGTCACCAGGGTCCAGCTCCAAATGAAGCTCATCGAGTCTAGAATAGGCTAAAATATCCATTGTGAGTAATGTACCATGAAAAATAAACTATTGAATGTAGTTTGTGTTAGTTTGGATTTGTGTGAATAATGGTGCGTGTTTGTGACGACTTTGCTATCGCTAGGTTAGCGCTAGCTGAATAGCATTTTGCACAGCTGATGACTGATGCAGCACGTCCTTTGTCGTGTCCTTTATCGTGTCCTTTGTCGTGTCCTTTATCGTGTCCTTTATCGTGTCCTTTGTCGTGTCCTTTATCGTCCTTTATCGTGTCCCTTTGTCGTGTCCTTTATCGTGTCCTTTGTCGTGTCCTTTGTCGTGTCCTTTGTCATGTCCTTTATCGTGTCCTTTGTCGTGTCCTTTATCGTGTCCTTTGTCGTGTCCTTTGTCATGTCCTTTATCGTGTCCTTTGTCGTGTCCTTTGTCGTGTCCTTTATCGTGTCCTTTGTCATGTCCTTTATCGTGTCCTTTGTCATGTCCTTTATCGTGTCCTTTGTCATGTCCTTTATCGTGTCCTTTGTCGTGTCCTTTATCGTGTCCTTTGTCATGTCCTTTGTCATGTCCTTTATCGTGTCCTTTGTCGTGTCCTTTATCGTGTCCTTTGTCATGTCCTTTATCGTGTCCTTTATCGTGTCCTTTGTCATGTCCTTTATCGTGTCCTTTGTCGTGTCCTTTGTCGTGTCCTTTGTCGTGTCCTTTATCGTGTCCTTTGTCGTGTCCTTTGTCGTGTCCTTTATCGTGTCCTTTGTCGTGTCTTTATCGTGTCCTTTGTCATGTCCTTATCGTGTCCTTTGTCGTGTCCTTTATCGTGTCCTTTATCGTGTCCTTTGTCGTGTCCTTTGTTGTCCTTTGTCGTCCTTTATCGTGTCCTTTTTGTCCATGTCCTGTCATCATGTCCTTTTTCTGGGTCTTTCTCAGGTTGATTCTTGTGTTTTTTTTATAGTCAGGTGTTAAATACTTGACATATTTATTATTCATTCATTATTAATTTCACTTGCAGCAAAAAAAAAAAAAAAAACCCAAACAAAAAACAAAGGTGATGCTCAGACACCTGCAAATTTTCTGGTAATTGATGTTTTAGTGACTTTTATAAAAACTGTAAATCTTGGCTTTAATAATTCTCATAATAATATTGTTAATCATGATTATTCTGGAGTCTAAACTTTACTCTCTTTCCATCCGACAGCAGCAGATCCAGAGGGAGGGGCCAGAGGGCGGGGCCACAGATTCTCAGTGTGAGCTGAAGTGGAGCTGGCCACGTGCCCATGATCTTTCTATCTGGAACGCAGCAGCTAGCAGGTTAGCTATGTCCATTTATATATAAAGTCTACAGTCAGGTATGCCTCCAGTTTAAAGTCTTCCGCTGTGAGTATTCCTGGCTGAAGGTCTTTTTTCCCTCTGTTGTTGAGATTCTAATGACATGGATGTGATACGGGCACAGGCTCAAAAAGGCTTCACTGAAACCCACTTTGGGAACGCCACGTTTTGCCAAAAAAATGCCAGCGCTGAGATAAAGGCCCTATCATCTCTTTCGCATTAGCAGCTCCGATTCGTCCAACTTCCATTCAGCTCTTTAAATATGACAGAAAAAGTAAGATTCAAAAATGCAAGTAATTATAGCTGGAGAGATACTGCAGAGTTTTACAGACAGTGATGGAAGAAGACTTTGAAAATGGATTTATGATGTTCTTTAACAGTCACAAACAGACCTGGAGCTGTGTTTGTTTCATTCTCACATGTTTAACACACAAACCTGCAGATTTAGGCTGGAAAACACTCTGTTCCACCTTGTGATGTCATCATGTGGTGATACAGGAAGTGTTTTTAAACTCCATACACCCTCACTAGAATCATTTTAGCCCGGGAATTGCCTTAAATTATAGAGTAAAAACGCAACATTTTTGGATATTTTCAGCTTTTCTTATCACTAATTTGAGGTGGAAAAATGACAATAACAGTTTCTCTGATTCTGTGCAGTTTAAGCCTAAACGACATGATCAAAAACTGCAGTTTATTTCTTTAATTTAAGAAAGTAACTGTACTCTGAAGGACACAGAGTAACAGTACTGGAAGAGTTATGGAAAAAAGTATTCTTAGTACATGTATTTAGTCACTTCCCAACTCTTTTTATATGTAAGAAAGAAATTAAAATAACAAAAAACATAAATAATCACAAATAAACATCATAAAATGAACATTAAAACAGAATAAAAACCAGCTAACAAACAGAAAAAGTAAAACCGTCTATAGGACTACACCAGGCTTACGTTTTCCCATCTTCCGTTACCTTGAACACATCATTTGGAATCCTTCAGCTATAATTTTGAAACTTTTATCGTCCTACACTGACATTTCAAGATCATCGTGGTGACGTCTCCCTTTTGGATTTAGGAGAAGCTGTAAACGTTTCTGCAGCTGAATGTTTTATTATGCACATGAATGGGAAAAATGAAAGTTTACATCAACCTAAGGAAAGAATTAGAATGAATCTGTCTGTACGGAGAACTCCCGCTTCACTGAGTGGCTACTGCTAACATGCTAACTGCTAACTGCTAACTTCAACATATGAAAGGAAATGGACGTATAAAAAGTGTATTTAAAGCCACTATATTTGAATTTTACTTTTACTCATAGACTGTTTATATAAATGGACGTAGCTAACCTGCTAGCTGCCACGCTCCAAACAGGAAGTGATCGCGGGCGCACTTCCAGCTCCATCGACTCTGACTACAATTCATTTTCTATTGAAAAACTGTCCCCTCTCTCTGTAACTGCTGCTGCAAAGTCGACACAAACACAAACCATTATTCATACAAATCCAAACTAACAAACTACATTCTATAGTTTATTTCTCACGGTACGTTACTTACGATGGATATTTTCGGCTCAAGTTTGTCAAACGATGCAGGACGTTTGTCTCGTAAATGTGCGTGTTAGTCGCTCGTGTTTGTCCTCGGAGTCGTGACTTTTTTTGGGCAGCTAACAAGTTTCATCGCTATGACAGAGGGCCCCCTTGTGGACAAACACCAGAACTAACATCTACACATTGTATTAAAACTGGAAACATGAGGCTGTCTGATGCCGTAAAGTCGATTATAATTGTGTGAGATGATCATGATCATGAAAAAATGCCACAAATGATTAATTGCAAACTTTTTTTTAATCACGAGTAGTGATATTATTCCTACTGTCAGAGTCATTTTGGTCTTAAATGTTCGTATTAACCCTCTACATGATCCTGGGGTTTTTATTTCACATCTGTGTGTCTGTAAATCAACATATGAACATTAATAACAGACACATCAGGCTCTCCCGCTAGCGTTAGCAACAGGTTTGATTGACAGCGTTGCTAAGCGCCTGCTCCCTGTTTAACTCTTTAAGGCCTGAGCTCACTATAGACCAGTGTATCTCACCTAGACTTTTATTCTTTTTGTATCCATAAAAATCATGTTAAAGTGTCAGAATATACTGCATTTTTTCACACAACTACTTCTATTTTACATGTCCATTCGTATTTATTCTTTGACGCATTGAATAAGCGACTGGGAAAATCCCCGTGGCTCCTGCGCTCTCGTTCGTCGTCTTCGGGGGACGACAGAGGCAGATTACCATAATGACGGTAAAATATGTAAAGAGCCTCGTGCCTCTGCTTCGAGACGCTGTTTGAATTTACATGAAGCACAGTTGGTTTCAGACTTACGGTAATAAAACGTCTGGAGTCGACAGCACCCATCACTAAAGGGTTAAACCAGCGGTGTGGGCGGGAAGGGGCGTTACCTTCAACAGCCTCGCTCCTGATTGGCTCTTTGGTTGCTCACGCTCCAAATTAACCTCTGTACCTGCTCCAGCCTCGATGAGCTTCACTCGGAGCCAGGTGGGTGACGTCACACTCACTCAGTCACTTTTTTCAAGACTCATTTTGCTCAAACACACGTCTCACTTTGATATTTCTGAGGTTGAAGTTTGAGATTCAGGGAGGGTTATGTTTAGTCTGAATTTGTAACTGTTTGGAATTGCGTTGAGTGTCCAGGTCCGGGTTTAAATCCCTGCCCAGGTGCGGAGCGTTTGTGCTGTCGAAGGCCGTTTCGTGTTGTAAACCTCCTCAGGTCGAGCGTTAATGTAAAAAGTCGCTGCGTCCCGAGCGCCGGCCACACGCTGGGCTCTGTACACAGTCTTATGACTCTTGGCAGACGCTGAACTCTCCCACGCCGCTGTCAGGCCGCTCCTGATTCAACGCAGATGGATTTGAAGTTCCGACGAAGGCTCCACAGGTTGGTCGTGTCAAAGTCCGAGTGCTTCTGAAAACTGACGAGAACCGAGCGAATGTCTTTACCCTTCAGCGCTCTGGAAGTTCACGTAACTTCTCACAGAACTATTTTGACATTTGTGACATTAGAATAAATAAATAGATAGATTTATGTAACTTTTCTCCTGCTTGTCTCCAGTGCCACGAATCTGAAGGTTGCCAGTTCGAATCCCGCTCTCAGTAGCAAATATGTGAAGTTTAGATCTAGTAGAATAGCATATTTCAGTGTTTCCATTCAGATCTGGTCGACCTGTGACCCCATCATCAGATCCTCTCAGAGTTTAACGCCGTTTAAAGATCTTACATGACACAAACTTGACTCTTAAAAGTGTTAAATTGTTTTCTAAAGTTGTTACCTCCTCAAAAACAAACCTGGAGTTGTGTTTTGTTTCATTCCGCCTGCTCCTGGTGACTTGTCTCCTGATGGGACACATGACCCTGCGTCTGCTTTCACTCAATCAACAGACAGCTGTATATCTCGGTGACCACAGGGGGCGCTCTCCTCTGTGAACGTGTGAGGTCATAATGCTGTGGAAGTGTTTTCATTTTCCCTAAGGTCCCGTATTGCGCAAACTTGACTCTTGTGAGCTTTAAGTCATCTTTTAATGTTGTTACCGCTTCAAAACCAGACCTGGAGTTGTGTTGTCGACATCGCCAAAGCTCAAAACGCTCTGTTCCACCTCGTGATGTCACAAAGTGGTAGTTTTCAAGTTGCTTTTACCTTTAGTTCAGTGGAGATTCCAACTACAGACTTTCTGAAATGATCCAAATGATTCTAGAAATGAAGGTGTGTGGAGTTTAGAAACACTGTGGAGCACTTCCTGTGTCACCACATGATGACATCACAAGGTGGAACAGAGTGTTTTCAGTCTGAAGAACATGTGTGAGTGAAACGGGGGAGTTTGTAGTGAATTTAAACAAAACTATTTGGGGGAAATAACCAAAATCTGACCAAAAATATCAGTCGACCTGTAAGTTTTTGTTCATTATGTTTTATTTTGTTCATCTTTTGAGGAGAATAGTTCTACATATTTACTTTTAAGTCCAGTTTTCTTCTTCTGTTTTTTTTTTTTCACGGTTTAATCATGATTTAAGTGAACAGCTCCTTTTACCTTGAGTTCAGTTGTAGATTGGTCAGTTCCAGGTTTGTAAATGATCCAAATGATTCTAGAAATGAAGGTGTGGAGTTTAAAATGTAGGGGAGCACTTCCTGTATCACCACATGATGACATCACAAGGTGGAACGAAGTGTTTTCAGGAGGTATTAGAACATGGCATTTAACACAAGCCAAACAGGATTTCTTGGTGTTTTATTGGTCTGTTCTTTCTCTATGTTTTGTTTTATCTGTACATTCTGGATTTTTTTGTTTGTTTGACGTTTACGTGAAGTTGTTTTAAATGTGTTAGCGTTAGCATAGCTTATCGTGTTAGCATAATCAAACACTGCGCACATCTCTTGTCATATTTCCTCGTTGTTTATGCTCCTGTTATGTTTAATGAGACAGTTGCTCCATCGCGTTCATCGAGGGACATCAAAGTTCTTCAGTTCTTGATGTGAAACAGCGGCTCCCGGCTCTCGGCTCCTCGCTCTCGCTCCGTTCGTGGAGGATGGGCGCCGCTTCGTCACGTTAATCTGCGGAGCTGGAGTCTCTCTGTAAATGTGGATTCGTCACGTGGAGGAGATGGGTCTGATGTGTCGTCGTCTTCACTCGGAGCGATTCTCCTCTGGAAATGTGAGCTAATGAAGCCCATTGTGTCAGAAACAAAAGAACACGCTCAAAGTGCTTTAAACACTCGTGAATCGGTTCATTCTGACGAGCCGCTGACGTCAAATCAATTCAGATTTTCTGTTTTGCGTATTGTTTGATATGTTATTTCAGTAGTACTTTAGATTACACATTTATACCTCCATAAAGCTCATATTTACCTTCACAAACCTGCAGATTTAGGCTGAGTTCTTCTCCCAAACTGAAAACACTCTGTTCCACCTTGTGATGTCATCATGTGGTGATACAGGAAGTGCTCCATTGTGTTTTTAAACTCCACACACCTTCATTTATAGAATCATTTGGATCATTTCAGCTCCTGGAATTGGCATTTTCTAGCTGTTAACTTGAAAACTACAGTCTACAGTTTGAAAACTTCACGCTGTATAAACTACACGTCCGTCACTACAGAGAGGTTTAGGTGTTGGAGCGCCCTCTGCTGTCAGCAACGGGAATGAACAATGGGCTAATGAGCAGATTACAGTTTTGTGAATGCTTTGCTACTAGAGCCATGTGTTTGAACAGAATTTGATCACAGAATGAGTCTGGAGACGGTGTATGGGCTAAAAATGATGTAGGATAAGTCCTAGTTTTTACCTTTGACGCAACAATCCTGTCTTAGATTAAAGGGCCCGTATTACACTATTTTCTGATCTCTGTTAGGAGTTGTGTTTTGTTTCATTCTCACATGTTTAACACACAAACTCTGCAGATTTAGGCTGAGTTCTTCTCTCAAACTGAAAACACTCTGTTCCACCTTGTGATGTCATCATGTGGTGAAACAGGAAGTGCTCCGCTGTGTTTTTAAACTCCACACATCTTCATTTCTAGAATCATGGATAATTTCACCCCTGCAATTGCCACTTATCTCGACTGAACTAAAGGTAAAAGGAGCTGTTCATGTGAAAACTACCACTTGATGACATCACAAGGTGGAACAGAGCGTTTTGAGCTTTGTAGATGTTACAGACAAAGAATAAAGATAAAACACACACGAAAAAAAACACAACTCCAGGTTTGTTTTTGAGGAACATGGATAAACGCTCACAAGAGTCCGTTTTGCGTTATAAAGGACCTTTAATTAAAGCCCCAATATGTAACTCTTTAGCCAAATAAAATCCTAAAATAAATGTATGTTGGGTTTTTTCACGTTTTTATTCTGACGTTTTATCCCTCTATCATTATTATTCCACAGTGTGCTCTAAAACTCATCTATCTCCATGGAGAATGTTCCGAAGTTTGGCTTTAACTTCCCGTTTCCATGGAGTCGTGAAGCTGCTTTAAGAACATTCTGGAAACTGCGAACACTTGGCACCTCGAAGAGAAAAAGATGCACAGCTCTATAAGTTTTTGGTGCTAAAAAGTGATAATTAGAGCCTTGACTCAAATGAAAGAGTCTCGTCTTTCAGGAGATTCATCTGTGATTATGTCGTCCACGAATCCTCCATCTGTCAATCAAAATGTACAGACTGTTTATGGTTTAAAGGGGCGAGACGACACAAAACTGGGTTATAATGTTCTGACCGCATCAAAAACAGACCTGGAGCTGAGTTTTGTTTCATTCACATTTCATTTGAAGTGTTTGAGTAACACTTTAAATGTTCTGTTCCACCTTGTGATGTCATCAAGTGGTAGTGAACAGCTCCTTTTACATTTAGTTCTGTAGAGAAGTCGCACCGCGGCAAAACTCTGAAAAAAGGTGCGACTTATACTGAGACACGATTTATATGTGAAATATGTGGGTTTTTCTTCATTATTATGCAATTTTAGCGGGAAGTCCAGAAAATATGCTAATATAGTGTAATATGGGCCTTTAAACAGTGTAATATGGGCCTTCAAACAGTGTAATATGGGCCCTTTAAACAGTGTAATATGGGCCTTTAAACAGTGTAATATGGGCCTTCAAACAGTGTAATATGGGCCCTTTAAACAGTGTAATATGGGCCTTTTAAACAGTGTAATATGGGCCTTTAAACAGTGTAATAATATGGCCTTTAAACAGTGTAATATGGGCCTTTAAACAGTGTAATATGGGCCTTTAAACAGTGTAATATGGGCCCTTTAAACAGTGTAATATGGGCCTTAAAACAGTGTAATATGGGCCCTTTAAACAGTGTAATATATGGGCCCTTTAAACAGAGTAATATGGGCCTTTAAACAGTGTAATATGGGCCTTTAAACAGTGTAATATGGGCCTTCAAACAGTGTAATATGGGCCCTTTAAACAGTGTAATATGGGCCCTTTAAACAGTGTAATATGGGCCTTCAAACAGTGTATATGGGCCCTTTAAACAGTGTAATATGGGCCTTTTAAACAGTGTAATATGGGCCTTTTAAACAGTGTAATATGGGCCTTTAAACAGTGTAATATGGGCCTTTAAACAGTGTAATATGGGCCTTTAAACAGTGTAATATGGGCCCTTTAAACAGTGTAATATGGGCCTTTAAACAGTGTAATATGGGCCCTTTAAACAGTGTAATATGGGCCCTTTAAACAGAGTAATATGGGCCTTTAAACAGTGTAATATGGGCCTTTTAAACAGTGTAATATGGGCCTTTAAACAGTGTAATATGGGCCTTTAAACAGTGTAATATGGGCCCTTTAAACAGTATAATATGGGCCTTTAAACAGTGTAATATGGGCCCTTTAAACAGTATAATATGGGCTTTTTAAACAGTGTAATATGGGCCTTTAAACAGTGTAATATGGGCCTTTAAACAGTGTAATATGGCCATTAAACAGTGTAATATGGGCCCTTTTAAACAGTGTAATATGGGCCTTTAAACAATGTAATATGGGCCCTTTAAACAGTGTAATATGGGCCTTTAAACAGTGTAATATGGCCCTTTAAACAGTGTAATATGGGCCTTTAAACAGTGTAATATGGGCCCTTCAAACAGTGTAATATAATAAATGGGCCTTTAAACAGTGTAATATGGGCCTTTAAACAGTGTAATATGGGCCTTTAAACAGTGTAATATGGGCCTTTTAAACAGTGTAATATGGGCCTTTTAAACAGTGTAATATGGCCTTTAAACAGTGTAATATGGGCCTTTAAACAGTGTAATATGGGCCCTTTAAACAGTGTAATATGGGCCTTTAAACAGTGTAAATATGGGCCCTTTAAACAGTGTAATATGGGCCCTTTAAACAGAGTAATATGGGCCTTTAAACAGTGTAATATGGGCCCTTTAAACAGTGTAATATGGGCCTTTAAACAGTGTAATATGGGCCTTTAAACAGTGTAATATGGGCCTTTAAAAACAGTGTAATATGGGCCCGTTAAACAGTGTAATATGGGCCTTTAAACAGTGTAATATGGGCCTTTAAACAGTGTAATATGGGCCCTTTAAACAGTATAATATGGGCCTTTAAACAGTGTAATATGGGCCTTTAAACAGTGTAATATGGGCCTTTAAACAGTGTAATATGGGCCTTTAAACAGTGTAATATGGGGCCCGTTAAACAGTGTAATATGGGCCTTTAAACAGTGTAATATGGGCCTTTAAACAGTGTAATATGGGCCTTTAAAACAGTGTAATATGGGCCAGTTTAAACAGTGTAATATGGGCCCTTTAAAACAGTGTAATATGGGCCTTTAAACAGTGTAATATGGGCCTTAAACAGTGTAATATGGGCCCTTTAAACAGTATATATGGGCCTTTAAACAGTGTAATATGGGCCCTTTAAACAGTATAATATGGGCCTTTAAACAGTGTAATATGGGCCTTTAAACAGTGTAATATGGGCCTTTAAACAGTTTTTTTTTTTGTTTTTAGACGGTTGTTTCTTGTATCGTTATCGCAGTTTACACCTGCAACAAAAGCAGAATGATAACGATTCAGGAGGGGGCCCCGTGTTTGTGCAGAGGTGGAGGAGGTGGAGGAGGTGCAGGAGGTGCAGGAGGTGCAGGTGGTGGAGGTGGTGGAGGAGGTGGAGGAGGTGGAGGAGATCAGTTCAGGGGTGGATCTGGATAATTGCCAGTTCAAACAGACAAACAGTGTTCACATTTTGCACATTGTGATTGCTGAGAGGGAGGCGTCGGTTGGAACCATTCATAATGTTCCAGTGGGCGAGGATGGATGTGTCAACTGGGTTTTAATTCCCAAAAAAAAATCTTGTATCTGCGTGATCGTACTGGCTCTGAGGAGAATACAGATGAGATGTGGTCCCTCTGTTTTCCCTCCTGCCGAAAGCGCACGGCTGAATACACTGCACACTGACCTTGGCTGATTAAACATTCCCTCAGCAATCTCGGAAAATCCAGCTTTGACTCCGTGTTTATAGCCTGGAAACGTACATAGGGATTCGGAATTAAACATTTTAATTGTGCCGAGGATTACACCGGGGCCGCGTGCGAAAGTCTCACAGGTCTGCACTTAAAGAACAAATATTACATGTTCTTGTGGCTCTAATGCAAAAATGTGTATAAACTACACGTCCGTCACTACAGAGAGGTTTGGGTGTTGGAGCGCCCTCTGCTGTCAGCAACGGGAATGAACAATGGGCTAATGAGCAAATTACGGTTTTGTGAATGCTCTGCTACTAGAGCCATGTGTTTGAACAGAATTTGATCACAGAATGAGTCTGGAGATGGTGCATGGGCTAAAAATTACATCCTGAAAAGTCCTGATTTTTACCTGTGACGCAACAATCCTGCTTAGATTTAAAGGGCCCGTATTACACTATTTTCTGATCTCTGTTAGGAGTTGTGTTTTGTTTCGTTCACACATGTTTAACACACAAACTCTGCAGATTTAGGCTGAGTTCTTCTCTCAAACTGAAAACACTCTGTTCCACCTTGTGATGTCATCACGTGGTAATACAGGAAGTGCTCCGCTGTGTTTTTAAACTCCACACATCTTAATTTCTAGAATCATTTGGATCATTTCAATCCTGGAATTGCCAATCTCCCCCTCAACTAAAGGTAAAATCAACTTGAAAACTACCACTTGATGACATCACAAGGTGGAACAGAGCGTTTTGAGGCTTTGGAGATGTGACAGACTAATAATAAAGTTACTCAAACATGTGTGAATGGAAAACACAACTCCAGATCTGTTTTTGAGGAGGTAAAATTCACAGATGAGTTTCACATTTGATAAATTCATATCCTGAGAAAAAATATACTGTGCTTGTGTCTCTATGGTTCTCACCTCTGTGGATCATTCTGTTATAATTTACACTTTAAATCACAAAATTCGTCTTCACTTTAGAAAAGAAACACGCCAGCTGAGATCAAATTAGAAAACTGCAGCATCCAGTGGAGCTGACGTCGCCGTAAACGTCATGACAGTAAAGAGTGGTGTAGCTGTAGCGCCCCCTGTGGACAGAGCACGTCACAGCAGCACATTTTTTTACATTTGGACCAAAATGACGACGCGACGCTGCGAGAGAGGAGACGAGAGAGGAGACGAGAGAGAGGAGACGAGAGAGAGAGAGAGAGAGAGAGAGAGGAGAGACGAGAGAGAGAGGAGACGAGAGAGGAGACGAGAGAGGAGAGAGAGAGACGAGAGAGAGACGAGAGAGGAGACGAGAGAGCGGAGACGAGAGAGAGGAGACGAGAGAGGAGAGGAGAGAGGAGACGAGAGAGGAGAGAGAGAGGAGACGAGAGAGAGGAGACGAGACAGGAGACGAAAGAGGAGAGGAGAGAGGAGAGAGAGAGAGGCGAGAGAGGAGAGGAGACGAGAGAGGAGAAGAGACAGGAGAGAAGAAACGAGAGAGGAGAGAGGAGAGAGGAGATGAGAAAGGAGGAGAGAGGAGACGAGAGAGGAGAGGAGAGAGGAGAGGAGAGGAGACGAGAGAGGAGATGAAAGAGGAGAGAGGAGGCGAGAGAGGAGACGAGAGAGGAGAAGAGACAGGAGAGAAGAAACGAGAGAGGAGATGAGAGAGGAGATGAGAAAGGAGACGAGAGAGAGATGAGAGAGGAGACGAGCAAGGGAGAGGAGACGAGAGGAGAGAGAGAGAGAGAGGAGAGGAGAGAGAGAGAGGAGAGAGAGGAGACGAGAGAGGAGAGAGAGAGGAGACGAGAGAGAGAGGAGACGAGAGAGAGGAGAAGAGAAAGGAGAGAGGAGACGACGAGAGAGGAGAGAGAGAGAGACGAGAAAGGAGAGAGGAGACGAGAGAGGACGAGACGAGAGAGGACGAGAGAGACGAGAGAGGACGAGACGAGAGAGGAGACGAGAGAGGAGACGAGAGTGGGCGCGTGTCGCAGTGGGCGTGTCACGGGGGCGCGTGTTACAGGGTGTGTGTCATAGGGGGCGTGTCACAGGGGGCGTGTCACAGGGGGCGTGCCACAGGGGGCGTGTCACAGTGGAGGTGAAAACAAGGATTGATCGACAAAATGGCGTCTTGAAAATAAGAGAATAAAGATGAGAAGAAACAACTATAACATGGTCAAAAACTCTGAAAAGTGGATTTTACAGAATAAATCCGATTTGTTGAACCGCAGCAAAACTGGACTTGACCAGAACGAAAACGATTCTTAAGATGACGCCCAGTTCTTAAAATGACGCACACAGCTCTGGTTCTCGCCCCGTCCTGCCTCCGGGTGGACGGGGTGCTCAGGACGGGACATGCTCCTGAATGAACGGACTTTCATTACACAAACTTTACAGACGTATTATCAGCCGTGGTTTTATTGAGGAGCGAGTGATAGGCCAACGACAGCACAGAATGACTCCACGGAGAGACAGCGAGACGGAGACGGCCACCAGATGGTTTGTGATGAGGATGACTGGAATATCAAGTAGTCCATACAGACACAGTCCTTTCAGCGGCGAGGTTAGCATCACTTCTACCTTGTTTACAGGAATGGAGTTGAATCAGCCCATTAGGACGGATTGGGATGCAAGGTCTTGGTCGCTGCTCTCAGAAAGCATCTCTTATATAATGTGTACTCTAAAGTGCACAGAGGAACTAAGCTGACGAAAAGTGGTCACGCTCAACATATGCACTGGAGGCCGGATTAATGGATTAATATAAAAAACGATGCATATGTAGGGAGCATTCTACTGCAGTTTTCTTCTTTGTTTGTGGCATTGTTACAGCGTCAGGCCTCCAGCTCCTCCTGTAGGTGTGTGTCAGCCCCACACCACACGTTTATATAAATGGACGTAGCTAACCTGTTAGCCGCCGTGTTCCATGTAAGAAGTGATCATGTGGCACTTCCTGCTCCATCGACTCTGGCTCCAATTCACTTTCTGTGTAAAAACCGTGTCCCCCCTCTCTCTGTATCTGCTGTTGTCAGACTCATTTTGGTCTTAAATGTTCAGATTAACCCTCTACATGATCCTGGGTTCTTTTTTTTTTTAGTTATTTTGAGGTTTTTTGTTTTTTTATGTTTTTCTTTTTGTTTTGTTATTTTGTGTTGTTTTTTTTTTTTTGTTTGTCTGTTTTGTTTTTTTCCAGTTATTTTGAGTTTATTTATACAATTTTTTATTTTTATTTTTGCGTTATTTTGAATTCATTTTAAAATCGTTTTTAATTATTTAGAGTTTTTGTTCTTGTTGTATGTTTTTTTTTTTTTTAGTTATTTGTTTATTTATTTAATTTTTTGTAATCTTGAGTTTATATGTTTTTTGTTATTTTGAATTTATTTATTTTTGGTTATTTTGAGTTTTTGGTTTGTGTGTGTTTTTTTCATTCTGTTTTTTCATTTTGTTCTTAAATGTTCAGATTAACCCTCTACATGATCCTGGGTTCTTTTTTTTTTTTTTTTTTTTTTTTTTTTTGCTATTTTGAGTGTTTGGGGGTTTTTTTGTTTTTTTTTTATTAGTTTATTTTCTTCATTTGTTTTTGTTATTTGTTTATTTTTATTATTTTGAGTTATTCTGAGTTAATTTTGAAATTTTTTTTTTAGTTATTTTGTGTTTTTGTTTGGTTTTTTTTAGTAATTTTGAGTTTATTTAAATGTTTTGTTATCTTGAGTTGAGGAACAGGATTTTTTTTTTGGTCAATATTTCTATTGTTACTTTTTCTTTGAACCACTGGGACATTTCTGATTCTGAAAAGGTTGAATTCATAACTTGTCTGACTCATTCCAGACTCAAACTTACGACTAAAGAGTTTGATTCTGCTGTTTATTTATTGTAGCTCATGATTTTTTTGCAGATTTAGAATAGTTTTCGTGGTTTAAATCTGCTCTTGGGATCTACAGTCCCTCAGCCAATCAGGACGCAGAACACAATGCACATTCATATGCTGTAAAAAAAAAAAATCCACAAAACAGCAAAACAGAAGAACAGTGAACCGTGATATAGTGATGGACAACTGCAGTACCAATGAGTGGCCACTAGTCCAGCTCTAAGATCCCTGCTAATCTCAGTGCCATGAGTTCACTTCCTGGTCTTGGACGTTTACCGAATGTCTCCCTCCTTTAGTCTTTTGCACTAAAGCCTTTGCTCTGCACAATCTACCTGAGCTTTGCATCTGAGGTAGAAGAAAAACAATCTGCTTCAGGACTCGGCGCTGGCATCCGGCGTTTTTTGAACGTCTGTATGGAAAAATGTCCCATATTTTGAGTCCAGACTGATGCTTTGATTTCGCAGCAGATTGTTGGCACTTTGAAGCCATCACTTACCACATGGCGACTGTGGAAACGCCGTGTGTTTGATACCTGTTATATTGTCACTCCAGTCGGCCGCCGCTCCAGCTCCGAGCCTGATCCGCTGCGTGGGACCAGCTCCTCGGAGGGAACAAAGGGAATATGGATGAAGTGTGTACTCGCGCTGGCCCCTGGCATACGAGCTGATTCGGCGCTGCTTTATGAGGCTTTCATCTAATTCCGGTCTGATATCTCCCAGTCTTAATTATAAGGGCAGCATCGCACGGCCCGGTATGAAAAGAAAACTGTTGAACATAGGAAGCAGTGCTATCTGGAGACTGAGAGTGTTACAGGCCGAAAACTGCTGCTCAGAAATGTATTAAGGGAAAGTCAAGCAGAGGTTCACGGAGTATTCAGACACATTCACAAAGAGTTTCAATAAGAGGCTGGAGTTGAATCTGCGAAAAGACTTTATAAAACCCAGAATAACCCGGCTCACACCAGACCGATGTGCGTCGCGGAACAGGCTGGAAAATCAACCTATTGTTAAATCAAGTTGAGAGAAAAGTAGTGACATCTTCCCTGTCCACACACGCACAAAGCTCGGACCTTCTGCACGTTCTTCACTCACTAAATACTCGTTATAACACTGAAGTTTGTCGGCGTACAAACCTGAGATCGACCGCACCTGTCGGGCCTGTCGCACCAGCGGCGGAACAACAAGATGGATTCTCGTGAGTCTGTGAATTCTCTCCAGCTGTGTGAGGTGAGCTGCAGAAGAATGAGCCGTTTGTGAGGGTGATGCACAGGATTTATAATTAGAAACGATGGCTGTTGTTCCTACCGCAGTTGTCGTTTTTAGTTTTACTTTATTTTGACGCTTTTAATCCGCCATCTTGTCCTTTCGGTCAGTACCCAAAGGTGATGAACACAGGTGAGGGCAGGAACCATAGTGAGTGAGACGTCACCACAGCTTCAGCTCCAAATGAAGCTCATCGAGAATAGAGCAGCTGTAGCGGCTAATCTGGAGCCGACCACGAGTATCATAGCAACCAAAGAGCCAATCAGGAGCGAGGCTGTTGAAGGTAACGCCCCTTCCTGCCAACACCTCTGGTTTAACAGGGAGCAGACGCTTAGCAACGCTGTCAATCAAATCTGTTGCTAACGCTAACAGAAAGAAGAAGATGTGTCTGTTATTAATGTTCATATGTTGATTTACAGACACAGACGTGAAATAAAAACCCCAGGATCATGTAGAGGGTTAATACGAACATTTAAGACCAACATGAGTCTGACAGTAGGGATGGGACGATATACAATAATATCGCTAATCGTGATAAAAAAAAAGTCTGCAATTAATCGTTTGTGGCATTTTTTTAAAAATCGTGATCATACATGATTATAATCGCCTTTACGGCACCAAACCGCCTCATGTTGTCTGTTATTAATGTTCATATGTTGATTTACAGACACAATAGTGAAATAAAAACCCCAGGATCATGTAGAGCGAATGTGAACTGGAGCCAGAGTCGAAGGAGCCGGAAGTGCGACCACAAGCACTTCCTATTTGTAACACGGCGGCTAGCGGGTTAGCATGTCCATTTATATAAACAGTCTTTGGTAGGAATGTAGACTGACCAGTAAAACCAGAGCAAACCATCCAAACGCTGTTATTTTTCAATAAAAGTTCTCAGAAAGAATGACTCCCCCTGAATCGCAGCCATTCATAATATTGTATTATATTAAAAGGTGTATTATGGACAAGTCAGAGTCGTAGTCATCACTTGTGGTACCAACACAAGACTCGCTCTGGACTGTAATAAAAAGTGCCAGATCAAACAGTGTGGTATTACTCAAATACCAGAAAACCCGGAGAAAACCCGGAGAAAACCCATCCAGACGCAGTGAGAGCGTGCAAACTCCTCACTCACAGTCTCTGAATCAAACCGGGGATAATTTAGCTTCGAAGCGAGGGCAGAAAAGGAACAACAGAGGTCATTTAATGTAGTGTGGAGTAATATACTGGTATCCTGCGGTGGTATTTAGTCTGTGTGACTGAAAAACGCCAATACTTCTGTGAGTGTTTGAGCGGAGGTGCGAGAGACAAGGCTAACAAATACATTACGTAGCAGAACTTTAAAGCTATTACGCTAGCCATCCCCCACTGCACAATCAACCTGCAGCCAACTCCGCGTCTTCATTCCTCGCTCTTTTTCAAACTTATAATGATGTGAGTGGCGTTTCCATCCAGACACCGTCACATCCTATTACAGGAGACACAATGCATGAACAGCGCTCCGGCTAAATATTTAGAACACAAGCAGCCGCCGTTTTATTTGCACAACCACAGCCTGCTGCGTCCGTGCCAGAATAGACATCATTTCAATTTTCCCTAAAAAACAATGGAGTGGAAAAGTACAACTCTACAAAAATGAAAATCTCTTCTGTTCCAGTGGAAAGAATTCTTTGTATACATCCAGCGTTATGAAAAGTACAGCGGAATGACAGTGGTTGATGGACTAAATATCAACTGTAATGCTGTTTTAATTAGGCGGATCTCTGGAGAGTACACGACGCCAGCAGAACACTTAACCCTTTGCTTGGTCTAATTGAGTCGTGCCTTTAGATCGAGTCTGCGGCGTTATAGTGAGAAAATGAAAAGCTGTCAGACGCCTTTTATTCACAGACAGGACAGAAATTTGTTTAAAAGCTTATGCCAGAGCCGTTTGGAGCTACAAGCAGATCGTGCACATGCAGAGGTGCCCGTGTCCACCAGGGGGCCCCAGTGCAACAGATGAGTCACGTTTTTATACAGCGCTTTTCAGTTTAACCGCTCACACGTTCATACAGCAGAGTGCACAGACACTGGGACGAGGGGGTTAAGTGTCTTGCACAAGGACACGACAGCAGCTTTCATGTGTGGGAGCTGGAATCGCACCGACAACCTCCAGGTCAGTGGATCAGACCGTTCTACCAGTGATGCTCATGTCAAGAGCGGGATTTGAACCGCCAACCTCCAGGTCCGTGCACAAACTGATGAGTTGTTGAGTCGGCAACTATGTTTTTTGTTTTTTTTATGTAAATTTTATGATTATTTTTTGATTTGAGTGATTTTAACGTCTTTTCTGTGAAGCTTTTTGTGTTTGAACTGTGCAGCACAAATAAACTTGTCTTTTTTTACTTTGCTCTTTCAGACTGAGGCAGGTCTGTGGATTGTTGAATGTTCTGTTCCTCTGGTTTATCAAACTGGCCCCAAACCCTGTCACGTTTTGTATAAGCGTTTGTGTTTTTATCCTCCGAGAACCAGGAGGTGTCGCTGTGAGCTGTCGTCGTCGTCGTCGTTAGAATCGGCCCAAACATTCCAAACAAATAATTAAAAAAACAAATAGTTATGTTTTTCAAATCAGGCCGATCACAACATCTTTAATCACGTTTAACGAAGTAAAAGTAGTAAAGTCCTGTACTTAAGTGTACATTTTAGGTGTCTGTACTTTACTCAAGTACATTTACAGTGGTACTTTTTACTTTTACTTGAGTACATTAGAGAGCAGTATCTGTACTTTCTACTCCACTGCATTTTTGAACAGGACTGAAAAGTAAAAGTACTTTTTACTACACTGCTGAAAAGGCTGAGGGTTTATTATTATTTATTATATGAGGGTTTATATTTATTATTATTATTATTATTATTATTATTATTATTATTATTATTATTATTATTATTATTATTATTATTAACATGTTCAGAATTTGAGCAAAAAAATTTTTTAAATTCAATTGTTTTTTTTAGAGTAAAATTCAACACAAACCTTTATCAAAATCTCTACATTTAAAGTTTTATTAGACTCTCTGTGTGAAATATTTTATAATATAATAATATACTTTTTTAAACTGGTACTAATTTAAATAAAGTAGATTTTTCATGTGTATTTTTTTACTGTTACTTGAGTATTTTTATTACCTTGACATCGGTACTTTTTTGCTTAAGTAACAAATTGAGTACTTCATCTGCCAATAAGATAAAAAAAAATGTAAGTGTTCTACATGTTTTATTTCAACATTGCTCCTTTTTTCATGTATTTAACTCTTCAGTCTTAAGAGTTACGACATAAAGGAGGCTCTAAATCATTTCTAAAGTGTGTGTTTACCCTCTAAACCAGCCCGGGGACGACTTCCACACCTCGTGATCAGTTATGGTGAACGTTTTAACTGCTGCACAAACATTGGGGTTGTGTAAAGTCGACGTCCGGTTTGACAGACGACGTTTCGGGCTGCGCTCCGCCATCTGATGTTGATTCTCGTTCGTTTCCTCATAAACCTAAACCAGTAGCTGTCTGCGGAGGTTGAAAAACTGCATTCATCAATCCTAAAACATGTGCTTCGGAGCTGAGCGGGCAGAGGTCAGAGGTCAGGAAGTCACAGCGCCGTGACCGTTTTGATGGATGTTTGAGGTTTTTTCAGGTTTTCGTTCGCCGTGTGTGGAAAACGACGTTCTTTGATGTAAAAACCACACAAAAGTCCAGACACGCCATTCGTCACGGTCGTCTTTAGGTGGACTTAACCCGGAGGTGTAAACGATTATGTCGGGTGTCAGGTCTTATCGCCGCTGGTATTCCACAGGCCCGCTTACGTTTACAGTTCTTATACATCACTGACTGCTCTGTTTGCTTTGCTTTTGAAGGATTTAGCTGTTGCCGTACTCCCATGTCCAGTTCGTGCGTGATTCCCAGCCGTGGATGGAAAAGGGAGGTTGATGCCCGTTAGCATTTACGTCAAAATAACAGAAAAATAAACCGGCTTTGGGCTTGAACCAGTTTCGTGGACAGAATGTTAAAGGAATCACGTAACTGGACAGATTAATAACAGTGAAAGAGTATATCCAGGCTGTATTCTTATCTTGAATGAGACAGTAAGTACAAGGCCGCGCGTTGGCTAACTGTCTTTAATAAGTGTCGTATTAAACTAAAGCTAACACAGATCACCCTGGACGCTAAACGGTCACGTTTTTATACAGCGATTTTCCTTCTTCAAGTCATTCAAAGTTCTTTACATCAATGAACAAGCCTCCCATTCACTCACCAGTGCGAGGGGGGTTAAGTGTTTTGCTCAAGGACACAACGACAATGGCAGTGTTCATCTGTGGGAGCTGGATGTTTATGTCAAGAGCGAGATTTGAACCGCCAACCTTCAGATCGGCTGACAATTGATGAGTTGTTGAGTGGGCAACTACTTTTCTTTTTCTTTTTTTACTGTGAACTTCAAACTCCATGAACCAGAAGTGTCTTTTTTTTACTATGAACTTTGAACTCTGTGAACCAGGAAGTGGCACAGTTTTTTTGTGGCCGTGTCGCAATTCACTAAAAATTCACCAAAGTGCCCTTAAATGCGCCGTTCGAACGCCGCATTTAAGTCGGGCGGATACTTCGACCTGCACTGTGTTTTTTACTATGATCTTTGAACTCCGTCAACCAGGAACAGGAAGTGGCGTGGTTTTGTTTTTTGGATTTTTTTTTACTGTGAACTTTGAACTCTGAACCAGGAAGTGGCACAGGTTTTTTTTATGTTTTTTTTTTTTTTTTTACTATGAACTGTGAACTCTGTGAACCAACTTTTTTTTTTTTTTTTTTTTAATTAATTAAAAATTTTATACAAAAACCCGAGAACACAGCTTCTGT
Organism: Periophthalmus modestus; assembly: GCA_019594935.1. Lineage (NCBI taxonomy): Eukaryota > Metazoa > Chordata > Actinopteri > Gobiiformes > Gobiidae > Periophthalmus > Periophthalmus modestus. Next base: position 1,317,723 of record JAIEZT010000026.1, read on the forward strand.
AAGGCCCAAAAAAAGAGAAAAGGAGCACAACACACACAAACCCAAACCACAAAACCAAAATTTAAACAAAAGGACCTGAGACATCATCCATTTTATTTATTTATTTTTTTTTTTTTTTGGTCACAGACAGATTTGAGCGGTTTCAGGGAGGAGTAGAATCGCTGCTGCTAGTTATGTTTTTCAAATAAGGTAGAAAACCTTTAACTAGTGGTGGAACATAATGAAGTAAAAGAAGTAAAGCACTGGATGAAGTGTCTTGCCAAAGGACACAACAACAGCGTTCATCTGCGAGAGCTGGAATCGATCTGACCGCTCCACCAATGAGGTTTATGCTCTACCAACTGAGCCACCGTCGTCCCTTCATCATGTCACACTTTGTTCATGGTAAAACACAGTATTGATCTAAAACAGCTGGAAAACACAAACTTTCTGCTCAAAATTGCAGAATTACAAACTGCTCCTCTTCAAAGTGGCGTTTCGCTGTAGCTCGCGGCAGGTTTTCATTTACTTTTATTACAGGCAGCATTTATTATTCAGGATTCTTAAAGAGCAGTGGATTAACTCCTTTAACTGTGTCAGAATCATTTACGACAGATCCAACCTTGATTTGTTCTGTGGTTCAGACACAACGACGTCTTTTTCTTTCCATTGTTCAATTCATTTTAATTCTGCGAAGCCCAAAGTCGCACCAGCAGCTGCGTCGCTCGGCTTAACGATCCTGCTGATTTAACTAAGAACATTTTTAGTTTGCAGCTTTTTCAAAACACAGAAGGAAGGTCACGAAAAAATCATTGAAATAAGAAAAAAGGATTTATTTACACTGCAGCACAGGTTTGTTTCTGTTTGATCTATGAATATAAAGTCTGAAGGCTCCGAACTCCAACCAAACCGTGTGACCTGAGCCTGTTCGCCTCAACATGGACTGTAAGTATAAACGGACATGCTAACCCGCTAGCCGCCGCCGCGTTCCAAACAGGAAGTGATCATGACGCACTTCCTGCTCCATCGACTCTGGCCCCTCTCTCTGTAACTGCTTCTCTTGCATATTTTTACTCCTACTTGAGTAGTATTTTATTGAAGTAACAGTACTCAGGAGTAGGGCTGGGTATCATTAAGAAGTCGCCGAAACGATACATAGGTTTCGATACGATACTTATCTCGATACAGTGCATCATCGAATCAGTTTAACACAATAAACTCTTTCAGGAAACTTAATGATCAGCCACATTTTCACAAAAAATATATATAACAATAATAATAGTGATCATAACAATAATGTAATAAAGTAATTATGTAAAGAAGACAACAGACGTGTAATAGAATAAATAAAATAATACAATTAAATAAATAAAAATAATACAATTAAATAAATAAAAATAATACAATTAAATAAATAACATAAAAAGTAATTAAATTAAATAAAATAATAAAAAAATAAAAAAATAAAATAAAAGAGGGAGGGGGCAGGGTTCAGGTAACATACTTTATACTTCCACATTCACCTGTTTGTCAAAGTTCTCCAGAAACACGCCTCATGTCAAGTGAAGTGTCCACTTTCCGTCTAAGTTCAAATTATTATATATTTTTTTACTTAGATTCCTTTTACTGAAGATGAATGAACAGAACAAAGTGCATTTAGTTTTGTGATTTTACAACTATAAAAGCAACACACCAGCGAGCTCCACATTTACATTTAGAGACGAGCAGTTTAACGACTGAACGACCACAACATATTTACTAAATGAAACTGTTAAACCGACTTAATGTGGAATAAACCTGTTTTAATCCGAAGTCAAATGTTCTACACAAACGAGTCTCTTTCCTCTAAACAAACCACACAAATGTAGAGCTACACACAAAAATATATATACTGATACAGCAGCCCACGATATCGATACTGTATTATTAAATTAAACAATACGATATATCGATATTTCACGTCTACTCATGAGTAAAGGTTTTGGTTCCTCGTCCTCTGTGAGTTTACAAAAAGTGGCAGAAGCTTTACGACGATATGAAATGGTCTGAATATTTCTGATCTGATTTATCTCGCCTCATTTTTACCAGTTTTTGTGCATTATGTGACGTTTTTGTCCTTAAAATGACATTAACTCCATATTTTAACTCGGCTGTTACGTCCCGACAGTTACTCTTGAGCAGTACTTTTCCCAAATACTTGAGTAATGTCTCGGAGCACTACTTTGTACCTGTACTTGAGTAATACGGTTTTGAAAAGTCTCTGGAGCCACATTATCTGCTGCACCTCAAGGTCTTTTTCTTATCATTTATTCCACACTTTTATACTATGAAAGTCCTTGACCCGGAGTAACAATAACACAACCTCCGCTCTGACCCACAATGCACCGCTCCACTGGAAACACAGCTCTTCTTTATAAAGGCGGAGCTTAACCCGGCGCCTTGACCTGCGTTTTCTCCCCGGAGTCGTGTCTGTGGCGCTGCTTTACATCGAGCTGCTCACGTTTACCGTTCACAAACATCATTAACTGAGCTGTTTGCTTTGGTTTTGATGGATTTGTGGCTCGACACACTCAACATCCATTATTCGTGTGCGCTGGGCTTACGCTGGTCAGATAAATTGGGGATGAAGAGGGGAGTTCTGGGAGTAGTGTGCGATCACAAATGTACATTTCAACATAAAATCGTGGAATTCTGTAGAAGGGAGTTTCACACGTACCTGATGTGCATGTCTCACTGAGCTCGACGTTCAATCACACGACCTCAGGGAGATACACGCCGCACGTTTGAACGAGACGCAGAATGTTCTGGGCTGGACGGGTAAGAGGGTATGTGCATGCTGATGTTGTGTCCTTGGGCAAATCAAACTCACTGAAGACACGCCACATGATTATAGAAAAAACCAAGGAACTTACTCTCATTTCGCCCAGACTCGTGTGACCAGTGGACGTTGTGTTGTTTTTGCAGATTGTGATGTGAAGACACAGCGGGGACTTTTAGAGGCGCTCTCAGTTTAATCTGGTTCACAAAAGTACAAAAAAATTGGATTAATGTGTCGCCCAAACTACAGGAGAGAAGATAACGAGCAGAGTTAGCATCTCCCAGGAATAAATGAAAACAACGGAGCTAAATATGAACTTTAACACAAGTAAAATATAAGTACGGATGTTAATAAAGGCAAAATAATAAGAATAAAAACTGGATTTGCAAAGGGACGAGGCGGCGATCAAACCTCGGATTTATACCAGGGGCAAAAGTCACGAAGAAGAAACAAAAACACAGAAGAAGAAGCGTCTGGAGGACCAAGGCTGCAGTAAATCAAACACAGGTCAGAGCAAAACTGTAAGAAACAACAGCACCATTTTGTGTCATTATACAGATAAATATGCAGCAGTTACATACAGACGTCATCTAGGGGAAAGTTGACTCGCGGAGGGTTCGAATGCCTCTGTCACCTGGAGATAAACAAAACATTAATTTGAAAGAAGAAGAAGAAGAAGAAGAAGAAGAAGAAGAAGAGAGAGCCGGTTTATCGCTCAGTGAAACTACAAGACCAAACACGGACTTTAAGAGTTCAACTGAGCCAAAACAAACATGAAGAAAACAGCCCAAATGTGTGGAAATATCCATGAACGCTAAAAGCTGCTGCGATGCTAGCGCCCCCTGCTGCATTTTACGATCAACAGAACAATAAGTTTTCATTTTTTCACTTATATTTCTGTCGTTTGTTAAGTTTCAATTCTGACTCAGCTTTTCCATGTATTTGAGAAATGATGTAAGTCTGCGGAGTACTGTCTTCAGCCTCCAAGAATCAGGAAGTACACGTTTCACATGCTAGTTAACAGCGACAGTCCAGCTCTGGTGAACAGTTTGGACGCTCAGAAGCATAAAGTCAGTGAGTAATAACTTTAAACCACTGCTAAAATCAACGAGTTCTGCTTTTCACCTTTAAAGAAGTAAAAATTCACTTCAGCAGCAACCAAGAAATGACTTAAAACAGGGAAAAGGTTGTGTCTCCCTTTTTCCAGACCAAATGTTGGATTGTTTCGATCCCTGACAGTTTGTTCTGCTCACTAACGCCTCACAGTGGTCACGTCGTGTTACTGTGGCGTGTCCGTTCAGCTGATTTAAACAGGTTTTGTTGCAGTTTTCTTCCCGGTGGAGGCAGAACGACAGCGCCATCTGCAGGCTAACTTCTTCAGGACTGTTTCCCAGGTGTGTGAGAGTAAAACGGCCCCTCGTCCCGGTTTAAAGTCCATATTATGTTTGCTGTCCTCTGTCCCAGTTCTCTCTTTTACACTGATCCAAAATGGTCGATTTGCTGTTTCACATTTTGTTCTCGTGTGCAGCTTTCACTGTTTCCTTCTCACCTTCTGTCCTCTGTTTCTTTCTTCATGTGCTGAACGCCCTCTCTGTTTCCTCGATGTTCGTTTTATTAACCCTCGGTCTGCAAAAATAACCTGTGAAAATAAATTAACGCAGGACCAGATGGACCTCATTGGACGAGCTGTGTTTCTCGTTGTATTAGCCGAGAGTTTTCGCCCGTGTGACTCTACGCTGACGTTTTACTGTCTGTTTGTGCCTGTTGTGTTTCGGCAGGACGTGTGTGGGCTGCAGGAGCGGAGAGGTGAGGGGTGGGAGGAGCTGCAGACACATTTAAAAGAGCTTACTGCCACGGCGCTCGCTCTGGCTTTGATTGTGTCCGGGCTTTGATCTGGTTTGGGGCGGCCATATTGTACGGCGCGTTATCCTCCTCCAAGGACATGACTCTGGACGCCTGGGTCTCGCTGGTGTGTTCTGCCAAACCCACCGAGCCTCTTCCCCCTCCATGAATGAGCCGCCTTATCTGTGAACAAGAACCTGGCAGATATTTACGGTACAACCTCGCCAAGGTCTTTATATTCAGCGCAACTTCAAAAGCTTGAGTTTAAAGGTCCTGTATTACACAAAATTGACTCCTGTGAGGTTTTTAGCCAAGTTATAATCCTGTTACCCCTCTCAAAAACATGCCATATAACATGTTTGAGGACTCTATTCTTAGTCTGTAACATCTCCAAAGCTCAAAATGCTCCGTTCCACCTTGTGATGTCATGAAGTGGTAGTTTTACAGCTGCTTTTACCTTTAGTTCAGTAGAAACTGGCAATTCCAGGGATGAAATGACCAAAATGATCCTCGTGGTGTCCAGATCTCAATCAGTCTGTCTTTCCTCCTCCCTTCTGTGTCTGGAGCTGGGAGGAGACTCTGGCTCCGCCCACTCCACACCTGCAACCCATCAGCAATCGAGCCTCCACCTCTGGAGCACAAAGGGACTGAGGATCCTCCACACACTGCCAGATCGTCTGTGTATCCTCCGTGGTTACAGTTTGTGCTTGGCTCAGTCTCTTTTTTGTGGTTATGGTTGTAGTTCTCAGTTGGTGTTCCTCGTTTTTCACCAGATCCTGTTTCTTGGACCCACCTTGCACCTCCGCCTCCGACCCGGCTTCCTACGACCGGTTCGAACACCTCAGCCTTCGACATCCTCCACAGCCTTCACATCCTCTTGTTTGAAATAAGTTTTGAAGTTTTGAAGTTTAAAAACACAGAGAAGCACTTCCTGTATCACCACATGATGACATCACAAGGTGGAACAGAGTGTTTTCAGTTTGAGAGAAGAACTCAGAGTAAATCTGCAGAAACAAAACACAACTCCGGCTCTGTTTGTGACGAGGCAAAACAACATTAGCAGAACAGATCAGAAAACAGTGTAAAATGAGCCTTTTACGAAAACCCGAGTCTGACAGCAGCAGTTACAGAGACAGCCACAGTTTTTCAATGGAAAATGAACTGGAGCCAGAGTCGATGGAGCTGGAAGCGCGCCGATGCTCACTTCCTGTTTGGAACGCGGCGGCTAGCAGGTTAGCTCTATCTGTGGTGCTACTGTTTAGATGTTCACTCATCTCATGTCACGGGTCCACGGTCGTGTTTATTAATCTCATTCTTTTGTTTTATAAATCAATCGAAAATCATCAAACATCAAAACTGGGAACAGATGTGGCCGAGAACAGTTAGCTCGTTATCCGACAGCACGTTAGCATGAACCTGTAATGTGACAAGCTCCAAACATGTTCCATTATCTAGTCAAAAGTCGTCCATTTTGCTCCACCCGTTTAAAAATAATGGATGGACTCGAGGCCCGGGGGTTTGCATCTGGCACGAAAACCCGCACCCCCCGACCCACAATGCACCGCTCCACTGAAAACCGGCCGCCTGCGTGTTGACATCATGACCAGAATGTAATATACTTGACATATTGACAAATTGCAGATTCAAACCGTTTGGAAACAATGAGTGAACAATAGGAGCTTGGAGAAATATTTGCTCCAACTTGGCACATTTTGAGCTCGTCTCATTTGATGTGGTTGTTCTTGTTCCGTCGCTGCCAGGACGAGAATCCCCAGCTTGTCTCCACGTGTGCGTCATTTGTAATGGATCAACTGCAAAAATCAGGTTCAGCTAATATTCAATTCTCGCATTTCTGTCTTGGAAATTTTCTGAACTTTTAAAGCAAAATCAACTTTTCAGATCCATGTTGTTGCTCTGAAGATGTATTTACTGTATTTGATTCATGTTTGAGTTTAATCTTTAATCGACTATTTTCAAGACGCCATTTTGTCGTTTGAACCCTGTTTTCACCTCCACTGTGACACGCCCACTGAGACACGCCCACTGTGACATGCCCCCTGTGACACGCCCCCTGTGACACGCCCCTGTGACACGCCCCCTGTGACACGCCCACTGTGACACGCCCCACTGTGACACGCCCCCCCCCCCGTGACACGCCCCCTGCGACACGCCCACTGTTGCTCACTCGTTTCCCTCTCGTTTCCTCTCTCGTCTCCTCTTTCTCGTGTCCTCTCTCGTCTGCTCCCTTGTCTCCTCGTTAACATCTCCTCACTTGTCTCCTTTCCTTGTCTCCTCGTTCTTGTCTCCTCTCTTGTCTCCTCTCTTGTCTCCTCTCTTTGTCTCCTCTCTTGTCTCCTCTCTTGTCTCCTCTCTTGTCTCCTCTCTTTGTCTCCTCTCTTGTCTCCTCTCTTGTCTCTCCTCGTTCTCGTCTCCTCTCTTGTCTCCTCTCTTGTCTCCTTCCTTGTCTCCTCTCTTTGTCTCCTCTCTCGTGACTGTGACGTACACGCCCACTGTGACATGCCTGTCCCTGATTGGCTAATCCACCTGTCAATCGTGTCTATTTGAACGTAAGTGTTGTAGAAGTGTGATGTAACCACTGTTATATTTGTACAGGGCGGCCCAAAAGTCACTGACACTTTTACATCTTCAGTAGCTCCTTTAATTCTTAAGTTAAACTCACCAAATTTTAGCAGAAGATAAACTGAACCTTCCCAGATTTTTGTCAATATATACGGTTATAATTGTTCACTTACACTTGAACTTATCACGACTTAAACTAGAGGAAGTAAAAAATGTGGGTTGTCTCTGAACAGCCTGATCCAACTCACTTTTATAACATTTGTCTCTTATAACATTTGTCTCTTATTTGATCCTCGTTTATTGTCTGAGGTTTATTCACAAACACCTTTTTCTTTAAGATAGACCCACAGGAAGAAATCAGGACGAGTCAGGTCTGTGGAGATCACATACTGCCCCCTGTCTGTGAAAAAAAACACTTATTATTCCTTTAATGGGGCATCTCTGGTATTAAAATGTGGACGGTAACACCAATTTGACCCATGTGACTCAAAGTCCCACTGTACAATGAGGGTTCGTTCCTCGGTGCTGGATTTGCTCAGATTAATGTGGGAAGAGTCGTTCTAAATGCTCTGAAAAAATAAAAGAAAAATGTTTAGAAACAAAAGAGTTATGAGTTTTTTTCAGCTGTCAGTGACTTTTGGGCCGCCCTGTAGTTGGTTGATCTTTTGTTTATATCATCACATTAAGACACACGACAAAACACAGATTTGACTCAAGTAAAATTAAATGTATTTGGCAAGAGTCCCAAAATATTTAAGGTATTTGAGGTATTCTTTAATTAAATAAAACTGAAATACAAAATAAAACCTTTATAATTCAGTTCAATATATTTTTGTAAAGCCTAAAATCACAACAGTGTCGCCTCAAGAGATTTAACCAACAGAAAGTTAGAAAATCAACAATGAAACAGAAACAGACAAACGGAGAAGTGTCCCAGAGCGCCCCCTGTCTTTACACCCTCCTTCTAAAACAAAACAACACAAATAAAGGCTGTCCCTTGTCCAACATCTGGACTTTGTGTCAGAAAGTTCAGTTCATTCCTTTTCAAAATAACATAAATTCAGATTATAGTCCAGAGTCGACGGACCTCAGGGCAAAAACAAAACTGACTCGTCCCAAAATCTCACAACGAGGAGCTTTTGTTTCTACATTTCAAATTCAGCTCAAGTTTAAAGTGAAAGTCTGTGCACTTTTCTGCGTCTCCTTCTCGTCCTTTTAGAGACGCCGTCGTTTGAGGGAGTGTGGGATCGTTTGAGGGAGTGTGGGATCGTTTTAGGGAGTGTGGGATCGTTTGAGGGAGCGTGGGATCGTTTGAGGGAGCGTGGGATCGTTTGAGGGAGCGTGGGATCGTTTGAGGGAGTGTGGGATCGTTTGAAGGAGCGTGGGATCGTTTGAAGGAGCGTGGGATTGTTTGTGGGATCGTGGGATCGTTTGAGGGAGTGTGGGATCGTTTGAGAGCGTGGGATCGTTTCAGGGAGCGTGGATCGTTTGAGGGAGCGTGGGATCGTTTGAGGGAGCGTGGGATCGTTTGAGAGTGTTGGATCGTTTGAGGGAGCGTGGGATCGTTTGAGGGAGCGTGGGATCGTTTGAGAGTGTTGGATCGTTTGAGGGAGTGTGGGATCGTTTGAGAGTGTGGGATCGTTTGAGGGAGCGTGGGATCGTTTGAGGGAGTGTGGGATCGTTTGAGGGGAGTGTGGGATCGTTTGAGGGAGCGTGGGATCGTTTGAGGGAGTGTGGGATCGTTTGAAGGAGTGTGTGGATCGTTTGAGGGAGCGTGGGATCGTTTGAGGGAGCGTGGGATCGTTTTTGAGGGAGCGTGGGATCGTTTGAGAGTGTTGGGGATCGTTTGAGGGAGTGTGGGATCGTTTGAGAGTGTGGGATCGTTTGAGGGAGCGTGGGATCGTTTGAGGGAGCGTGGGATCGTTTGAGAGTGTTGGATCGTTTGAGGGAGTGTGGGATCGTTTTGAGAGTGTGGGATCGTTTGAGGGAGCGTGGGATCGTTTGAGGGAGCGTGGGATCGTTTGAGGGAGCGTGGGATCGTTAAGGGAGCGTGGGATCGTTTAAGGGAGCGTGGGATCGTTTGAGGGAGCGTGGGATCGTTTAAGGGAGCGTGGGATCGTTTAAGGGAGCGTGGGATCGTTTGAGGGAGCGTGGGATCGTTTGAGGGAGTGTGGGATCGTTTGAAGGAGTGTGGGATAGTTTGAGGGAGCGTGGGATCGTGTTTGTGGGAGCATGGGATCGTTTGAGGGAGCGTGGGATCGTTTGAGGGAGCGTGGGATCGTTTCAGGGAGCGTGGGATCGTTTGAGGGAGCGTGGGATCGTTTGAGGGAGTGTGGGATCGTTTGAGGGAGTGTGGGATCGTTTGAAGGAGTGTGGGATCGTTTGAGGGAGCGTGGGATCGTTTGACGGAGCGTGGGATCGTTTGAGGAGAGTGTGGGATCGTTTGAGGGTGTGGGATCGTTTGAGGGAGCGTGTGGGATCGTTTGAGGGAGCGTGATCGGGATCGTTTGATCGTTTGGGAGCATGGGATCGTTTGAGGGAGTGTGGGATCGTTTGAGAGTGTGGGATGAGTTTTTGAGGAGAGCGTGGGATCGTTTGAGGGAGCGTGGGATCGTTTGAGGGAGTGTGGGATCGTTTGAGAGTGTGGGATGATTTGAGGGAGCGTGGGATCGTTTGAGGGAGCGTGGGATCGTTTGAGGGAGTGTGGGATCGTTTGAGGGAGTGTGGGATCGTTTGAGAGTGTGGGATCGTTTGAGGGAGCGTGGGATCGTTTGAGGGAGCGTGGGATCGTTTGAAGGAGTGTGGGATCGTTTGAAGGAGTGTGGGATCGTTTAAGGGAGTGTGGGATCGTTTGAGGGAGCGTGGGATCGTTTGAGGGAGTGTGGGATCGTTTGAGTGTGGGATCGTTTGAGGGAGCGTGGGATCGTTTGAGGGAGCGTGGGATCGTTTGAAGGAGTGTGGGATCGTTTGAGAGTGTGGGATCGTTTGTGGGGGAGTGTGGGATCGTTTGAGGGAGCGTGGGATCGTTTGAGGCAGTGTGGGATCGTTTGAGAGTGGGATCGTTTGAGGGAGTGTGGGATCGTTTAAGGGAGCGTGGGATCGTTTGGGAGGGAGCGTGGGATCGTTTGAGGGAGCGTGGGATCGTTTGAAGGAGTGTGGGATCGTTTGAAGGAGCGTTGGATCGTTTGAAGGAGTGTGGGATCGTTTTGAGGGAGGAGTGTGGGATCGTTTGAGGGAGTGTGGGATCGTTTGAGGGAGCGTGGGATCGTTTGAAGGAGCGTTGGATCGTTTGAAGGAGCGTTGGATCGTTTGAAGGAGTGTGGATCGTTTGTTTGAGGGAGCGTGGGATCGTTTGAGGGAGCGTGGGATCGTTTGAGGGAGTGTGGGATCGTTTGAAGGAGCGTTGATCGTTTGAGGGAGCGTGGGATCGTTTGAAGGAGTGTGGGATCGTTTGAAGGAGCGTGGGATCGTTTGAAGGAGTGTGGGATCGTTTGAGGGAGTGTGGGATCGTTTGAGGGAGTGTTTGATCGTTTGAGGGAGCGTGGGATCGTTTGAAGGAGCGTTGGATCGTTTGAAGGAGCGTTGGATCGTTTGAAGGAGCGTGGGATCGTTTGTGGGAGCGTGGGATCGTTTGAGGGAGCGTGGGATCGTTTGAGGGAGTGTGGGATCGTTTGAGGGAGCGTGGGATCGTTTGAGGGAGCGTGGGATCGTTTGTGGGAGCGTGGGATCGTTTGTGTGGGAGCGTGGGATCGTTTGAAGGAGCGTGGGATCGTTTTCAGGGAGCGTGGGATCGTTTGAGGGAGCGTGGGATCGTTTGAGGGAGCGTGGGATCGTTTGAGGGAGCGTGGGATCGTTTGAGGGAGCGTGGGATCGTTTGAGGGAGCGTGGGATCGTTTGAGGGAGCGTGGGATCGTTTGAAGGAGTGTGGGATCGTTTGAAGGAGCGTTGGATCGTTTGAGGGAGCGTGGGATCGTTTGAGGGAGCGTGGGATCGTTTGAGGGAGCGTGGGATCGTTTGAAGGAGCGTGGGATCGTTTCAGGGAGCGTGGGATCGTTTGAGGGAGCGTGGGATCGTTTGAGGGAGCGTGGGATCGTTTTTGAGGGAGCGTGGGATCGTTTGAAGGAGCGTGGGATCGTTTGTGGGAGCGTGGGATCGTTTGTGGGAGCGTGGGATCGTTTGTGGGAGCGTGGGATCGTTTGAGAGTGTGGGATCGTTTGAGGAAGACTGGGATCATTGGCATTTTTCATGTAACTGAACTACTACCACAGCCGCTCTGCCAGACTCCACTGAAGCAGGACTCGGACGTATGTTTTTCAGCTCAACATTCCCAGACAGGCGTTTATCTGGTGGATGTGAATCGTGCCGATGCCCAAAGCGGCTCCACAGACGCTCGGGCACAGAGCTCCGAGTTTATGTCGAGGAAAAACACAAAACTACAAGCTGCAAGAGGCAGGAAGGAAACAGAAGAACAGAGAGTTTGAGTTTGTTTAGTTCAAGTCATAAACTGGACGGATACAAACAGAGCCTGTTATTTCATGTTTTTTTATTCATTTTTATAACTTTTTACATTTTTATAAACACAGAAAACAACACATATCTGAAGTAAGATGTTTGGAATTATGAATTAAAGAGAAAAAAGTAAATCACCCTAATAAAGTTTAGTATTTCATTTACTTTAGTCAAAAGTTTGGACACATTTCAAATGTTTTTTTTTTTGTTTTGTTTTTTTTACTCCTTTTTTACGCCGCACTTCATGTCTGGGAAAGCAATTTTTGTATTTTATTATTATTATTTCTTTTATTCTGAGGCTTTTGTATTTGCACAAACGCTGCAAGAAAAAACTAATACAGACAGAAGATCTTAATAAAAAAAACTAATAAAATAAAAAAATTAAAAATACATCTGTTCGACCAAGTCAAAGTTTGGACTCTCATTCAGTAGCATTTTTTTTAATTTTTTTTACTACATTCTACATTTTCTAAACATGCATAAAAAACAAGTATATGAAGCAAGAAATATGGAATTATATAGGAAAGAAAAAATCTAACACCTCTACTAAAGATTTTCTGACAAAGCAAAGAGCCACAACTTTAAGGATCTGAATTTATAATATATAAAAATATATATTTAGTTGAGTTTTTTTACTTTTTTAATTCCATAATTCCATATATCTTATTTCATATATTTGATTTGTCTTATTTATGCATCTTAAATGTATAAGTGAATAAAAACGCAAGAGAAAACACAGAGTGAGAGTCTGAGTTCAAACATTTCTCGTGTCGTTCATTTTGGGGAAGCAACTTTTATATTTTCTTCTCATAATTTCTTTTATTGTGAGTCACGTGTTACAGTTGGAGCCGAGAGCATCACTGCAACGAACAAATGAATCTCACATGACTCTCACTGTGTTTGTGCTTTGGTTCCTCAACTCACCAACCAATCAATCAATCAATCAATCAAGTAAATAAATAAATGTGAACATTTCTGCGAATCAAATGTAAAGAAAATGTTGAACCTTGCACAAATTAATGAGTTATGCAACGAATACAGCCATTAGCTCTTAATAAAAAAAAAAAAAAAAAAAAAAAGAAAACATATACACCACCAGTTAAAAGTTTGGACTCACTCTCATTTAATTTTGTATTTTTTTATTTTTATTATTATTATTTTTTTATTAAAAAAAAAAAAAAAACAAAAAAAAAAAAAAAAACTTAAAGCAAAGAGCTGCAACTTTGAGAATTTGAATGTAAAATAATTATTAAAAATATTTAGTAGTGTTATTTAACTTTTTTCTTTACTACATAATTCCATATTTTTTACTTCATATATCTGACGTCTTCTGTGTGTTTAAAAAATGTAGAAAATAATAAAAATAAAGAACAAAACATTAAATGAGAGGCTTTGTCCAAACTTTTGTCTGGCCGTGTCTATCTTCAGTTAAAAATACTTTAAAAACATGAGAATAAACTATATAATAATTAAAATCCCTGATAAAAACACATCGTATTTAACAGTTTGATTGAGCAGTAACAGTTTTTGAAAAGCCCATAAAACACGGCTCCTTCACTTCACACAAACGTGACTTTTATGAAGTTTTTTATGAAGTTTGTGACGGCGGGAGACGAGTCGTGTAAACTCAGAGAAGTACTGCGTCCCGCTGTGACGGGGCGAGTGGAGCCACACGGGAGAAACGGGCGGAGCTTTAAAAGTCAAGGCCTTTGGAAACACATCATCCGAGCCTCTGTCCCGCGTCCAAAAAACATACTCACCCCAGATGCATTCTGGGAGTCTGTATGTGCTGACACAAGTTTGGACCAGGCCACGGTTTTCACACTAGATTTATATCACCTGTATACTATTACTACATACTTTTGCTGCATACTGCATACTTTTACTATTACTGCATACTTCTACTGCATACTATTACTGCATACTATTACTGCATACTTTTACTTTTACTGCAGTTTCTCTGTCCTCCTCAAACAGACCTGGAGTTGTGTTTTTTTGTTTCATTCTCACATGTTTCACACAAACCTGCAGATTTTGTTTGAGTTTTTCTCTCAAACTAAAAGAAAACACTCTGTTCCACCTTGTGATGTCATCATGTGGGGATACAGGAAGTGCTTCGCTGTGTTTTCAAACTCCACACTACTACTTCTGCAATCATTTGAATCATTTCAGCATCTGGAATTGACAATCTTGAGTGAACTAAAGGTAAAAGGAGCTGTTAAAACTGTTGAAAAACTACCACTTGATGACATCACAAGGTGGAACAGAGCGTTTTGAGCTTTGGAGATGTAACAGACTAATAATAAAGTGTGACTCTGAAACAAAACACAACTCCAGGTCTGTTTTTGAGGAGGAAACAACATTAGAACATGGATTAAAGCCACAAGACTCAGTTCTGTGCAATACAAACTACCACTTGATGACATCACAAAGTGGAACAGGGCAGTTTCAGCTTTGGAGATATGGACAGATTATTCAAACATGTGTGAACTCCAGGTCTGTTTTTGAGGAGCGAACAATGTTAGAACAAGACTTAAACCTTAAAAGAGTCAGTTTTGTGTCATATCGGACCTTTAACTTGAAAACTACCACCTGATGACATCACAAGGTGGAACGGAGCATTTTGAGGTTTGACGATATACGCAGGATTACTCAAACATGTGTGAATGAAACAAAACACAGCTCCAGGTCTGTTTTTAGGGCAGTATCAACATTATAGCGTGACTTAAACCTTTAAAAAGTCCTTTACGTCCAATAGAAAAATGGGTTTAACTCTGATCTTATTTCTGTAATTCAAAAAATCTACAACACAGAACACACCAGCATGTTCCAGAATCGCTTATATTTTCTCAGTCGCATAAATAAACTTGTGCCAGGTTTAGTTCGAGCAGATTTCGTCTTCAGAGCGCACTTTGTAAACGACTCCAGAGCATTAAGACTTGAGCGAAGCCTGAAATATGAAGTGTTAAACTAATACACGAATCCCCCGGACTTCAGAGCCGCTTCGTCCCGTCTCAGCTCCAACAATCGCAAAAACAGAGGCCTCCATTTTGAAAAACTGACAGATCTTTAGCATCTTCTACAGGTGAATAGAACGAGTATGTGCTTCATCAAAAAAACGAATCATATTTTGATAATAGTAAAGAATATTTGGCTTCGAGGAGAAAACCGTCTGAGCGAGTGGAAATGCAAAATGGGCCTTCAGAAGATCTAAGAGAGCGAAAAAACAGGAGAAACGAATCAGAATCAGAATCAGAATCAGAATCAGAATCACTTTTATTGATCCCCGAGGGGAAATTCTCTTCGTTCTAAGATCCCACAACCACAGAATAGAAATTTGAAATAGAAATTTAAAGAATAAGAATAAATATAAAGTGTCACACACAGTGCAAAAACAGTAAAAAATATAAAAGATATAAAAAATAAAATAAAATAGTCTATAAATAAATAAATCTCAGCATCAAAGAATCCCACACTATTTACATCTATGTACAAAATGGAATATGGAATATTGGAGTATTGTGACTGGTTACAGAATGGAGTTTAAGAGTTTGATGGCGACGAGAATCTGAACCTAGAAGAAAAGGTCTAACTATTCCTCACACAGACCTGCTATGGCCCCCACACGAGAGACACGAGCTCTTTTTACGATGTTCCTGCCTTTATTCTTCAGTTACACCGGAGAACTGTCCAGATAAACATAATTTAAACATAACTTACATCACAAATACACAATAATTACATAGAAACACATAAAAAACACTTTGTCCTGCGAGCGGACAAGCCGGTGAACTGAAAACCTTTTACTTTTATTTCTTATTTTTCTCTTTAATACAGCTATCGGGTAGAACTTTGCACGAGCGCTAAGAAAAAACTGTACTGTACTTCTATGACCTTAAACTTAAGATTTACGATTTAAATAGACATTTAAAACATTGCTACAACTAAAATATCACCGTTATGATCTTATGAATAAATAAATAAATAAAGGAAAATTAAATATGAAAAAATACATAAAAGAAAATGAACCACGCAAATGATCTATAGGTTTGTATAACTCCATCTTCAGACCCAAAGCAAACAAAGAGAACAATAGGGATGCTAATTAGAGGCTTGAATGACTACACTAAGTAGGTCTCAGGCACAGTTCACACTTAGGGTAAAGGAACAGACCGAGCCTACAAACAGAAACTGTAAACTAACAGATGTGTTAGCTTCAGTGTCTTCACTCCCACAACATTTTCTCCAGCTGTCATGATTCCTGGATGCCCTGCTCTTTCCCTCCGTTACCTGCCTGAGTCTGGAGCTGGGCGGAGTTCCTGGCTCCTCCCACGCGCACCTGGAACTCATCAGCACAATCAACGCCACCTGCCGTGGGATAAGAGGAGCCAGGACCTAACACTAGGGCCCAGATCGTCCGTGTGTCAGCGTGAATATCTTGCTAGACCTTGCTTATGTATTTTGCTCGTTGTTACTTTGCTCATTGGATTTTTGCTCCTGTCAGATTTAGCTCCGTGGACCGTCCCAGCTGCCTCGCTCCCGGCTCTGCTCCCGACCCTGCCTCCCCGCTCTGGTACTGTCTGCCTCGTCTTCGTCTCTGCACTCCACGTCACTGGACCCTGGTCTGCACCTCGCTCCTCGCTCATCGCCGGATCTACCTTCTTTGTTTGAAATATTATTCACTAATTGTAAAAAAAAAAAAAAAAGTAAAACCTTTCCCGAGTTCTGCATCTTTTGGTCCCACTCGCCTGCATCACGACTCCAGCATTTATATGTTTCTTTTGCTGCTGCTGTCCACAGACTAAACTACAAACCTCGACGGCTTTTTAAAACGGCACTTACGTTTTTTGCAGATGAGCTTTTCAGACGTACAGAGGCTCTTATTGCGTCATATTTTGTTCGACATAACTGCAGCTTTTACGATTTGAGAATCACATCAACTCAGATTGTGATTTGGAGTCGGTTCAGATCAGGTTTAGATGTTCGTTGTCGTCCTTCATTTGACCCACACTTTACTGCTTCTGATCACAGTGATTCTTCTATTTGAATCTCTGTTCTCAAACTTTACTCTCGAGCCGTGTGCTGGTTGTGAAGTTTGATCACAGAATGAGTTTTCGCTGTAAAGAGCTTTGAGTTTTGAAGGTGGAAAAGCAAAAACCATTTGGAAGTTTTATCTATGATGCAACAAATCAGGCAATTTTTGAGAGTTCAGAGAAGACAAGAAACGTGAATGAAAACAAAACACAACTCCAGGTGTGTTTTTATACGAGGACGACATTAGAACATGGTTAAAAGGTTAAAAAAAAACGTTAATTTTGCGTAATATGTTTTTCAAAAGTTGTGATTTGGTAAAACTTCAGTATATATTATAATATTTTTAACCAACGCCCCAGATTACACTGTTTTCTGATCGGTTTTAATGTTTTTTTGTTTCATTCATACCTAAACAAACCTGCAGATTGAGGCTGAGTTCTTCTCTCAGACTGAAAACACTCTGTTCCACCTTGTGATGTCATCATGTGGTGATACAGGAAGTGCTCCACTGTGTTTTTAAACTCCACACACCTTCGTTTCTAGAATCATTTGGATCATTTCAGCTCCTGGAGTTGCTACTTATCTCGACTGAACTGAAGGTAAAAGTAGATGTTCACTTGAAAACTACCACTTGATGACATCACAAGGTGGAACAGAGCGTTTTGAGGTTTGGAGATGTGACAGACAAATAATAAAGTGTGACTCAAACATGTGAATGAAAAACACGACTCCAGGTCTCCAGGATTAAACCTACAACAGTCACTTTTGTGTAACATAGAACCTTAAAAACACAGAGTTTCTTCACTACTGTCCAAAACTCACCCACATTATTACTTTACTTTAAGTTACTTTACTTTAAGTTACTTTACTTTACGTTACATTACTTTAAGTTACATTACTTTAAGTTACTTTACTTTAAGTTACATTACTGTACATGACTTTACTTTTCCGTCCTCGCTCTGAACGCGCTCTCGCTTTCGGCCTCTTCGTGTCGTCTTAATCAGGTCGACACAAACACATTTGTGATTTAAAGTCCTGCAGCTGCTGGAGCCACAGCTGCAGAACAAACCTCCACATGTCTGCACAGAAAACGACATAATGTGAGAGATCTGGAGAGGAGGAGAGAGGAGGAGAGAGGGGAGAGAGGAGGAGGGGGAGAGGAGGAGAGGAGAGGAGGAGAGGAGGAGGAGGGGGGAGGGGAGGAGGAGAGAGAGGAGGAGAAGAGAGAGGAGGAGAGGAGGAGGAGAGAGGGGGAGGAGGAGAGAGAGGGAGGGAGAGGAGGAGGACAGAGAGGAGGAGGAGGAGGAGGGAGAGAGAGGAGAGAGGAGAGAGGAGGAGAGAGGGGAGAGAGGAGGAGGAGGAGGAGGAGAGAGAGGAGAGGAGAGGAGAGGAGGAGGAGAGGAGGAGAAGAGAGGAGGAGGAGAGGAGGAGGGAGGAGAGAGGAGAGGAGGAGAAGGGAGGGAGAGGAGGAGAGAGGGGGGAGAGGAGGAGAGAGAGGGGGGAGGAGGAAGGGGAGAGAAGGAGAGGGGGGAAGAGAGAGAGGAGGAGAGGAGAGGAGGAGGAGGGGGAGGGGGAGGAGGAGGAGGGAGGGAGGGAGGAGGAGAGGAGAGGAGGGGGAGGAGAGAGGAGAAGGCAGGGAGAGAAGAAGGGAGGGAGGGGAAGGAAGGGAGGGGAGATGAGGGAGGAGAGGAGGGAGAGAGGGGAGGGGAGGAGAGATGGATGGAGGGAGGGTGGGAGGGAGGGAGAAGAGAGGGAAGGAGGATGGAGAAGGAAAGGAAGAGGAGGAGAAGGAGGGAGGGAGGAGGAGAAAAAAGGGAGGAGGAAGAGAGAGGAAGAGAGTGAGAAGGAGGAGAGAGAGGAAGAAGAGAAGGGCAGAAAGGAGGGAGAGAGGGAGGAAGATGGAGGGAAGAGGAGGAGGAGGAGGAGACCTGCTTTTAAATCCTCAGAGGAGTCACCGTGAGCTGTCCTCCCCCCGCTGGAGTCCTAATAGGAGCTGGAGATTAAGAGCGAGATAACGAGACGTGTCTGTCCGACGCCGATAATCTCACGTCGCTCTCGAGATCAACGCCACTCGAGCGACAATCAGCCACGACACGAGAGTCGAGAAAAGAGTCGACACGAACCGAAGATAAATCCAGACTAAAGCCCCACTGTAGGAAGAAAAATACTACAACAACTACTACTGCATCCTCACTGTCAGCGGCTCGCATCTCCACAAACCCGACTCTCATTTGGAGGAGGCTGGAGAATGTTCCGCAGTGTGGCTTTTATGGTTTTAACTTTGTGTCACACAGTGTGTCTTTGACCAGGCTTAAGAAATAAAAAAACGTGTATTAAAATGAGTCATATTTATTATTTGCATTATTTCTGTTTTATTTATTTATTTATTTATTACTCTTTTATATTTATTTTATTTATTTATTTTATTTTATTTAGTAATTTTGTTATTTATTTATTTTATCTAGTAATTTTATTTATTTATTTATTCGTGTGTTTGATGATTTAGCTCCACACATTGATTTTGTTTCTTTAATAATTCATTTTGTAAATCTTAAATCTTCCTCAGAGGGACACACCAGTTTGTCTCGTCAGATTATTCCCGTCTCTCTCTGTGACTGACTCATTATCTCACATCCACATTTTATCCACATTTTACGAGCGTCTGTAGATCTTCCCCCAAACTGAGCGAATCCCAGACTCATCGCGTCATTGAAGCTGACAGTCGACCGACGGGGGCCGGGGCCCGAGGAACGATTTAGAGATCGAGTGACATCTGAGTCCGAGGGAAGAGAACATGACTCGAGCACGAGGGAAGAGAGCACGACTCGAGCACGAGGGAAGAGAGCACGACTCGAGCACGAGGGAAGAGAGCACGACTCGAGCACGAGGGAAAGAGAGCACGACTCGAGCACGAGGGAAGAGAGCACGACTCGAGCACGAGAGGGACCCGAGCACGACCTGAGCACGAGAGGGACCTGAACACGAGGGACCTGAGCACGACCCAGGCACAAGAGGGACCCGGGCACGACCCAAGCACGACAGGGACCCGAGGAACGATTTAGAGATCGAGTGACATCTGAGTCCGAGGGAAGAGAACACGACTCGAGCACGAGGGAAGAGAACACGACTCGAGCACGAGGGAAGAGAGCACGACTCGAGCACGAGAGGGACCCAAGCACGACCTGAGCACGACCCAAGCATGGGGGATGAATGCACAAGAGGGAGCCATTGCGCTCGGGTCCTTCTTGTGCTTGAGCTCGGGTCCCTCTCGTGCTCAAGTCTTGCTCTCTTCCTTCGGACTCGGATGTCACTTGATCTCTAAATCGTTCCTCGGGTCCCGCTCATGCTTGGGTTGTGCTCGGGTCCTTGTCATGCTCGGATCAGGCTCGGGTCCCTCTTGTGCTCAGGTCGTGTTCTCTTCCCTCGGACTCAGATGTCACTCGATCTCTAAATCGTTCCTCGAGCCCCTCTCGTGCTCGAGTCGTGCTCTCTTCCCTCATGCTCGAGTCGTGCTCTCTTCCCTCGTGCTCGAGTCGTGCTCTCTTCCTCGTGCTCGAGTCGTGCTCTCTTCCCTCGTGCTCGAGTCGTGCTCTCTTCCCTCGTGCTCGAGTCATGTTCTCTTCCCTCGGACTCAGATGTCACTCGATCTCTAAATCGTTCCTCGGGCCCCGGCCCCCGTCGGTCGACTGTCAGCTTCAATGACGCGATGAGTCTGGGATTCGCTCAGTTTGGGGGAAGATCTACAGACGCTCGTAAAATGTGGATAAATGTGGATGTGAGATAATGAGTCAGTCACAGAGAGAGACGGGAATAATGGAGCTGATATTATTGTGTTATTATTATATCCATATTATTGTTTATGGTCACATCCCTAATTGTCCAAACTGTGACTGGCAGTGTGTGTATTTACTTGTTTTTATTCACAAATCTGGAGATTAAAATGTGACTTACGATGTGTTTTCACTTAGGACGAGATCTGAACTAAACCAGGACGAGATCGGGACCAAACCGAGTCTCCATCAGGTTTGAATCGTGCTCGAACCTGGAGGAACAGGAGTTTAAAACACATTTTAAAGCTGGACTGATTTCTTACTTTCGAACTTTGACTCTCCCACTATTAACTTTGTATTTATGTCTGCGGTTAAGTGAACAAATGTGGACACATGAAAGACGGAGGGCAGCGTTCACTCATTTGGAGACATCGGTGAGTCTGTTTGAAGCCGCGTGTTTGGGAGAAGAAACACAAGAAACGCCGATACAGAGAGCAGCTGGTCAGGAGAACACGACACGGTTTGAGCCAATACAGATAAAAGATGAGAACAAATGAGAATCACAGTCGTCTGGGTCAGAGAGACGTTTTCAGACTGAAATCATGAGCTACACTTTCAAACGCTTCAAACTGACAGACACGGGAAAGTCAAAAAGACAGAAAGTTCGGATGAAACGCAGGTGGTTTGGGTTTAAAAGTCAGGGCCCAATTTACACTATTTTAAACCTCATTATAACACGGCTTATACAAGAGATTTTGGTGAAATAAATGATTTTCTCTTCAGTTTTGTTCATGTTTATAATTTGACTTTACGTCTGAACACGGCACATGTGACGTATTTGTCCATCAGTCTGAAGGTTGTTGGTTCAAATCCCCCGGTGTCTGTTCACACTGGTGGAAAAGTGCTGTCGAAAAACGAACCAATTTTACCCATGTTTAAACTGACAGAAAAATGTGTTTAAACAATCACTTTACTTAGTGAAAAATATTTGCAAATATTTTTTTCCCAAACTGCTACTTGGCTGGAGTAAAACTATGATAAATATTACCACAGTGAAGCTACGATCCACCAAACAAAGTAAGAACTAGAAAAATAACATGAAAATCTGTCATGTAAGTCGTCCAAGTAGTAATGCGAACATTTGGTGGAAGTAGAAGTGATATTTACTACAGGCGTTCAGAAAAGATGTATGTAACAAGATTAAAAAACAAATACATATTAATACACTTTAAAATCACAATGGGAATAATTATTGATACATAACATGTAAATATAAGTCCAGAAATGTTTATTTGAATATGATAAAAAGAAATAAAAAGGGGGGAAAAAAACGTTTAAAGACGAAATAAATAAACACATGAACAGCCAATAGCAGCTCAGTCTGACGTGGCATTAGCCAATCAGGGACCAGTTCAGTCCCATGTGACATTAGCCAATCAGAGCCCGGGTGAGCCCCGCGCGCCCCTCCGCGAGGCTCAGACACAGAGTCCTCTCTCTGTGTTAAACGTTCCATCCGCATTCTGCCTGTGATTGTCTGAGCTGACTGAGCACAAACAAGTATAAAAACGACCTTCAAGTGTCATTCTCATTCATGTTGGTGACAAAAGTGTATTAAAATCATCAGATACTGAAGGGAAATTCCGTAAATCCCCCGGTCGCACGTGATGCACTGCGAGTTCCGTACATTAATGTGCTAACTTAGCATGCTAATGTCCGCTAGCTTCATGCTAATCTCCGCCAGCCTTTCCACAATAAAAATACTCTTTTTAGAGATCAAACGACCAGCTGTGGGTTATTTAACTAAATCCGTCATGTAATTTATCTGTATTTGGTTGTTAAATAGTGTTATACTTGTGTTGTTTTGGTAGTAGCAGTGTTCCGTTAGCCTGTTAGCATGTTAGCCTGTTAGCATGTTAGCCTGTGGTGCTAACGTGGTTCAGAGCACTGTAAAAATTACCCCTGAAAGTGAGAGCAATTTACAATTTACTGTCATTTTGTTATTATTTCGGTCCAGATTATTAGAACTAAAAGTGTTTGTGTTATTTTAAAGATGTATTGACTGTTTACTCTTTAAGCTCTTTCATTTGGTTTATTCATACGGAAATTTTGTAATTGTCAATATTTTTAACTTAATTGTTGTACATGTTTATTAATTGTGAAAATAATGCAAAAGAGCACTGTCTCTGAGATTCTATGGTGCATTATAAATAAAATATATTATTTATTTTATTGCATCATTTTAAGCGACTTTATTCTGGCCTTGTCTTTAGGTCGAGTTTCTTTGTTGGATGTAAAATAAGAACTGCAGACGTGCAGAGGAGAAACGATCATTTCCCAGGACTGGACGGCGATGAACAATGAACAAACAGTAACAGACACTGAAGAGGACTTAAAGGATTATACTGCACCCAACTTTATTTTATTTGTTTGAGTATAAGCACAAGCTGTATTAAAACAAAACCTGAATCACTCATAATTCTACTTATAATACAAACTAGAGTCTGTCTGATCTGACCTTTCACACTGGTACGAACAGTAAAATAACTAGATCCACATATCCAGAAAGTGTAAAAAGGTACAGAAAACACATCTTATTTGTAGTATAGACAGTACTCTGTTTGCAGTAGCAGTAGTTTAAAGTATTAGTTTATTATTAGTAGTATCAGCAGCAGTGCATAGTGTAGTAGGTGTAGTAAAAGTAAAATTATAAACGTATTTTCAGTGCAAATCCCTCATGTGTGGGAAACGCTTTAAACTGACCACTGAGACTTTTAAATGTCATTTTTTAATATATTTTTTGCTTCTGTGATCCAGGCTCTGAAAACCAAGCGACAGAAACATGTTTAAATCCTGTTACTCTCATCTATAAGTTTTATGTAAAAGAAATATGCTATAAAACTTAAAATGTGATAGATATTCAACTAAAACTTATGGACAACCCCTGATTTTGTGCATAAATCTACAAATATCATTATATCATTTATTATTATCCTTTTTTAACGTTTTGTATTATTATGTACTTATTTATTTATTTTAATTATTTTATTGTTTAGTATGCCACAAAAGTTGTAAACTTTACTATTGTTAATTATTAAAAAATAAATTTAAAAAAATCTGTTACTTCCGGGTCACGCACCAGCGCGGCCTGTTTACGTAAACCTTTTAGCACTTGGGAAAATTAACACCTAAACATGAAATAATGACTCTGTTGACAGTTTTAAATGAGGTAAAAGTGTGTACATTGGCTTTGAGAAGCAGCTGCGCTCGTTTTCGCGGTGTAATATAATTAGAGGAGAGTCTGGGTGAGAGGAGAAGTGAAGACAGAACAGCCTGAAAAACTGTAATTGAATAAAGTGACTTTGCACGTCTCACAAAAGAGGGATTAGCGCCTTTAATGCAGCGAGTCATGGAGACCTGCTGCCATCTAGTGTGCGGCTGTGGAACTGCAGGCTGAAGGATGCTTGTTATACTGCTGCCATCTAGTGTGCGGGTGTGGAAATGCAGGTCTGGGACGAGTTTATGACACTGCTGCCATCTAGTGTGTGGATGTGGAACTGCAGATCTGAGGGAGCAGCTTATTTTAGTGCTGCCATCTAGTGGGCGGGTATGTTTTTTCTCATCTGTAAGTTTTATGGAAAAGAAGGTTAAAAATGTAATAGATGACCTAAATCTTATGGACAAGCCCTAGTATATATTTATTATTATTATTATTGAGTTATTATTAATATTTTTATTTTTTTTGTCTTTCTGCGTGTCCTATGTAATACTTAGTTCTGACTATTAATCTGGGAACTTTTCTACTATGCCACAAGTGTTGTAAACCTTTATTATTATTGATAAAATAAAAAAATAAAATAAATAAAACAAAAATGTAAGTACTGGTTTATGTCACCTACAAAACTGTTACATGAAAGTTAAAATTTGAATAAAGATTTGTACAAGCAGAAAAAGAAAGTGTGTGGGAAGTGCAGGTTTGAGGATGAGCTCATTTTACTACAGCCTAAACTTACATAAATAAAAAACAGAATAGTTGCCGAGGTGATGAAATCTGGTGAAAGCTGCTGCTGGTTAATATTTTCTAGGATTAGAGTGTGTAACAATGTTTTTTATTCAAACACAAAATGAATATTCTCTTGAGACCAACTGGACTGTGAGTAAATCTGTGAATAAGACGTGTGTTTGTCCTGCAGTGTCTGTTCTCTTCACTGAATCTTTGGGGACATGAAACTATTTGAGCTCATGTGACTCACACTGACTCCACTGTAGGTGAGTAATATTTGTATTTTATTAGTCAGTTTGAAAAACAAAAACAAAAAATGAATAAAGTTACATGTCCAAATCCATTCACCGAATAATGTGAATAATAATGTGTCAAAGACTGAACGACACAAACATCAAACTGTTAAAGTCACAAAGAGATTTTCTTTTATTTTATGAGCCTCAAACTCAGAGACGACAGAATCAGCTGTAATGCTCCAGTCTGGTCCAGTCTGGCCCAGTCTGGTCCAGTCTGCTCCAGTCTGGTCCAGTCTGGTCCAGTCTGGTCCAGTCTGGTCCTGTCTGGTCCAGTCTGGTCCAGTCTGGTCCTGTCCGGTCCAGTCCGGTCCAGTCTGGCCCAGTCTGGCCCAGTCTGGTCCAGTCTGGTCCAGTCTGGTCCTGTCCGGTCCAGTCCGGTCCAGTCTGGTCCAGTCTGGTCCAGTCTGGTCCAGTCTGGTCCTGTCTGGTCCAGTCTGCTCCAGTCTGGTCCAGTCTGGTCCAGTCTGGTCCAGTCTGGTCCTGTCTGGTCCTGTCTGGTCCAGTCTGGTCCTGTCCGTCCAGTCCGGTCCAGTGGCCAGTCTGGCCCAGTCTGGTCCAGTCTGGTCCAGTCTGGTCCAGTCTGGTCCAGTCTGGTCCAGTCTGGTCCAGTCTGGTCCAGTCCAGTGGTCCAGTCCAGTCTGGTCCAGTCTGGTCCAGTCTGGTCCAGTCTGGTCCAGTCTGGGTCCAGTCCGGTCCAGTCTGGCCCAGTCTGGTCCCCAGTCTGGTCCAGTCTGGTCCAGGTCCAGTGGTCCTGTCCGGTCCAGTCCGGTCCAGTCTGGCCCCAGTCTGGTCCAGTCTGGTCCAGTCTGGTCCTGTCTGGTCCAGTCTGGTCCAGTCTGGTCTGGTCAGTCTGTCCTGTCGGTCCAGTCCGGTCCAGTCTGGCCCAGTCTGGTTCAGTCTGGTCCTGTCTGGTCCAGTCTGGTCGTCTCTCCTGTTAAGTTTGTGTCTCAGTCTCATTAAATAAATCATCTAAACGTATCAGTTTGAAGCTGGTTTTCTGCTGATCAGGTGAGAGTGAGACGTGTCTGAGTTTGGGGCAGTGAGAGTGAGACGTCATAACCATGTGAATGTCCTAATGGATTAAGTTGGATTATGTTGTGTTGTATTGTATGTTTTTATATTTTATTTTTTTATTTATTTTATTTTATTTTACTTTACTTATTTTATTTTATTTATGTATTTATGTATTTATTTATTTTCTAAGTATAATTACCATGTGACCCTCATCGTCCCGTCAGGTGCTTCTGTTTGGGACGTCCCACGACTCAGGGCAGAATAAGGGGGCGGGGCCAGTGTCGATGATGATAAAAATGTGTCTTTCACATTAATAAAATATTTGATGAATTTTGAAATAAACCAATAAACGAGTCAGATCAGAGCCACCGACTGAAAAAGAGCAAAAATGAAAATCCACCAGAATCTAATGAAAAAATGTCATAAAAATGATTAATAATTAAAATAAAATCATCATTTGATCATAAAAAGGATGTAAAGGAATAAAACCGTGTTGCTAATTCTAATAAAGAGGTTTTACAAGCAAGAGTTTTTTTTTTTGGGTTTGGCAACAATAATTTCCCACAAAACGACAAAAAACATAATATTAAGTTTTAAATGACCCACAATGCACTGCTCTCTCTCTGCCCTCACAAACTGACCTGGAGATGTGTTTTTTGTTTCATTCACATGTTTAACTCACAAAAAAACTGCAGATTTAGGCTGAGTTCTTCTCTCAAACTGAAAACACTCTGCTCCACCTTGTGATGTCATCATGTGGTGATACAGGAAGTGCTCCACTGTGTTTTTAAACTCCACACACCTTCATTTCTAGGATCATTTGGATGGATTAATTTCAGCTCCTGGAGTTGCCACTGATCTCGACTGAACTAAAGGTAAAAGGAGCTGTTAAAACGGTTGAAAACTACCACTTGATGACATCACAAGGTGGAACAGAGTGTTTTGAGCTTTGGAGATGTAACAGACGAATAATAAAGTGTGACTCAAACATCTCCAGGTGTTTTTTGATGCAGGAACAACATTAGAACATGACTTAAAGCTTCATTTTTGTGTAAATCTAGCAGCTTTACACCTGTTTGTCCAATAATGTTTCAAAATTCGATTAAAACCAAAACCAAAATGTAAATGATGCTTAATATCCAGCCCTGAGATGTATTTGTGAACATACGTGTGTCATACGTGTGTGGATCAAAGGCCCCGGTGCCTCCCATTCCACATGTCGCTGATAATTACAGCCTGATCTGTGCAGAGGGTGAGAAGCGTCGCTGTGTCGTTCACTTCTCCATCTGCGACATCACAAACTCTAAACAACTCTCACACACAGCTCTGCTCACCACGTTTGGATTTTAAGATTTATCAAGAAAACTGAACCAGTTAGAGGCTGAAAAAGTGGATCAAAATGATGAAAAATGATGTTATAATGTTGTTACTGCATCAAAAACAGACCTGAAGTTGTGTTTTGTTTCATTCACGTTTGAGTCACACTTCAAACGCTCTGTTCCACCTTGTGATGTCATCAAGTGGTAGTTTTCAAGTGAACATCTCCTTTTACCTTTAGTTCCACAGAGATAAGCAACTCCACGACTGAAATGATCCAAATGATTCTAGAAATGAAGGTGTGTGGAGTTTAAAAACACAGTGGAGCACTTCCTGTATCGCCACACGATGACATCACAAGGTGGAACAGAGTGTTTTCGTTGCTCTAAGACAGGAGACTTTCGGGTTTTGTTGCAATTTCACAACCACGTTTTTGTATAATCATTTATTTGGCCAATCAGACAAGTTTAATCCATGTTATAATGAAGTTACTGCATCAAAAACAGAACTGGAGTTGTGTTTGCAAACTCAAAATGCTCTGTTCCACCTTGTGATGTCACAGAGTGGTAGTTTTCACATTAGCATCTACAATTTTTGTTTTTTGTTTAGTAAAAATGAGCAATTCCAGGAGCTGAAATGATCCAAATGATTTCTATAAATGAAGGTGTGTGGAGTTTAAAAACACAGTGGAGCACTTCCTGTATCACCACATGATGACATCACAAGGTGGAACAGAGTCTGAGAGAAGAACTCGGACTAAATCTGCAGAAACAAAACACGACTCCAGGTCAAACGACATTAGAACAGATCAGAAAACCTTTAAACTCTTCAAAATGCTGCGTGTTCTAGAAGCTGAATTTAGCTGAAAAATAATAAATAAATGAATAAAAACCTTAAATGACTCGTTCCCAAAAGTTTAAAAGTGAACTGGATGTTCACACGTCACATCGTCCTGATCTACGTCACATTTTATGCACTTAAAGCCACAATATGTAACATTTTAATGAAATAAAGTGTTTTTTCTCTTTTGTTTGTATTTCTCACATTAGAAAAACACCAGTGACTTTCCCCTGAGGAGCTCGCCCCTCCACAGACCCGACTCTTACCTGCACTACAGCAAAGCCTCCTCCTGTTTCTCTACAATATCCCACAGTGAGGCATTAAATGTGTGTTTCCATGGAGAGTGTGTTTCCCGTCCCTCCACAAAAAAGTTCCACAGTGAAATTGAATCAAACACGTCGACGGTTTAGACTTTTTCACTCAATAAAAGTAAGAAAAGATGAAATACTCAAAAGTAGAGGTAAAAAGTTACTTGAGTAAAAGTATCACATGGAAAAATCTAATTAAGTAAAAGTATTAAAGTATCTGTTCAAAATGTACTTTAAGAGTAAAAAGTAAAAGTATTTGAAGTGTAAATGTGGAGATATTGATTCAAAATGAAACAAAACGAAGCAATTTCTTCATTTTTCTTCTGAATTTCGTCTTTTTATTTTAGTTTTGCTCAAAGTTGAAGCTTGAACTAGAAAATTTATTCAGGATGTTTCCACAAACATGGTACAAATAACTCCTCAGATCATAAAAAGTACTTTTACTTTAGTGGAGTAGAAAGTACAGATACTGCTCTTAAATGTACTCAAGTAAAAGTAAAAAGTACACCTGTAGATGTACTTAAGTAAAACTCAGACACTGAACATTCTACTTAAGGACAGTTCAGGAGGAGCCTGGTAGTGGGAGAAGTACAGGGTGGTCCAAAAGTCACTGACACTTTTAAATCTTCAGTCGCTCCTTTAATTCTTAAGTTAAACTCACCAAATTTCAGCAGTAGATAAACTGAACCTTCTGAGATTTTTGTCAATATAAACGGTTATAATTGTTCACTTACACTTGAACTTATCACGACTTAAACTAGAGGAAGTAAAAATGACCTAATGGCTCTTATTTGATCCTCGTTTGAAGTGGTTTATTGTCTGAGGTTTATTCACAAACACCTTTTCTTTAAGATAGACCCACAGGAAGAAATCAGGACGAGTCAGGTCTGTGGAGATCACATACTGCCCCCTGTCTGTGAAAAACACTTATTTATTCCTTTAATGGCATTTACTCTCGGGGCATCTCTGGTATTAAAATGTGGACGGTAACACCAATTTTGACCCATGTGACTCAAAGTACCACTGTACAATGAGGGTTCGTTCCTCGGTGCTGGATTTGCTCAGATTAATGTGGGAAGAGTCGTTCTAAATGCTCTGGAAAAAATAAAAGACAAATGTTTAGAAACAAAAGAGTTATGAGTTTTTTTTCAACTGTCAGTGACTTTTGGGCCACGCTGTAGCTCTAGCAGTAGTAGTAGTAGTAGTAGTAGTAGTAGTAGTAGTAGTAGTAGTAGTAGTAGTAGTAGTGCAGTAGTGGTAATAGTAGTAGTGTTTTTGTTTTACTCTTTCCAGTTGGATTTCTTCACATCATTTTGACAAAACCAAATAATTTAAATAAACCTGTGACTAAACTAAACGTGACACCTGCTGCAGAAAAAATAATATATATAAAAAAAAATAAATAAAATTTAAGTAAATTTGGGAGAAACAGCACAACCCTGAATGAAAAAAGAAATAAATAAAAAAAAATCTTGTACCAAATCAAACTGTTGCATCATCCCACGCGCTCCTGCCCACGCGTGACTCTGGTTCTGCCGCGCGCCACAAACTCACATTTATCTGCGTGTTTCCAGCTGAGGCCAAAGCGCACGGCTCCTGTGAACGAGAACGAGATGCTCCCAAACGCGGAAGCAGGTCAGGTTTGCACTATCTCCTCTGGCATCTGTGTCCAATCCAAAGAGCCACAGCGCGACCGGAGGGGGGGCGAGGCAGCACAGAGAGCAGCACAGAGAGCAGCACAGAGGCACCACTGACCGCTGGAGCCCGAGCGGCCACGGAGAGCGCGTTCACGGGGGAAACAGAGCAGAAAGACGCGCGGGGGCGGCTGCTCCAGAGGGAAACGCACCGGCCCGTGGGTTTTTTCGTGGGTTTTCGTGGCTTTTCGTGTGTTTGTTTCCCCACGGATGCGTCTTTGTCTTTGTAGCGGTTTATTTTAAGGGCACAGGGGCTGCAGGAGAGCGCAGGAGTGGTCACAGTGTAGCTCTAGCCGCCGCCATATCGTCTGCTGCGTCGGAGTCTCTGTGTGTCTTCCACCGCACCATGGGGAACGCCGCCACGGCCAAGAAAGGCAACGAGCTGGAGAGCGGTGAGTGTCTGTGGGACGGTGTCATGATGGGGGCCTCGGTGGAGCTTCGGCCTACGGGAAACGGAGCAGGTTATGCTGTGAAAACGCGGTCCAAAGTGTGCAAAGAGCGCAGGGGAAGGAGCGTCCTGCGCGCTCCTCCGCCGCGTTTTGACACTTTTACGCACAAACCGCTCGATGTTCGCTTGTCGTTTTTACGCACGGTGGTTTTCGGGAGATAAACGCAGCGCAGAGGCCTAGTGGTCGTGTTAGCCTGTAGCCAGAAGCCCCAGAAGCTGCCGTTTGTGTTGTGGTTATCTTCACTTTCAGGGGGTGGGGTGGAGGGGCGCAGGGCTGGGTGCCATTTTCGCCTGTTCTGTCGCGTAAAAGGCACAGCGGACGTTTGAACGCGCGTGTCTCCGTTTATTTACACGGGTTTTCTCATGTCTAAAAAGCCCCGGTCCTGTAAACCCTGCCTGTGCTAAGTTTAGCTGTGGGTTGGGGGATTAGCTGCAGAAGGCCCCTCATCCCAATGCGTCTTGATGGAGCTGTAGCAGATCAGGCCTTTTTGCTCAGTTAGCCTGGTACAATCACACGTTCATTGTCTGATATTTACAGGAGGAAATGCCTCAAAACGCCTCAGATTTTCACATCCACATCTGCTCTTGTCTTGTCCTAAACGAGGCCTTATTAATAATGGAGCGTGTAACATTAGTGCTGTGTTTAAAGCTCACACAGAACACACCGTGAGCTCTATGGACACACACCAGCCCAATCAAACATCACACACACATTTGCAACGGACAGACTATAAATAGGACTGATGGGACTTTCGGTTCTTTTATGGGATCCGAATCTTCATTTTTTTAGGCTCCTGTTCATGTAGATGACAGGAGCCAGCGTGAGAACTCGTTTTATCCACTAACGAACCCAAGCTGCTCCTCCACGTCGAGAGGAGCAGCTGAGGTGGCTCCTGGAGGAGACCCAGGACACGCCGGAGGGACTGTGTCTCTCGTCTGGTCTGGGAGCGACTTGGAGGAGCTGGAGGACGTGTCTGGGGTGAGGGAAGTCTGGGAGTGCTGGATCTAAAAAAGGAGCCATAGACTAATCAGACTCTCGTGTTGGTTCAGTGTTAAAATGCAAACAGTTTATAAAGATTCTGCTCTTTTAAAAAAACTAACATCCAGAGTCGAATGTCACATGATTCATAAGCAGCTCGTACATTTACTCGAAAGTATCGCGCTGCGTCCCCCTCCTCCAGCTCCCGGGACACATTTTATTCTCAGTTACATAAACAAACCAATGGTCCCAGTGCTGCGCCACCATCATGCCCAAGTATGGTGAAGAAATGACAAATGCTGCTGTTTCCATTCATAAAACTCCAGAGCTACTACGTGCTTTGGGCGTTCTTGGCATTTGCGCAGGTAAACACAGCCAGTGCCAAAAGCGAACACTGACCTCGTGCCCGGTCCGAGCTATTTTCCCCTAATCTCGGCGTGGTAAAGCACTCATGTCATTGACTCGAGCAGCTTGTCATCAGACCTTCGTCATAGGATAAGGGGTATTACAGGCTTTGAACGCTTTGACGCAGCTGGGTCCTGGGGCAGTGTTACTTTGCTCCGTGATCGCTCCCTGAGATAAAACTTCCACATGCGACGAGAAAGAGGCTGTGATTAGCTGCACGGTTTAGCTACAACCGCGCGACGTGGAGTTAGGCCTGTCATGAGAAATACTAGAGCGACATATGGTATTTTTAGGAGGCTGTGGGGAGGTTTTACTTGTGTTTGTAGGAGAAGTTTGGCTGTTTTTCTGTGAGATTACCACTTAAAGAGCTCGTATTATTCTGTTTTATGATCTTTTCTAATGTTTGTTCATCACAAACAGACCTGGAGTTGTGTTTTGTTTCATTCACACATGTTTAAACACCCAAAAAAACCTGCAGATTAAGGCTGAGTTCTTCTCTCAAACTGAAAACACTCTGTTCCACCTTGTGATGTCATCATGTGGTGATACAGGAAGTGCTCCACTGTGTTTGTAAACTCCACACACCTTCATTTCTGACTTAAAACCTGGAATTGCTAATCTCTACTGAATTGAAAAGGTTGCTGTTCACTTGAAAACTACCACTTGATGACATCACAAGGTGGAACGGAGCATTTTGAGCTTTGGAGACGCAGACAAACTCAAAATGCATGTGAGCAAACGTGTGTGAATGAACCAAAACACAACGGCAGGTCTGTTTTTGAGGAGGAAACGGCAGAAGAACTCAGATTAAAGCTACAAGAGCCTATTTTGCGTAATATTGCACCTTTAAGCTTCACATTCTGTTTTATTTCCTGCAGTTTGAGTGTTGTACAGAAAACTTTTGCGTTTTGGTGTCAGTATTATTGTTCATCCAGCACTTATATCCCACTTCAGAGTTCGTTATCATGACAGACGTGAACTTCTTAGAACATTATAAAGTGCTAATTCTTGCTGTCGTTTTACACACTACTCTCCACATTCCACACAGGTTTATTAGCCAGTTAACTCAAGACACCCCGAGCGGCACAGCGTCCAGGAGGCTGTGCCAAACCGTGACTTCAGGCCTTCGGAGCTGGAGATTGCGTTTCTTGTTGGCTGTGATCCTTAGATCCTGACGGGCTAACGGCTAAACCCATTTAAGCTGACACTATGGCCCGGATAGCAGCTTTACAGCGTGACCTGGTTACCTAGAGTCTACCCCCGACGCTGTTTATAGACGTGGATGTAGCTAACCTGCTAGCCGCCGCGCTACGAATAGGAAAGTGAGCACGGGCGCACTTCCGGCTCCGGTTCACATTAGAAAACTGTGGCCCCTCTGTCAGACCAGGGCCGGTTCAGACTATAATCAGACTGAGCAGCTGCTTTGGGGCCCTGAGGCCACCAGGGGGACCCCAAGAGCCCTATATTTATACTGAAAATAATATAATGTATCAAGATTTATTGACACGGGGCTTGTGTGTTTAAATATCCGTCTAAAACAATTGCATTTGTTTTATATCTATAGTAGAAAATATCTGCAGCTGTTACATTAGTTTTTGAGTCGGGCAGAGGTGAGGACAGCTCTGTGTTTGGGACCTTTATAATGTAAATTTAAGCCCACTGTCGCACCTGGAACACATTAAAATCCACGAGAAATGAAGAAAAACTATCTAGAGTTTTAAAAATCGTACATGTTTGTGTTCTGTCGACTGTCGTAGTTGTGTTATGTCGTTCTGGATGTTTTCAGTCTGATGTTGGTCAGATAAACACAAATATAACTGGTCAAAGTGACGAGAGCAGAGTCAGAATGTGTCAAATGTAGGAGGTAGGAAAACTAGAGCCGGCCCAGTGTCAGACTCGTCATGTTGGTCTTAAATGTTCGTATTAACCCTCGACATGATCTTGGGGTTTTTATTTCACTGTTGTCTCTGTAAATCAACATATGAACATTAAAAACAGACAAATTAGGCGCCTTCTTTCCCTGAAGTCGCTCCTGTTAGCGTTAGCAACAGGTTTGACAGCGTTGCTAAGCTCCTGCTCCATGTCAAATCGGCGGTGTGGGCGAGAAGGGCCGTTACCTTCAACATCCTCACTCCTGATTGGCTCTTTGGTTGCTATGATACTCCAAATTAGCCGCTGTACCTGCTGTAGCCTCGATGAGCTTCATTTGGAGCTGAGGCTGTGACGTCACACTCCCTCGTTCCCTCCCTCTCTCGTTCCCGTCTCTAAATATAAAAGACTTGTACTTTGTTGTTTAGTTGCCATTATCCTGACTCCTCTTCAGTTTCAGGCTCTGGCACAGTTACTTCCACACGGAGCCAAAGAATCACATAACCCTGCTAAGTTATGCCTGAGTGGCCGCGGCTCACAGGTCTTCATCTCACTTTTCCATTTCAAGTCGGCCCCGGCGTAGAGCGACGGGATGGAAAGACACCTGCACAATCAGTCAGGACTGTTTGGAGACGTAACGAGAGCTCACAAACATGTCAGAAATGTAAATATAAGATTGTGTTTGAGGGAGTTTCATAATGATATGCAGGAATTGATGGGGAAATATCCAATTTACCTGAACCTCCTGAGAGTATTACACTAAACGGCCCATATTACACTGTTTTAAAGGGCCCATTTTACCTTAAAGGGCCCACGTTACCCTGTTTTCTGATCTGTTTTAATGTTGTTTCTCGTCACAAATCAGACCTGGAGCTGTGTTTTGTTTCATTCTCACATGTTTAACACAAACCTGCAGATTTAGGCTGATTTCTTCCCTCAAACTGAAAACACTCTGTTCCACCTTGTGATGTCATCATGTGGTAATACAGGAAGTGCTCCACAGTGTTTCTAAACTCCACACACCTTCATTTCTAGAATCATTTGGATCATAACGTGAATGAAACAAAACACAACTCCAGGTCTGTTTTTGATGAGGTAACAGTGTTAGAACAAGTCTTACGAGAATCTGTTTTGCATAATCTAGAACCGTTAAATCTTGGACGGTGATATTCGTAAATCGTCACGTCTCTCAGTTTTTTTGCGTGTTTGTACCCAGCCGTGTTGTTGACTTAGTCCTTGTCAGACCGCAGATGTTGACCTCCCATGGCTCTGCCTCACAAAGCAAACGCACCGTGACATAAACAGTGTCCACTCCAAACAAAGTCCGAGAGGAAAGAGTGAACTCGGCCCTGAGTCCATGAACCACACGAGCGCTTTAACAGAGCAGTCACACAGGCCCATGCACATGACCCACACGAGCGCTTTAACAGAGCAGTCACACAGTCCCATGCACATGAACCACACGAGCGCTTTAACAGAGCCGTCACACAGGCCTGCGCACATGAACCACACGAGCGCTTTAACAGAGCCGTCACACAGGCCTGTGCACATGAACCACACGAGCGCTTTAACAGAGCAGTCACACAGGCCTGCGCACATGAACCACACGAGCGCTTTAACAGAGCAGTCACACAGGCCTGCGCACATGAACCACACGAGCGCTTTAACAGAGCCGTCACACAGGCCCGTGCACATGAACCACACGAGCGCTTTAACAGAGCAGTCACACAGTCCCATGCACATGAACCACACGAGCGCTTTAACAGAGCAGTCACACAGGCCCGTGCACATGAACCACACGAGCGCTTTAACAGAGCAGTCACACAGGCCTGCGCACATGAACCACACGAGCGCTTTAACAGAGCAGTCACACAGGCCCGTGCACATGAACCACACGAGCGCTTTAACAGAGCAGTCACACAGGCCTGCGCATGAACCACACGAGCGCTTTAACAGAGCAGTCACACAGGCCGTTTTTGGGGGGGTTTTTTTGCACGAAGTTTCAAAACAGAGCATGGGTGTTGGGTGAAATATCGGCCTCTGCTGGAGATTTAACACTGATCATTGAGGCGCAAAAAAGTGCAAATATATCTAGTCTATCCATAGACACTTTATATAAATGGACATAGCCTAAGCCACTGGCCGCCATGTTCCAAACAGGAAGTGATCATGGGAGCTCTGTCCCTCTCTCTCTGTACCTGCTCCTTCAGACTCATTTTGGTCTTAAATGTTCGTATTAACCCTCTACATGATCCTGGGGTTTTTATTTCACGTCTGTGTCTGTAAATCAACATATGAACATTAATAACAGACACATCAGGTCCTTCTTTCCCCGACACCGCTCCTGCTAGCGTTAGCAACAGGTTTGATTGACAGTGCTGCTAAGTGCCCAATGATGCGGGTGGGAGGGGGCGTTACCTTCAACAGCCTCGCTCTGGATTGGCTCTTTGGTTGCTATGATACTCTTGGTCTGAACTAGCCACTATAACTGCTCACTCAGTCGCTTCTTTTCACAGTTTGTTTGTTTAAAAATGGTTCACTGGGATCATCTACAGTTATCTTCGTTCTTGCAGTAGCAGCATTCATCGCGGTGTTTCTCTGTTTCGATATATCGTGCTTCCAGATGTGTTCTCGTGACAGGCCTGTACCATCGCATCCCTCCACATCCACAGTGTCTTTATCTTTGTTCATGCTTTTGGAAATCCCAGATCTAACCGTAAACGCTCATGTCATCCCGGGTTCGCCTGTCCTCTGAAAACCACCGTTGCCAGGACGATCAAAACTCCACAGCATATCGCCCGCTCCTCATGGCGTTCACTGCATCACATTAAACGACATTTTGCATTGATGTATGTTGATGTCTTATACTTGTATACTATCTCTCTCCTGTCTTCTCCTCATCCCATCCGTTGTTCCTGCAAAACTTTGGTGATCTATAGAGACATTTGGTACGCGCTGGTCAGATTAGCATTGTTAGCATTGCTGTGACATCTTGCTAGTTGTGTGTGTGCGCCTTGTTTATCTTTTCTGCATGCCTTTTGATAATGCGTCCTTGTTTTTATCTCTATTCTCTCTATCTGGATATCTGCCGTCTGCCGTGTTGCCCATACATTGGTTTGTTGCTTGTTTGTGGCCGTGTTCTCCCTTAGGGCTCCCTCTTGTGGTGATGTGTGATGCAGCTGGAGCTCTGGCCCAGCATCCCTGTAATAATAATCCTAATAATACAAGTGTTGTGTTTGGTTTCAGACTAACAAGCTCCAAATCAGAGCGTCTTGGTCTGCATCACCTGTCTGCCTGTGTCGGGTGTAGAGTGACCACCTGCCGCGCCGTCGTACTGCGGATGCACAAATTAAACGAGCTGAATCTGATTTTTACAGATTAAAAATTGGGAAAAAACTGTTTAAATAGTCCAAAGTGAATCAAGTTTTGATGTCATCTGCAGTTTTACATTTTTCCCCTTTTTAAACTCCACACCTGCCACCTGTTTTCCCCAAGAAAAGAAAAAAAGGAAATTAAAAAAGTAATAATAAAATGAAATAAAATAATAATTAATCATAAATAAATAAATACATAAATAATAATAATGATAATAACAATACCTGCATGCTTTAATAAAATAATAATAATTAATAATAAATTAATAAAAAAAAATAATAAATAGACAAAATCACGGCTAACAGACTAAAGGATTACAAAAATAAAATAATAATAATAATCCTGTCCTTATTTGAACTCCTTCTATACAAATTAATCACAAATCTCCTCTGTCAAAAAACATCAGCAGAAATTGCATTATATAGTCATTTATTTTTATTCACAGTTTGATAAAGGCAAATAACAACGTTTTATAGATGAGCTTTAACTTGTCTGAACTTCGATGAGCTAAAACTTTCTGCGTTTACATATAAATTAATGTAATAAGATGATTTACGGCTCGTGATCGGCCCAGAAAGTCTCAGAACGTTTCAATTTTTATTTAAACGAAGTTATTCTGTCGTTACTTGAGAGAAGTAACAGTTACATATAACACACAGATCAGTTTTACCTCGTTTTATTTTAGTTTAACATAAAAAAAATGCAGTTTTCAGGTTCAGTGCATCCCTACCAATTATTCACCATGATGAGTTTATAAGCTCTGTTCACAGCTGTCAGAGACCAGAGCGGAGTTTTGCAGCGGCGGTGAAGCTAATGGGCACTTCCTGATTATTGGACAGTTAAATGTTTTATAATTAGATGCACAGAGCAGCTACAGGCCCCGAATAAAACAACAACAACAACAACAGTGCTTGTGTAAAGCTCTTTGCAGGATGTGTACAGATTGACTCGAAGTACTCTGTGTATTCTGGGTTCATTATTACACTCTGGGCGATGGTCAGCTGCCAATCTGCGCCATCGGCCCCTCTCCCCTGAATCAGTCAGCAGGTGGAAGAAATACTCCATTTTGTTACTTAAAGTTATTAAAGTACAAATACAGAGGTAAAAAGTTAGTAAAAGTATCACCAAAAAAGTATTTAAGTATCAAGTGTTATTATTAAGTGTTAAAAATGTACTTTAAGAGTCAAAAGTAAAAGTATTTGAAGTGTAAATGTGGAGATATTGATTCAAAATGTGACATATTTTGTTCAACAGTAACAAAACGAATCAATTTCTTAGTTTTTCTTCTGAATTTTGTGTTTTTATTTTGCTCAAAACTGAAGCTGGAACTCAAAACTTTATTCAGGATGTTTCCACGAACATGGTAAAAAAAACTCCTCAAATCACATGAAAAGTACTTTTACTTTAGTGGAGTAAAAAGTACAGACACGCTCTCAAATGTAGTGAAGCAAAAGTAAAAAGTACACACTGTAGAAGTACTTAAAGATATCTAAACATTCTACTCAAGTACAGCACTTTACTCCTTGTACTTCGTCTTTCCACCTCTGTCGTCTCACTCAAGACTCCACATCCATAGGCGAAGTGTTTAGCCAAAGGACACAAAGACAGAACAGGAATCACTGCTCTGATCTTCACCCGGAGCCGCTGCCTCTTGGCTCGAACCTGAGACACTCCTTAAATTCTTCCAAAGCTGCGGCTCTTATCACATTTAAAGAAACACGCAGTGACGTCTGAACCTGACGGTGAGATAATGTCCACGAAACAAAAGAAACAAAAGAGTTCACACGGAGACGGAGCGAAATGTGCGGAATGACGATGGAAATGATTGGGATTTGCTCATTTGGGACGTTCTGCTGTAAGTCTCCATGCTAGCTCGTTAGCACCTGTCACTTTAATCACTGTCGCAGCTTCTCGTTCCGTATGTGACATTTGAAACTGTATTTTGGGGTCAGTATTCATCGTCTGCACTTTTTCTTCGCAGTGCTTTGAGATTTTTGGCTTTTTTTTGGCTATAAATAACTTGTATGACTTGTGTTCCGGGCATGTCCCACCGGGAGGAGACCCCGGGGAAGACCCAGGAGGGACTATGTCTCTCTCTGGCCTGGGAACGCCTTGGGGTCCCACTGGAGGAGCTGGAGGACGTGTCTGGGGTGAGGGAAGGCTGGAGTCGCTGCTTGGACTGCTGCCCCCGCGACCCGGCCCCAGATAAGAGGAAGAACATGGATGGATGGATTTATGACTCATTACAGATGCAAACGATGCACTAAAGTGTCTAATTTTTAACATATTGTAGAGTTAAAATAGTTTAGTTTCTGTATTTGCGTTTTTCTGTGGCCAATACTGAACCGAATGTAGGGTAGTTTTGATCATTTCTACCTAACTTGTTTGAAATGACAACTTATCCACGATGTTATTTCACTGCAAACGCCGCAGTTTACTGCCCCCTGCTGGTCGTATGTTAAAAAGCGCAAATATCGTCTATTTTTAGTTTTGTAGTTTAAATCTCCTTTTGGATTTTTGTATCAGTGCCGTGAAATTAGTTTCAATTTTATCGTTTATTGTCTATATTCACTGCAGCGATATATCGAACTTCAGAATGTGTTTTTGTGACAGTTTCCACATTGTTATTTTCTGGACTATAGTCGCTCTGGAGGAGAAGTCGCACCAGCAAAAAATGCAAAATAATGAAGAAAAAAAACATAAATAAGTCACATTTTTGGAGAAATTTATTTTACAAAATCCGAGACCAAGAACAGACATTTTATCTTTAAAGCCAAGTTATAATAATCAGAATAAAATGTGGAAGAACAGGTTGAATATCAGAACATCAGGCTGACGTCACACATTTATATTTCTTCATGAAGCTCAGACAGAACTGACATGTGTCGGTTTGTTAACGTCAGATATTAACAGTTAATCACAAACTAAAGCAAAAAAAAACAACAAGTTTACTCTGGATCTCACTCCAAAAATCACTAAATCACTGATCATCCTGTCTCTTCTGTCACCTCCTGTGACACTAGAGCGCCCCAAGTGTGTCACCGTGACAATAACCAAGATGTGACATTATATATTTGACTCTTTTCACATATAAGTCGCACCTGACAAACTATGACAAAAAGCGACACTTACACAGAAGATGCTTAGTTTGCTTCTGTAATGAGTCGTACGAGTTATGAATTCAAACTTTTACAGCTTAAATCTTCCATAGCCAAAAAAGAACCAAAGATTTCCCAGCGGTGCAAAGAAAAAGTCCACATGACAAATACTGACCCCAAAAGATACGATTCGATCCTTCAAACACAGAAGTTCTCGACAGAACGACTCGTCTGAGGTGGTCACTCGACTCGAAGGCTGTTTTGTGTTCTGTTCTGTTTTGTGATCAGAATAATGCTCCCCTCTGTGTCGTATATCCAGATGAGAGTAATCCCGCTCCTCTTCAGCATTGTTCAAACTTTCCAAAAACTCCTTTACCCAACTGACAGTCGGCATTTGCAATTTTCTCTCAACTTCATCTCCTGACAGTGCCGTTCCCTGACTGTTCTCTCTGTCTAATTATAGTGAAAGAGTTTCTAGCCAAAGCCAAAGAAGACTTCCTGCGCAAATGGGAATGCCCACCACAGGTAAGTAGTAGTAGCAGTACTAGTATTCGTAGTACTTTAAGTGGTTTTCGACTGGTCCAGAATTATCTATGTTCTTTATTACACTGTTTTCTGATCTCTGGAGTTGTGTTTTGTTTCATTCTCACATGTTTAACACACAAACCTGCAGATTTACGCCGAATTCTTCTCTCAAACTGAAAAAAACACTCTGTTCCACCTTGTGATGTCATCATGTGGTGATACAGGAAGTGCTCCACTGTGTTTAAACTCCTCACACCTTCATTTCTAGAATCATTTGGATCATTTCAGCTCCTGGAATTGACAATCTTACATAACAAAAGATACAAAAGGAGCTGTTAACTTGAAAACGACCACTTGATGACATCACAAGGTGGAACAGAGCATTTTGAGCTTCAGAGATTTGTTACAGACTAATAATAAATGAAACAAAACACAAAACTCCACGTCTGTTTTTGATGCGGAAACAACATTATAACATAGATTAAAGCTACAAGAGTCACTTTTGCGTAAGAACAATACATTTCCGAGCTTGTTTAAAAACGAAATTCTTAAAGTAAATGCGTAAATTTGTCACTATCATCTCGTCTATTTGCAAAAGCGTGGTTATATATGACAAAAGAATGAAAAAACATTCACTTGTTCATTTAAACTTGAAGT
Source organism: Periophthalmus modestus (assembly GCA_019594935.1). NCBI lineage: Eukaryota > Metazoa > Chordata > Actinopteri > Gobiiformes > Gobiidae > Periophthalmus > Periophthalmus modestus. The sequence continues at coordinate 1,359,080 of JAIEZT010000026.1, forward strand.
AACTGAACTTCTGTGGCTCATAATTAGACCCTCACGTCACTACATCCATTGTCCAATCAGATTTAAAACAGATGACATCACCACGTTCTATGGACCAATCAGATTTACCGGTTATACAGATTTTGTTAAAATGCTGATTTATGTTGTAACACAGCGAGTTCTTGGTTCAAGTCACTTATAGAAATGATCAGCTTCAACATTTGAGCTTTTACATTTTCAATATTTCAGTAGAGAACTGGCTCTGGCGCCCCCACCTGGGAGTATCACGTCATCACACGCTAGAATCTGAAAACCGCCAGTTGGAGAACCACTGTTTAGAATCGTGAAATACTTAAGCCGACAGTGCGATGTCATGATTTGTTTTGTTCCCGCAGAGCACAACGTGTCTAGATGACTTTGACAGAATAAAAACCCTGGGAACCGGCTCCTTCGGAAGAGTCATGCTCGTCAAACACAAAGGAACAGAGCAATACTACGCCATGAAAATCCTGGACAAGCAGAAGGTCAGTCCCCATGTCTGTGATCCAATACGGGGCTGGAAATCGATTGGTTAAAGTAAAAAGGAGGCGTGGCAATCTCTGTATCTGACCCAAACTGCACTTACAAGACTACACCTGCAGGGGGAGTCATTTATTTATGCAGAAAAGATATATTTATGTAAAGATGGATTAAACTTGTGATTCGTTTTATTTTTAATCTCCCTCTTTCGATGGATTGGTCAAACTAAAAAGAGGGTGTGGCAAAAGCTCTCAAAACTACTGCATATCCCTGTTTCTGACCCAAACTGCACTTACACGACTACACCTGCAGGGGGAGATCATGCAAAAACAAGTATTTATGCAGGAATAAAACAATCTATTCATATAAAGATGGATTAAACTTGTGAATCGGTTTATTTTTAATCTGCTTTTTACAAATAAACACCAAAAACTACCACATCTTCAGCTAATTTACTCATTCGCCAGATTTAGGACCGACTTTGGATCTTTGCGTGTGATTGTGAATCTACTGCGCTCCTCGTGTGCGGTAATTCTGAGCAGCTCCGTCATATCGTAACCACGGCAACAGCCAATAAAACAGAGCGTCAGCAGCAAAAGTGGTGACGCACACAGAGGCACAAGATGAAAATAATTAGCTGTTTTTATTACTCGGCTCTCGTAAAGTTGTAAAGTTCTTCACAAATAATGACCCCGGTCCACAAAACGGGACTTTTAACCAGTTTGAAGTGATCTTTAAAAGTAAAAAGGCAAGAAAAGAGCCTCACGTGTGTCTGTTTACATCCACACAGCGAGGGCCAGGCTGAAGCTGCTGCAGATTAGCGATAGCGACTCTACTTCCTGCGTAGTTTATCTCCAGCCTTCTGTGCGTTAGAAGCATTTATCTGAACGACCGCACCACATTTCACACGGTTTGGGCTTGTGTAATGCTCTGATCGTTTTACTGTAGACGAAAAACAGCTGATTCCAGGTTTGCTCAGAACTTTTAGCTTGTGGCGTGCGGTCTCTTCGCTGCGGTCTTTGCACTCGGAGCTTTAAAATCTCATCTGATTCTCCCCATATCTGTGTCTGAGCTTTTTGTCACACATTTAAAAATAGTTTCACTGTAAAATCCTGTAGTGTGAGGCGGGTTTAAGGCTCCATTAATGGACTAAACGAGGCACAAGACAATATTTTGGGTTTATTTCGAACTACACAAACACAAATGGTCAGATAAACCGACTCCAGAGCTCTAGTTGCCAGGTCAGATCTAATCCTCATTCTGTAACAAAATTCCAGCATTGCAACAGGTAAATTAAGATTAAAAGATTAACCAAATGGGGCAACAGATGGTATGAACAAAAGTACAATGGGACAAAAACTGAAAAAATACAAAATATATCCCACAAGCAGAAAAGAATCATTATGTGATTATGATGTAGACGCGCTCTGACAGCTGAATGTTCAGCTGCTGAAGTGAAACTAGGACGGCAGAGTTTTTGGAGGAAAAATCTAATTGTAGTTTCTGTGTTTCTGTGCTTAGAAAGTATAATTTTGTTCAAACTGCTTATTATAAACCTCTCCCGGAGCGTTACAATTTGAAAAAAGATTGAAACATGAACTGATGAATGAATACAAGAATCTGATGAATCTCGAGGTTTGAACCACAGACTGTTTATATAAATGGACGTAGCTAACTGCTAGCTGCTACGTTCTAAACAGGAAGTGATCATGTCGCACTTCCTGCTCCATCGACTCTGGCTCCAGTTCACTTTTCATTGAAAAACGTCGTCACTTTCTCTGTACCTGCTGCTGTCAGACTCATTTTGGTCTTAAATGTTCATATTAACCCTCTACATGATCCTGGGTTCATTTTTAGTTATTTTGAGCTTTTACATTTTTGTGAGTTATTTTGAGTTTTTGTAGTTTTTTTTTTGTTATTTTGAGTAAATGTATACATTTTTTTGTTATCTTGAGTTTATTAATTTATTTTTTGTTATTTTGAGTTATTTATTTATTTATTTTTGTTATTTTGAGGTTTTTGTTTTTTTTTGTTTTGTTTTTTTTTATTATTTTTTTTTTACTGTCCCCTCTCTCTGTCCCTGCTGTCTGTGGTCTGAACAGGTACAACGTTTTTCTATAAAAGACAGAATATTTAGTTCTTTGCAGAGAACATTTTAATATTTTGATCATTATAGTCTATGCAGTTTGAAAATTCCACCAACTCAATTTGTGATTTTGATTCAGTTGCGACATAAAGAATCTGAACATGTCGTTTTTAAATTCCTCTTTCAAACTGTCCTGTGTTTGTAGAGTTTATAAATGCCGATGTTTTTAGTTCAGACTCAGAGATGACTCCTCCCCCAGGCCTGTATTTTCCATTGTGCTGTTGGGCCATCACACTCTGAGGTCATGTTCTCTTGTTCTGTCAGGTGGTGAAACTCAAGCAAATAGAACACACGCTAAACGAGAAGAGGATATTACAGGCCGTGAGCTTCCCCTTTCTCGTCAAACTCGAGTATGCCTTTAAGGTGAGTGTCCCTTTAAGGTGAGTGCGCCCCTTTAAGGTGAGTGTGCCCCTTTAAGGTGAGTGTGCCCCTTTAAGGTGAGTGCGCCCCTTTAAGGTGAGTGCGCCCCTTTAAGGTGAGTGCGCCCCTTTAAGTGAGTGTCTTAATTTTAAAGGAACAAACTGGAACATTTCCCTCCTTCTGTTTGTTACTCTGGACGTTACAATAACAAACTTTATGAAATTATATCGTCACTTTTCTCATAATCCAACTACAGCCCAATATTATTATAAGATCCTTTAGTTAAATGATTTGTTCTGACCTGGACTCGGTCTTGACTCGACTTGGACTCGACTTGGACTCGACCTGGACTCGACTTGGACTCGACTTGGACTTGACTTGACTTGGACTCAACTCGGACTCGACTCGATTTGGACTTGACCTTGACTTGGACTTAACTTGACCTGGACTTGACCTGGACTCGACTTGGACTTGGCTTAACCTGGGCTTGACTTGGACTCACCTTGGACTCAACTTGGACTCGACTTGGACTCAACCTGGACTCGACTCGGTCTCGACTCGGTCTCGACTTGGACTCGACTCGGTCTCGACTCGGTCTCGACTCGGTCTCGACTTGGTCTCGACTCGGTCTTAACTTGACTTGGACTCGACTTGCACTCGACTTAGTCTTGGCTTGACCTGTACTTGACCTGTACTTGATCTGTACTCGACTTGGACTCGACTTGGACTTGTGGCCCTCTGACTTGGGACTTGAGGTCAGAGACTTGAGGTCGGAGACTTGAGGTCGGAGACTTGAGGTCAGAGACTTGACTCGGCCCTGTCTCTGTTTGTTGTAAAAGTAGATTTTTTTTCCAGGACAACTCCAACTTGTACATGGTGATGGAGTACGTTCCAGGAGGAGAGATGTTTTCACACCTAAGACGAATTGGCAGGTTTAGGTATGAAAAACACCTTGATACTGACTCGTTTCTGGTGTGGGGTTCTCCACCTGCTCGTGTCCATGGAGATGATGTTACTCTGTCTGAAATGTTCCACTGAATGGCATTAAATGTGCTGTATATATGATAAAAAGTCACATTTTTACACAGCGCTTTTCCACCTTCAAGTCAAACAACGATCTTTACATGAAGGAACCACACACACATTCACACACCATGGGAACTTACATATCAGATCTGTGGAGAGGCGGCCCTGCTCCCAGAAAGAATGGATGTTTTAAAGGTATTTTGAGCCATAAAATGTCGAATAAATGTAGGATAAATGTGTTTAAAGGTCCGATATTACACAAAACTGACTCTTCTAACGCCGTTTTGTTTCATTCACACCTGTTTGAGTAACATCTCCAAAGCTCAAAACGCTCTGTTCCACCTTGTGATGTCATCAAGTGGTAGTTTTCAAAGTTACCAGCTCCTTTTACCTATAGTTCAGTGGAGATAAGTGGCAATTCCAGAGCTGAAATCAACCAAATGATCCCAGAAATGAAAGTGTGTGGGGTTTTAAAAACACAGCGGAAGCATTTCCTGTATTACCACCTGATGACATCACAAGGTGGAATGGAGCGTTTTCGGTTTGAGAGAAGAACTCCAGGTCTGTTTGTGACGAGGAAACAACATTAGACCAGATCAGAGTCGTGTAAAACTGTCTTTTTAATTCCATTCAAAGCGTCATCTCCACAGTCACCAGCAGGAGGCAGAAGAGTTCCATAATGCTCTTGTTAAACACTTTTTCTCAAACTCTTTTCTTCTCCCAGTGAACCACACGCGAGGTTTTATGCTGCGCAGATAGTGCTGACGTTCGAGTACCTCCATTCACTAGATCTGATTTACAGAGATCTGAAACCCGAGAACCTCCTCATCGACCACCACGGCTACATCCAGGTCCAAAACCACTTTTCTTCTTCTTCTCCTTAAACGCTCGTGAATGTGGAGTCTGAGACGTGTTTGTTTGAGCAGGTCACAGACTTCGGCTTCGCCAAGAGGGTAAAAGGCCGGACCTGGACGTTGTGTGGGACGCCGGAGTATCTCGCCCCCAGAAATCATCCTCAGCAAAGTACGAAGTTTGAGTTACTGCCTAAGTACATTTTACAGCGTGTACTTTTGACTTTTACTTTAGTACATCTGAGCGCAGTATCTGTACTTTCTACTGCAACAAAACTGAGATGTTAAGAGCCGAGTCCTGGTTTATTTCTGGTTTATTTCTGGTTTAGTCCTGGTTTAGTCCTGGTTTAGTTCTGGTTTAGTCTCTTTTAGTCCTGTTTTAGTCCTGTTTTAGTTCTGGTTTAGTCCTGGTTTAGTCGAGGTTTAGACCCTGTTTAGTCCCGGTCTAGTCCCAGTTTAGTCCCGGCTTAGTCGCGGTTTACTCCTGGTTTAGTCGCGGTTTAGACCCGGTCTAGTCCCGGTCTAAACCCGGTTTAGTCCCGGTTTAGTCCCGGTTTAGTCGCGGTTTACTCCTGATTTAGTCGCAGTTTAGTCCTGGTTTAGACCCGGTCTAGTCCCGGTCTAAACCCGGTTTAGTCCTGGTTTAGACCCGGTTTAGTCCCTGTTTAGTCCCGGTCTAGTCCCGGTCTAGTCCCGGTTTAGTCCCGGCTTAGTCGCGGTTTACTCCTAGTTTAGTCGCGGTCTAGTCCTGGTTTAGACCCGGTCTAGTCCCGGTCTAAACCCGGTTTAGACCCGGTTTAGTCCCTGTTTAGTCCCGGTCTAGTCCCGGTCTAGTCCTTGTTTAGTCGACTTCTTCACAGTCTGTAAATGTAAATAGTCGTTTTGTTGAATAATATTTAATTATAAAGTCCTAAAAATCAATGTGAGTTTGACTCGACTGAAGTTTTTTCTTGTTGGGCACAATATTTGTTGAGGCTTGTGATGTTTCTGTTCTTCAGATATTTACTCTTATTTACACATTTGTTCCTGCTGCTGCTCGGAGGACAGGGGACAGTCGCCCTGAATAAACCGCTGTCAGTTTGGTGTAAACGTGTGTTTTTTTCAGGGCTATAACAAAGCCGTGGACTGGTGGGCCCTGGGCGTCCTCATCTATGAAATGGCGGCAGGTTACCCTCCGTTCTTTGCAGATCAGCCCATTCAGATCTACGAGAAAATTGTGTCTGGAAAGGTATTTAAACTTCAGAAGCTCTTATTAATTCTGTTTTAATACTTTTTTATTATTTGTTTTTGTATTAATATTTTTTATATTTTGTATTTATTATTTGTGTTTTTTTCTTATTTTTTTTATGTTGTTTTTTTTGTATTTTTTTTTTATTAATTATTTAATATTTTTTTTATTTATGTTTAATATTATGTAATTTTTTTGTTGAATTTACATTTGGGATTTGTTTTTTTTTTTTCTATTTTTTATTATTATTTTTTCTTGTAATTTTTTTCTTCTTTATGTCTTTATTTGTATTTTTGTATTATTATATTTATTATTTTTTATGATGTTTATTTTCTTTTGATGTCCAGGTACGGTTCCCCTCCCACTTCAGCTCAGACTTGAAGGATCTCCTGAGAAACCTGCTGCAGGTCGACCTCACCAAACGCTACGGGAACCTGAAGAACGGCGTCAGCGACATCAAGGGACACAAATGGTTCGCTACAACGGACTGGATCGCCATCTACGAGCGGAAGGCAAGACCACCCCAGACTCTGAGAAACAGAGTTAAAGACGTACTGATTTATAGATGTTGAGCTGGTTTGGTCGAGTTGTTTCTGTGATGCTGCAGATGCTCAGATAAAGTGATGTTCTGGTGTCGTCTGTGGGGGTCATGTTCTGGTGACTGGAGAATAGAGACTGGAGCAGGGCCGTTTGTGTTTGAACCTGGTGATTTCACAGCTCCGTGGTGGTGGTGGTGGTGGTGCTGCTGGTGGTCGTGGTGGTGGTGGTTGGAGTCGTTTGGAGATCAGTTTCACACTTCGCTCTGTCACGACGAGTGTCCGTGTGGCTCATAATGGGCAGTTTTGATTAATCAGTCGTTTTCTGCTGGACTTCAGTCATTGACCTGATCGTCAGATTCAGTGAGATCCTGGTAAACTTCCTGTGTGTTTTTTTTTTTAGATGTTTAGTCTTTGCTTTAAAGGTGCACTGTGTAACAGACGAAGGATCTGCTGCTTGTCTCCATGGAGATGATACTTTTTTCCACAGTATAGTTAAATATACTGTGTATGTGTCACTGTATCGGACTGATTTAGTCCTGGTTTAGTCCTGGTTTAGTCCTGGTTTAGTCCTGGTTTAGTCCTGGTTTAGTCCTGGTTTAGTCCAGGTTTGGTCCCTGGTTTAGTCCCTGGTTTAGTCCCTGGTTTGGTCCTGGTTTGGTCCTGGTTTAGTCCTGGTTTAGTCCTGGGTTAGTCCAGGTTTGGTCTCGGTTTGGTCCCTGGTTTGGTCCCGGTTCGATCTCGGTTTGGTCCCTGGTTTAGTCCCTGGTTTGGTCTCGGTTTGGTCTCGGTTTGGTCTCGGTTTGGTCCCGGTTTGGTCCCGGTTTGGTCCCGGTTCGGTCCCAGTTCGGTCTTGGTTTGGTCCCTGGTTTAGTCCCTGGTTTAGTCCCTGGTTTTGTCCCGGTTTAGTCTCGGTTTGGTCCCGGTTTGGTCCCGGTTTGGTCGCGTTTTGGTCCCGGTTTAGTCGACTTCTTCACAGTCTCTAAATGTAAATAGTCGTTTTGTTGAATATTATTTAATTATAAAGTCCTAAAAATCTGTGTTGGTTGAAATGACTTGGAGCAGTTTGACTCGACTGGACAGTTTTTTTTTTTTTGTCGGCACTTCTGATGTTTCTGTTCTTTAGATATTTACTCTTATTTCAAACTCTTTCTCTCTTTTCCTCTTTTCTGTTTGTGGAGAGGTTCAATGAAACTCATCACCATCACATCAATAACGTAAATGTAAATCTTTTATCTCTGCCTCATTTGCTCTCGGCGCGGCCATATTTTTCTTGTTCTGTGTCTGACCTCATTTCAACAAACTGTCTGATAAATCCAGTGACTGAGGGACGTGTGAGTGAAACGCCTTGAGCAGGGTCGACTTTGGTTCTGTTTTCGGTTCCATTCAGACCCAGGACTGATGTGACGATGCTGCTTCACTTTTACACACTTCAGGATCTAAAGTTGTAGTGGTAATGTCCAAACTCTTCCAAAATCTGTGAGCGATAACCAGTGGCTCAGTTGGTAGAGCATTTGTCCACTGTCCTGGGAACAACCTGGAGGACGTGTCTGGGGTGAGGGAAGTCTGTGAGTCCCTGTTTAGACCACTGCCCCTGAAAAAGGATGGAGAAAATCAGAATTAGAAATCACAAACTAGGGCATTGCAAATATTTGTATAGTTTTATATTTTTACTTCCTTCCATGTATTTGAGCAACATTTGTTCTGCTCCAGTCCAGATATTTCGTATAAGCAGCTCTGTCGGTCAAATAATCAGGTCCGAACATCAGGAAGTATGTGCTTATCATGCTAGTTGTTGTTAGCGTGACCATAACCGCAAACTTCACGCTGGAAAAGGTTTGAAAAGTGCTTATAAACTCATTAAGGTGAATAATTAGCCTGTTCAGAGTGCATAATATTTCTGTTTTTGTGTTTTAAGATCCGGTACAGCGCTTTTAAAATGTCTCGTTATTTGCAGCTTATTGATTTTTCTGTTTGTTTTTGTCTTTTCAAGGTGGAAGCTCCATTCATACCAAAGTGCAGAGGTCCGGGGGACACCAGCAACTTCGACGACTACGAGGAGGAGGAGATCCGCGTGTCCGTAACAGAAAAATGCGCTAAGGAGTTTGCCGAGTTTTAGGATGAGTGACCGTGGATATATCAGGGAAATAAGGGGGATCTTTGCACTCTTCAAAAAGACTTTGGGATGGAGCAGAGAACATTGGTTTTCTTCTTTTCAGATCTACAACATAGTCCTTTCCATTCCATTTCCAGCTCTACACGATCCTCCGGTGCCGATAATCTTCACTGTCACCTGCACCTGCTTTAAAGGCAGATACACCACTTTTTCTTTTCTACCTTTACTGTTTTTTACTTTCACGCAGTTAGTCTTGGATGTCGTATACCCCTTTTGAAATGTGATTTTTTTTTTTTTTTCAGTTTGAGAAAAAAACTGAGACAAAGGCCAACGATAGCCCACTCACAGTCCCGAGGTTGTGTGGAGGTTTTGGCGTGAAGGTTTCAGTGGCGGTGTGTTCCCTCTATGTTGGGTGATCTGTTACAATGGCCCGCTTTCAGAGCTAGTATTGTCCTATGTGCATATCATGTCAGTGTTTTTTGAAATCATGACCAAATCTAGTTCATTGGAAGACACCAGAAGAGAGGGTTTTGTTCCTTTCTTTGCTTTTGCCTTAGAGAGCCCAACGGTCTCGTCCAAAGAAGCGTCTGTGCCCCTGCAGACTTCTTCTTGGTGTTTGGACCGAGGCGCAGCAAGCCATTCTACTCAACGACAAACTCTGTTACATTAGAAAAACACATGAAGTCTATTTTCTTCGATCCTTCCGGGTCTGCTAGTTAAAATGTTCATGTTTGTATCGATTTTTTTGTTGCTGTGACTAACCTTCTATAGGCTAGTAGCAGAGCTGCACTGTGCCTGGAGAACATGGACATATTTCGTATCGTGAAAAATCGCCATTATAAAAGTCTAGTTTTATAATATCACAATAACAGATGTTTTGAGTACGTCCTTAAGCTGTAGGTTGGGCTTCTAAACCTTCAAACAGCACGTAGCCTATGCCACATCAGCCACGGGCCGGCAGTGTAGCAAACATAAAGGGAATCGAGCGACTCTTTCATGATATAAATATGTTTGCGTGTTTTATCCGCCGTGGTACAGTGCAGCCCTGCGCTCTTGTCATATTGGTCCAGTATTTCAGGTCTGCTTCTGAAGGCCGTCGTTACATTTGGAACCATATTGACGTAATGGAAAAGAATGGAATCCCTTTATTGGAGAAATGTTAAGTAAATGTTTTGGCTTTGTGCCTCGACATTGTTAAAGAAACTTTAAAAAGTAAAGGCAGAGTTTATAATATAATTAAAGATGTGAAAAAAATTAAATAAATGCGAAGAAAAATATTTATGATGTCCCTTTTTATCACCCACCAACAGATTTTTACTACATCTAAAGAATGTCAACCTTATGGTATTCACGTTTGAAGGCTTGGTTTTATCGCACACCTTTCCTCCCGTACACTGGCTGAATAAAGTGAGGACTGCTCCTTTGTATCACATGTAACCCTGTCATTGTTAAGCTCATTACATTATACGTATACGCATTGTTTCATATGTTTTTATTTATACACATTAGAGATGCTAATAAATTTTATTTTTAAAAGTGTTTAATTATGTCTATGTTGTGGATTGGGAGGGTGAAAACAAAACTGAAAAACGATTAAAATTATAATTCTGCTAAGTACCTGTAGCCCATAAATTAACTGTCTGAAATTAGTATAAAGTAAAATTGAATTTAGGTTAAAATAAATAAATAAATAAAGGGGGCGTAAACGTGACGTCACGAACGGACTTCCGGGTAACTCAATGACGATTAAAATAATAAATAATAACCTTTAAATTAATTGTCTGCAATTGTTTTACATTAATAAAAAAATAAAAATAAAAACTTAAAAAAACAAACCCCAAAAAAACCATAAAATTACAGGGGGCGCGGCTGTAGGTACTTCCGGGTAACTCAGTAAGGATTAAGATAATTTTGCTAATTGTTTGCATGAAAAAAATGAATTGTCTGAAATTGTTTCACATTCATGTAGAACCAAAACAAAAAACACTTAAAAATAAAAACATGTTAAAAAAAAAAAAAAAAAAAAAATACAGGGGGCGTGGCTGTAGTTACGAAGGAACTTTCGGGTAACTCAAAAACGATTAAAATAATAATTTTGCTAAATATTTGCATAGCCTTTAAATTAATTGTCTAAAACGGTTACACATTAATTTACAAACAAGAACAAAAAATTAAAACTAAAAAAAAAACATGTAAAAAAAAACAAAAACAAAAAACTGACTTCCGGGTCATGTAGTTTCGCGGCACACGTGGGGAGTTTGGAAACATGGCGGGTCTGGAGCTGTTGTCGGACCAGGGCTACCGTTTGGATGGAAGAAAAGCCACCGAGCTGCGGAAGGTCCAGGCCCGGATGGGAGTGTTCGCTCAGGCGGACGGGTCGGCGTACATCGAGCAGGGAAACACCAAAGCTCTGGCTGTTGTTTACGGGCCACATGAAGTAAGTAACACCGAGTTAGCTTAGCCGCATTAGCTACTCCCACTGCTACCACACAGCTAAAAAACAAATATCAGAAAGCGTTTAGTTTGTCATCATTTAGGTCTCAAATTAATGTTAAAGGGAATATATTTCGTGATTTTCTGATCTGTGTTCTTTTGTTTCTCCTCATCACAAACAGACCTGAATGTTTTATTTCATTCTCACATGTTTAACACACAACCCTGTAGATTTAGACTGAGTTCTTCTCTCAAAACACTGTTCCACCTTGTGATGTCATCATGTGGTGATACAGGAAGTGCTCCACTGTGTTTTTAAACGTCCTACACCTTCACTAGAAACATTTGATCATTTCAGTCCTGGAGTTGATGGTGTCTACTGGACTAAACTGACATCACAAGGTGGAACAGAGCATTTTGAGCTTTGGAGATGTTACAGACTATAATAAAGTGTTACTCAAACATGTGAATGAAACAAAACACAACTCCAGGTCTGTTTTTGAGGAGGGAACAGCGTTAGAACATGACTTAAATCTCAGTTTGAGTCATGAAATATTACACCAATACAAGTACAATTGCTCAGTTAAATTATTACTAAAGTATTGAAGTATTTGCTCAGTTAAATATAATTATAATATAAAGACAGACATTTGGATGGAATGGGTACACTGGAAACAGGAATTCCATCAGTTTATATTTTATATTTTCTAAACAAAAGCAAGAAAAGTCAGGTCAAATCTTGTTATAATTGAAGATATTGTGAACAACCTCTAAAATTGATTAAAGCGAAGTCACAACACAGATGCAACGATCTCTGGTGTGATCGATGCATTATTCAATATTACTGTTTTCTATATTTAATTATACCTGTTCAGCTGAACAGATGCCTGTGCATAGTAACTATAGGGCTCCATGTAAAGATGTAAACGACCTGCCTTTTCTTATTCCCAGATGAGAGGATCCCGAAGTCGCACTCTTCATGATCGTGCTGTTATAAATTGTCAGTACAGCATGGCCACGTTCAGCACAGCAGAGAGAAAGAGGAGACCTCACGGAGACAAGAAGTCCACAGAGATGAGCCTCCATCTAAAACAGACCTTTGAAGCAGCGATCCTGACCCAGCTCTACCCACGCTCCCAGATAGACATTTTTGTCAAGGTCAGACATGGAGGACTCGAGTTCGGGACTCGTAGGGTGACCGCCTCAAAAAGTCATAAAAGTGGGATGGGTCATGGGACTTGGTGGAACAGATGCAACTTGTTATTACCTAGAATAACATGTAGATTATGTAAGTCTACCGTGTGTAGTGTTTTTTTATTAGGCTATAGTTCTTCAATAGGTTTACAATATAAGTGGTGCATTATTAAGTTAATCATACAACTACACTGTTCTGTGGGTTATAGTGGTGAGATTTAGATTTTTAGTCAGATGAAAAATGAACCATTAACCCTGTCACGGTTCCACTGCTGCTGTTTATGATGGCTATAAAACATAAAATTTTTCATATATTTGAGTGACTGGTATTTTTCTTAAATCAAAGGTGGAAATCTGTCATCAAACCTTTTTATTAGTAGTTCTCTCTAGTCTTTCAAAGTTAAGGTTTAATAGGAGTAAAACACCCGGTGGATACAATGCAATAGAGCCTATGTGCACGCACCAGACATAGTATTGAATTTATCAGCTAAAACAAATTAAATTAAAGATGAAAAACATAATTTTAAAGTTGTTTCTCTTTCTCCAGATCCTGCAGGCAGATGGAGGAAACTACAGTGTGTGTGTAAATGCTGCTACTCTGGCAGTGATTGATGCGGGGATCCCGATGCGGGACTACGTTTGTGCTTGTACAGTTGGTTTTGTGGACGAGACGCCGCTGGCCGACCTCTGCTACACAGAAGAGAATGGAGGGGTCAGCTCACTGGCCTTAGCTCTGCTGCCCCGCGGTGGACAAATCGCACTGCTTCAGATGGATGCCAGATTACATCAAGATCATCTGGAAACCATGATGGAGGCTGCAATGACGGCCTGTAAAGGTGTGAGCAAGGTGCTGGACGAGGTCGTACGACAGCATCTGCAAGAGGCCTCAGCGCACAGCAGAGACTGAAGGACCACGGCTGATACGAGAACATGGACCTGTTGAACCAGTTACACAGCTGCTGTGATTCTGTTGGAGTTCAGCTTATGCAACATCGTTCATGTTTGTCATCATTGATCAGAGCAGGAATTTATCATGGATCAAAAAGTATTGAACTGGACACATGGTAAAGCTCAAGAGTGTAAATACGTCAGTGCATTTTTGTAATTATACTGTTTGTTTTCAATAAATGTGACTATTGCTGTGAATCAATACACAGTACACTTAAGAACATGGGTTAATTGATCAATATTTTTATAAATGGAAGCATTCTGCAAAAAATAACATTTTATTAAAAATATATAAATCCCAACCATGTCACACTTCTATTAACCTTTTATGGAACAGCTGTTTAAGGGCACGTTTTGGACAAATTATTTAACTGGTGGAACAACTACATGGTTTTTCAGCCATGTGCATTTTTGCAGGTGTCTCTCCTATTTGTGCCATAATCCCCCTCTGTTTTTATTCACCTTTCGTGTTCACATATATGCATAGTGTCTGTCTTTAAATTGTTATTTTTCTCTAAAATGTATTACATATATTGTTTGTTAAATTGTATGGATTTTTAATTCATACAAAAAAATAAATAAATCCATGACACAAGAGGGAACCACTAGCGCTGTGTCCAAAAGCTCTTGTTTCCTCCGGTTTTCATTTTGAGCGATACATAATTCCCCCTCAAATTCAGCTGTCGTCGTTTCAAACAGCCAGAATATCTCCTCTGCTGCCTGGAAGTAGCCACAATCAGCCGCTCATTCACTAAAGTTCTCTGCGTTTGATTTCGAGATATTTTTAAAAACTTTTTATTGTGAGTTCCGGGCAGGATTTGTTTCCGGTCCGTCAGTTTTTCTGTCCCCCGAAACAAGGAAGTAGCGCAGTAGCACCAGCAGCAAAAATATTCATTTTTACAGCTGGATGTCACTCCCTGTGAGGTGTAAATAGGTATGTCTTCATTTATATTTCTACAAAATGAATAGTTTTAGAGATAAATAATCACTCTCACTTATAAATGCGTTCTTTAAAGTGTAATTGAGACTGTTTGTAAATGAATGGTGGCACAATGGCTGTTTCACTGTAGATCAATGACATTAAAATCACATTTGGATAAATATATGCGTGTATTAGAAGACAGCATACAAAAAGTAAATATTGTACATTGCTGAGTGATTTGTTTATTTTGAATAGTAGACAATATGGGGCTCCTGTCCGACCCAAACAGAAGAAGAGCTCTGATCACTCTCCTCACCCGCCTCAATGCTCCCATCTGGTAAATCCTCATTATTTACTATGTGCTGTAACGTGCAGCCAGGATGTTCTGACTGTGATTCTCTTGTCTGTCCTCAGTGTGGTCTGCTACATGGCGGGTGTGGCCTGGTTCATGGGACTCGCCTTTGAGCCGTTCACTCTGAGGACCTACATGTCAGAGAACGCCATGGGCTCCACGATGGTAGAGGAGCGTTTTCCTGCTGGAGAGAGGGCTCTGGCCACGGGCAGGGAGTTTGCAGCTCACAAGAGGAAAGCTGGGTGAGGAAAGAACATTTGAGTGCAATACAATATGTTATTATAGTATTATTACATTACATGAAAGGCAGTTTCATATTTGGTTTAATATACTTCCCTCAACCCCAGCATTTTGGTGAGAGCAGTTCAGGTTTCAGTAATGCTGTTGTATAATTGTTAGGTTGTAAGGTATTTTCTAGCAGTGCAGAACTATGTCAAACTGGTATTTTGATTTACTAATGCTAAGGTAAATAACACGTGCCCATCAGTGGACATGGAAGGCCACATTTCTCATCTGTAGCCCCTCTCACTAAGGAGTGTGTGACCCCCAGTCTGAGAGGGTTATAAAACGCTCACCTAGTTCGAATTTGTTAAAATTTCTTAATGTGTAACACTGCAGACCAGAAGAGGACCCACCTTACACACAAGCACATACACATTGAGACACTATAAAAGCTGCACATCTCAGGACTCTCTCTTCTGTCCTTTCTGGAGATTCCGCTGCTGCGTTGTTCATTTTACCTGTGTGGAACTCATCAAAAAACTTTATGTTCCAGAGTCTTGGCCCTCTTTGACACTTACACCAGAAACAAACATTCTTACATTATATTTATGCCTTTTTGAGAGCTTATACATAATTAAACCTCACCATAAACTTACACAAAGACTAAACAATATGTATATCTATTTTACTGAATGAGTAATTATTATTTTCTTATATTTGTTGGAAAATGTGTCTACTCTTAGTTGATGAATGACAGTTCTACATGTGTCCTGATTGTGTTTTTCAGTGGAATGCCAGTGGATTGGCTGGTGAAGACCATGCAGGCTCGCGGGCTTGAAGTGTTCACCCAAAGATTCTCACGCACTCTTCCTTTCCCCGATGAAAACAAGGAGAGATATGTCAGTTCATCTGATCGTTGAGCACTGTAATAAAAATGTGTACTTAATTATAAATATTAATTGAGTTTTGAATGTAGATGGTTAAAGGCACAAACGTGTATGGAATCCTGCGAGCCCCCAGAGCTCCACGGACAGAGGCTCTGGTGCTGAGCGCCCCCTGCAGTCCAGGAGAAAACAACAACCAGGCTGTGGGCTGCTGCTCGGACTGGCACAATACTTTAGAAGTAAGTCATGTATAAAACACACAGGGGGATGGTAATTCAAAACAAGATCCACTCATTTACACGTATAAAACGAGTTACTCCATCTTTAACCACAGCAAAAGATGAAGTTTAAATCTGTCAACTGGACAAATCACTCCTACAACTATTTGTCCAGATGACAGATTTAAACTTTGTCTTTTGCTCTGGATCAGACCTGGACGACTGAGGGTTTACACAGACATCTTTAATGATACTTTATAATTGTGCAACACCCGTCTTATATCTTCTTACAAATAAAATTAGGCCATATGTCTGTTAAAAGTTTTGGTCCAGTTTAGTTTCACATCGGGTGCGTTCACACTCGGCGCATTCACCACTTCAAAATTGGGACTAAAGTAGAACTAAACTCAAAACTAAACATAGACTAGACCAGAACGAAACAAGGGCTAAAACATGAAGAAACCAAGTCCACATCAAGACAAAAATGGGCTCAATTTAGGACCAAATAATGAGAAGTTATTATTTGATGAAAAGCTGCATTTCGCTTATCCACCACAAGATGCTGCTATAGAGCTGAAAAGTCACTCACAAAAAAGTACTTTTTAAAGAGTAAATGGTCATATTTTTATACAGCGCTTTACCACCTTCAAGGCTCAAAGTGTCTGACATCAGGAACCACTCACACATTCACTCACACATTCACTCACACATTCACTCACACATTCATAGACCACACTGGGGGCGAGGCGGGTTAAGTGTCTTGCACAAGGACACAATGATAGTATTCATCTGTCAGAGGACAAACATTCTACCAACTGTCACCTGTTAAAATAACTTTTTAAATACACAAATGTTCATAATCATTCATATATACATAACTTGTATTTTGTTATTTATGAATAACTAATGTCATTCCATTCTGTGATTAACAGATCAGATTTATTGGGCTAAAGACATCATATTCCTGGTGAACGAACACGATCTGATTGGGATGCAGGCTTGGCTGGAGGGCTATCACCACACCAACACCACAGGTACACGTCTAAAACTACTTCATACTTTATATATTACTTACACTGTATATACCAGACTCTGAAACAGGTTCAGATTTAACCACAGTGTGAAACTCCTGCTTGTTTCAGGGATGGACTGGTCTCCTCTTCAGGGTCGTGGAGGTTCAATCCAAGCGGCTCTGTCCATAGAACTGAGCAGTGACGTTGTGACGAGTTTAGACCTCGTCCTGGAGGGTCTGAACGGGCAGCTTCCCAACCTGGACTTGGCCAATCTTTTCTACGCATTTTGCCAGAAGATTGGAGTCCTCTGCACCATCCAAGGAAAGGTAGAGTTTATTTAGATCGCACGTTTAAATCTGATGGTGCGTTTAACTGAAGCTGATTTAAAGTGGATATGGCTTTGGTTTTTAGGTTTTGTTCTATATGTTTCTTGGTTTGGTGGGATAATTGCTGTGGTAAATATTTATCATAGTTTTACATTGGTTAAGTGGCAGGTTGTGGAAAGAAAAAATGAAAGGTGTAAACATAGAGGAAGTGTTGCTGTTGCTGTTGTTGTTCTAAAAGTGGCGTCCAAAATTCAGGGACAATTTAAGTTTAAACCTTCATTTAACAACACAAAGATTTATTTTTATTAGTCTAATTATTACAACAGCGCCCCCCAACCTCA
The DNA here is from genome assembly GCA_019594935.1 of Periophthalmus modestus. Lineage (NCBI taxonomy): Eukaryota > Metazoa > Chordata > Actinopteri > Gobiiformes > Gobiidae > Periophthalmus > Periophthalmus modestus. The sequence goes on from JAIEZT010000026.1 coordinate 1,376,694, forward strand.
CTGTTGGCGTCACTATCCAGTTTTATCTCTATTTTCCTCAAGTCGCAATAAAATGAATAAATATTTAAAGATGAGGCAGTGGACAGTGAGCTGCAGGTGGGTCAGAGGTCAGAGGTCAGAGCTCAGGGGGTTAGGGTCAGACAGTGGACAGGGAGCTGCAGGTGGGTCAGAGGTCAGGGGTCAGAGGTCAGGGGGTTAGGGTCAGACAGTGGACAGGGAGCTGCTCACAATGTTAAACACGACGCAAATAAAAAGAAAACTTCTGCGTTTAGAGACATGTTTGTGTCTCAATGCTAAAGCTAATGCTAATTTTGAACCATTAAAGTTATTCAAACAACACAAACTGAAATATTCAACATTTAAAAATAATTGCATAGTCTTTAAGGTTGTTTATTTTGTGTTTTCTGATTTTAATAAAAGTGACTGTTAGCGTTGAGACACAGTGAGCTAGCTAGCGTGCTACTGTGCACATGGCCTATTTCTGGCACTCGCTAGCATAATAGTTGCTAGGTAACAGCTATGGAATTACCCGCATGTCCCAGTATATCAGATCTGCTACAAGTAAAATGATAAACTTCAAAAATAAAACAATAAAAAATAAGTAAAATAAATTGTTGAAATGAGCAGTTTAATGTTTCATATGCACTTTGTAACTAATGTTAATAATAATAATAATAATATCTTTTCTGTGTAGCTGCAGAGGAACGACTGGGACAGTGTGTCGGGCTACAGTCACGCCGTCCAGACGATGATGCTGATGGTGATAAAGCAGGCGAGCGGTCGGCCCTGGGGAGACCACGGCCTGTTTCTGCGCTACCACATCGAGGCCGCCAGCATCAAAGGAATCAACAGCTTCAGACAATACAAGACGGACGCCACCACTATCGGCAGGTCAGAGCCCACGGACACGCCGCTCAGCTCACGGTTTATGTTTGTACTATTTTATATACACACGAAGACATCAAATATATGAAGTAAGATATTAAACGTTTTTCCTTTACTACATAATTCAATAAAACTACTGTATTTTCTGGACTATAGTCGCTCTGGAGGATAAGTCGCACCAGTGAAAAATACAGAATAATGAAGAAAAAAACATGTTTAAGTCGCATTTTTGGGGGAAATTTATTTTAACAAAATCCAAGACCAAGAACAGACATTTTATCTTTAAAGTCAAGTTATAATAATCAGAATAAAATGTGTAAGAACAGGCTGAATATCAGAACATCAGGCTGACGTCACACATTTATATTTCTTCATGAAGCTCAGACAGAACTGACACGTGTCTGGTTTGTTCACGTCAGATATTAACAGTTAATCACAAACTAAAGCAGAAAAAACAACAAGTTTACTCTGGATCTCAGTCCAAAAATCACTAAATCCACTGAATTCTTCATCCTCGTGTCGAAGATGAACAACTCCACCAACTCCAGAAGAAGATGAAGCTCCTCTTCCTCTTCTGTGAGGCTCAGACTGATACAACTGTAGAGCGCCCCCGTGTGGTGTCACTGTGACAAGAACCAACATGTGACATTATATTTGAATCATTTCACATATAAGTCACACCCGACAAACTATGAACAAAAGACACTTATAGTCAGAAAATACGGTACATGTTCTCAACAAAACAAAGGGACAGTGACAGTGGCTCAGTTGGTCGAGGGTTTTGTCACTGATCTGAAGGTTGTCGGTGTGATTCCATCTCCCACAGATAAATACTGTTGTTGTGTTTTTGGGCAAGACACTTAACCCACTCGCCCCCAGTGTCTGTTACACTGGTGTGAATGTGACCATTTACTCTGAGGATATCAAATAATAAGTTAAATAATTCTTCTAAATAGTTTTTTTTTATTTTTTATTTTCTTTACTAAAAATGATGTAAAAAAATACTTGGTAGTTATTTAACTGATTTTCTTTGCTACATAACTCCATATATCTCGCTTCATAAATATTTAGTTTGATATATTTGATGTCTCCAAACGTTTGACTGGTCGTATATATAAAATAAATTGTTAGGAGATTTTGGAGAGTTTTGAATTGTCCGAATTGTTCCACAGTTTGACTTTACACTGATCTATCGCCATGGAGACAAGCATGTGGTGGACCCTCACCTGGAAAAGTTACATAGTGCATCTTTATGAAGCAGCTTTCTTAATAAACTGACTGATTTTTCTTGTATATTTGAAATACGTTTGTTTGTTTGTTTGTGAACTTGCTAGACCAATTTATGGGTCAGATCTGTGGAAAGGCGGCACTATCACAGTGATAATGTTTTTCACGGTATTTTTGAGCAATAAAAACATCTGTAATTTTTAAGTACAAGATAAATACGTTTAATGCCGTACTGTGAAGGATTCAAGGCAACACTGTGGTCGTGAAGTGACTTGTACGTCTCCATGGAAACAAGTACATGGCAGAAAAGTTCCGTAGTACACCTTTTCACGCTGCATTCTCTTGTGTCTCTTTTAGACTTCTGGAAGGAATGTACCGTAAGCTGAACAACCTCCTGGAGCGTCTTCACCAGTCGTACTTCTTCTACCTGATGCCGTCCCTGTCTCACTTCGTCTCTATCGGGTACTACATGCCCGCCTTCGGGCTGCTCGCCGCCATCCTCTTCATGAGAGTATCCTTTAAACCCGATCAAACACGTGAAAGTGAAGAGAACAACGGGGGGGAGCAGCAGTAATTTATTTGAATAAGTTGTTTTATTTGTTTTTTTACTAAAAGTAGAAAACAAATAGTTTGTACACAAGGTGATTCAGTGTTTTACAGAATAAGAAAGACTTTAAAATCACAATACAACAAACAAAAACATAAATAATCATAAATACTCATCATAAAATGAACATTGAAAGGTTTTATTCTGCACTTTTCTCCTTTAGTCACAGGCAGCTAAACAGAACCGTTTGAGTCTGGATTTAAACATCGTCAAAGTCGAGTCTGAGTCACATCTTCAGGATTTAGCTGCAAGAAAACTCAAACGATGATTCACCAGGTTTAGTCCTGGTTTGGTCCTGGTTTAGTCCTGGTTTAGACCTGGTTTAGACTTGGTTTGGACCCGGTTTAGACCTAGTTTGGTCCTGGTTCAGACCTGGTTTAGTCCTGGTTTAACCTGGTTTAGTCCTGGTTTATTCCTGGTTTATCTTAACCTTACTACTTAACTATTCAGGAAAGGTTCATCTCTGTCCTGTGAATGTGACGTTTTTTAGTAAACTTAACCTGCTGTAGTTTCGATACCAGTTTTAGTATCGATTAGTGTCTGATTTTCAATACTTTTTACTCTCTTACATGGCACAGAAGTCACTATTTTAAAATGGTAATTGTTTCAGATGCAAACATCGATCCACATCATGACCTGCTGAATAATCACTGCCCTTAACAATAAAACAGGCCTTAGATCTTTGGGTTCAACTGACGGCTCCCCCACTGCCACCAGAAGAGGGCGCCGCTCACGTTAAACAAGTCGGCAACATTTCATGATTCTTCTGTAAATAACAAACACATTCTCACTTTACACATGTGATAATAACCGTCGTTGTGCTGTGTTCAGTCCAGTCCCGGGGTCCTGTCGGTGTTGACTCCTCTGGTGATCAGTCATGTGACCGGAGCGGCGCTGTACTCACTGCCCATCCACTTCCAGCAGGTGGCAGTAGAGCACTTCCCCGTGTCTGAGACTGAGGCGGTGGTGCTGACGGCGATCGCGGTTTACACGGCTGGACTGGCACTACCACACAACACACACAGGTACAAAACTCAACGTGTGCGCTCAAATACAACTTATTTTGTGTCTTATTCATTTATTTTAAAGACGGTTTGGCCCAAGTAGGATTTTTTTTTTACTGGACAGAGGAGAACAGATATTTGTTAAACTGCATCTGTGGTACCAGGCGTATGGCAGAAACCACTTTAAAATCTGCTTAAGTACAGATATCTACTTGGAAATTGTAAAAATACAGTAGAGAGACGTAACAAAATAAGTTGTATTATAGTTTTTATCTGACAATATTCACTTTTATAAACAAATCAAATCCTGATTTACCGCAGCGCTGCTCAGTGCGACTTCAGATTCATTCATAAATTCAGTGCAGATCTCATAGTAAATGATGTTTTCTGTTTATTCCCACAGTTCACTCGTCAGGTCTGTGCTGTAAATGTGGGTTTGAACCTGTGTCGCTGGTGTTTCGTGCATGTGTGTGTGAAATCTGAGTTTTAGAGTAACTGCCTGTGTCGCCTCGTACGGCTGCGTCTGATAACACGGACTGAGACTGTGGTTTTTATCTTTTAAAGGGGCCGTGTTACGCTGTTTTCTGATCTGTTCTAATGTTTCCTCGTCACAAACAGACCTGGAGTTGTGTTTTTTTGTTTCATTCACATGTTTAACACACAAACCTGCAGATTTAGACTGGAAAACACTCACACACACCTTCATTTCTAGAGTCATTTGGATCATTTACAAACCTGGAACTGACCAATCTACTACTGAACTAAAGGTAAAAGGAGCTGTTCACTTAAATCATGAAAAAAAAACAACAGAAGAAGAAGAAAACTGGACTTAAAAGTAAATATGTAGAACTATTCTCCTCAAAATATGAACAAAATAAAACATAATGAACAAAAACTTACAGATCGACTGATATTTTTGGTCAGATTTTGGTTATTTTCCCCAAATAGTTTCGTTTAAATTCACTACAAACTCCCCGGTTTCACTCACACATGTTCTTCAGACTGAAAACACTCTGTTCCACCTTGTGATGTCATCATGTGGTGACACAGGAAGTGCTCCACTGTGTTTTTAAACCTTAATTTTTAGAATCATTTGGTTGATTTCAGCTCTGGAGTTGCCACTTATCTCGACTGAACTAACGGTAAAAGTAGATGTTCACTTGGAAACTACCACTTCATGACATCACAAGGTGGAACAGAGCGTTTTAAGCTTTGGAGATGTTACAGACTAATTGTTATGAGCTGCTTTGTCCAGAGGTGGTGGCACTTAACGAAATGGTGTAAAAAACAGGAGCGTGGAGACATTTTCAAGACAATAAATCAGATTTATTGTGACAGAAAGTAATGAAAATGTGTAAAGTAAATAACTGGATAATACGAAAAGTGAATGAAACAAAACACAACTCCAGGTCTGTTTGTGACGAGGAAACAGCTTTAGAACGTGACTTTAAAGCTACAACAGTCAGTTTTGTGTAATACAGGCCCTTTAAAAACATTAGCAAAGACTAAAATCGTTCAGCTTTGTTATATTTAGGGCTGGACACTTATGGAATTTTGATCAAGATCATTTCAAAACGTCAAAAAAAAATCAGCCCTGAAAGACGTTTTTATTTTGTTTTTTGTTGGGATTGAACAATGAAACTGTAATCATTCGTTTTACCGTCTCGTCCTTACTGCACCTGGACCTCTGCTGTGCTCTACGTAGCGGCGCCCTCTTGAGTTGAGTGTGTGTGTTGCAGGCTGCTGTCTGGAGAGGGCACGGAGCAGGGCTGGAGGGTGCTGAAGCTGGTGGCGGTGCTGTACCTGGCCGTGCTGCTGGGTTGTACCGCTCTCATTAACTTCTCCCTGGGCTTCATTCTGGCTCTCACCCTCGTGCCCATCGCTGCCTTTGTCACGCCACACGTCCCCAAGTAAGAAACGAATTCAGACTTTCAAAACTGTTCCTGTTTCCTATTCCTATTAGACGTGGTCCCTGGTTTATCGTGGGGGTCACGTTCTAAAAATAACCTGCATTATTTTTTACAATTATTCTCTATGTTTTGCTGTAAAACTCCTCACCACAAACTTTATACACTTTTCTGACTGATGGACAATGGTCTACAGTCCCTGCAGCCAAAGGACGCCTCACCACAAATGGTCTACAGTCCCTCAGCCAATCAGGTCGCAGAACACAATGGTCTACAGTCCCTCAGCCAATCAGGACGCAGAACACAATAGTCTACAGTCCCTCAGCCAATCAGGACGCAGAACACAATGGTCTACAGTCCCTCAGCCAATCAGGACGCAGAACACAAACACAATGGTCTACAGTCCTTTAGCCAATCAGGACGCAGACACACAATAGTCTACAGTCCTTTAGCCAATCAGGATGCAGAACACAATAGTCTACAGTCCTTTAGCCAATCAGGACACAGAACACAATAGTCTACAGTCCCTCAGCCAATCAGGACGCAGAACATAATGGTCTACAGTCCCTCAGCCAATCAGGACACAGAACACAATGGTCTACAGTCCTTTAGCCAATCAGGACGCAGAACACAATAGTCTACAGTCCTTTAGCCAATCAGGACACAGAACACAATAGTCCACAGTCCCTCAGCCAAACCAGAGAAGAATAAACTCAAACGGTCAATCTGAAGATGTCGGTGTAAAAGTAAATCTTCTTCCTCTTGTCTCCTCAGGGTCCTGTCAGCGTTCATCCTGGTCTTCCTGAGTCCAGCCTGCACGCTCCTCTTCTCCGTCTTCTTCTTCCAGGAGCTGCAGGAGATGCCCGTGAGCTTCCAGGAGGGTTGGATGCTCTTCCTGTCCGTCATATCCCAGGGGATTCTGGACCACTCCCTGTACGGCTCCCTGGTCTACCCCCTCATCTCCCTGCTCGTCTACCCCTGCTGGCTCCTCTTCTGGAACATCCTCTTCTGGAACTAGAGCCCACGATGGTGAGATTCGAACGGGAAATGAACAAATTCACTGGTCAATTTGAATGACTTTTGAATTAACCGATGCTCAAACACCTCCTGGGTCAAGAGTATAGCGCCCTCTACTGATAATGAGGACTCTGGGAATGTAGGTAACTTTTTGTTTTGAGAAAATTCATTCTGTCAAGTGGACAAAAGTTTGACCATAGACTGTATAAAGTGGAGTATAATGTGGAGGCTAGCGGGTTAGCTCCGTCTGTTCTTCTTGGTCAGATGCTGCTGGACACTGCCGTATGTGAAGGGAGGAGCTAACGACACTGAAACAAACCGACAGTTTACAGAATCTTCTGAACTTCAATCCTACTTTTGCCTTTTTGACAGAAGTGAATTTTCTTTTGCTGTGGAATCTACCTGAACGAGGCATTACACAGGAGCATGTGTGTATGAAATGCTCACTGTATATTTATTGAAATTATAATTTTGTAATGTTTTTCTTTTTATGTTTTCAGCATAAGATTGAAACCCAAGTCTAAAATCTTTTTCAACAAATAATTAAAAACTTCTCCTCACACAGTTGTTAAGGTTCAAACAGTTGGAGCTCAACAGTGAGTCTGCTCCGGGTCCAGAGGTGAATTATTTCATTCATTTTTCACAGACTTTTTGAAAAATTCATATATTAAAGAATTCAAAAATATCGCGGAAGTTAACCAGCTACGCGCTAACCAGCTACGCCACATACATGCTAACCACTTACATGCTACCACCACTTACACGCTAAACGCGCTAACCCCTACGCGTTAACCAGCTACGAGCAAACCAGAGCTACATGCTAACCACCTAGCTACGAGTTAACTGATCCATAACGAGTTTTTTTAAGTCCCAAAAGGCCGTTTAAAATTTAAAATGCAAGATTCTGCTAAGTATTTTAATAACTTGACTGTTTCTGAAACTTTATGAACAGATTTTAAATAAAATTATAGTCTTGTCGTCATTAAATCTACATAATTTATTCCCAACCAAGCTTTCAAACTTTTAATATACATTTTTTTCAGAAAGTCTGAGAAAACTGAATGTGAAATTTCGTTCTGGATCGTTAGCGTGGACTTTCTGGTTCAGCCATTGGAATATTTAGCTTTTCTTTCTGTTGATGATTTAACAGTTGAATAGTGAAAATGTTCAGCACCTACAATAAAGTAAAAACTATTTTAAAATATTTTCACCTTTTATAGTAAGAGAGGGAAATTATTTACAACACATGACGCTTAGAGAAGAATAACATTACACTAAACTCATGTACGGAGCCCGGCGTGGGACATTTGCAAAATAGTATCACGTTCCCACAGGATATTATCTTGAGGGAACGAGATATTATTTTATTTTTTGAGTTAAAGATCTTGTGCGCTCGTGACAGTATGTCTAGAAATGATTATGTTCCCTCAATATATTTTTTATTTTGTTAATATTATTCTTGTCCTTAAGTCGTCTTCGGGGCTCCGTACAAATGTTAGCTGTTTTGCCTTAATATGAAATGTTAATGTTCTTTTTGCAGTTTTTTATTTGTATATTATGGGAGGTGGTTTGTGTCTGACTACTATATTTTACTGCCTTTTTAATGTTTTTTTATTTATATTGTTGAAATAAAATGTGAAATAAATGTTTTTTTTTTATTTTGTTGGGAAAAAACTGAACTATTTATTCACATTAATTCCTAAAAGCGTTGTCAAAAGTAGTGAAGTGCTCATCCTCTCATTTAAAGTTGTCGGTTCAAATCCCCAAAAAATAAAAAGTGACATTCGCTCTGTAGCTGAATCGCGTTTATTCAGTTTGTACAGCATCATGTTCAAGCAGATCCTTCCAGACAGAATCAAGTAAATTAGATGAACAGTGAAAATGTACATCCTTTGCACAATCTCTGTTAAAAATAATACACTTAATACAATGTTATAAAAATTAAAAGCACTTGACAAACCCTGTAAACATCCTCCCTCCTCCCGTCGCTCCCGTTCACGTCCGATAGGGTTAAAATGGCACCAGCTGCAGTTTAAACAGTTTGGTACAAGGCTTATTTTATTTTTTCACTTCACTCCTACCGTCTCGTATCACAAAATGTCCCACAAAATCTCCAATTCCTCAGACCACATATTAGCACCCCCGTTAAAATAAATAAAAAGCAGTCTTGTGTTTTGTCTCCACAGCACGACAAGCCTAAAATAAATAGTTTTGCTAAAAATCGGGGTGATGTCGTCTATAATGTGGCTATGAAGGCTGCGGGTTTCATGCTACAGTGTCCCGCAGACAGTGCACGTCCCCACGGAAACAGGCTGCGCTCACAACAGTGCGAACGTGTGGTCAACGTGCAGGTTTAAAGACGTATTATGGAACTTTTCTGGTGGTATGGCGTTAACCTGGCGTCTATCTCCATGGAGACCAGCAGATGGCGCCACCAGAGCCAGTTTAAGGTGTTTTTTTTTAAGCATTATAAAGACAAACAAAAGCAGGATCGTCAAGTGGAATGCCATAGTGTGAAACATTCCAAGCAAAGTCAGAACATCTCCATGGAGACAAGCATGTGACTCAATCAGATGCAGTTACGAGTCAGGTCTGTGAAGAGGTGATCCTCATAGTCACAATGCAAGATTTTCAAGGTGTTTTTTAAGCATTATAAAGACAAATAAAAGCATGATCATCAAGTTGAATGCCATAGTGGGAAACATTCCAAGCGAAATGAGAACCTGGTGGAGTCACCTACTTGTCTCCATGGAGATGTTAAGTTACAAGTCAGATCTGGGAAAAGGTGACCCCACTCACAGTCAGGTGTTTTTTAGCATTATAAAGACAAATAAAAGCAGGATCGTCAAGTGGAATGCCATACTGTGAAACATTCTAAGCAAACTGAGAACATCTCCATGGAGACAAGCACGTGACTCAATCAGGTGCAGTTACGAGTCAGATCTGGGGAACGGTGATCCTACTCAGTTAGAATGCAAGGTTTTCAAGGTGTTTTTAGCATTATAAAGATAAATAAAAGCAGGATCATGTTAAATGCCATAGTGTGAAACATTCCAAGCAAAGTGAGAACATCTCCATGGAGACAAGCACATGACTCCACCAGGTCCAATTACAAGTCGGATCTGGGGAGAGGCGGCTCCACTCACAGTGAGAATGCAAAGTTTAAGGTATTTTTTAGCTTTATAAAAACATAATCATCAAGTGAAATGCCACACTGAAACATTCCAAGCGAAATTATAACATCTCCATGGAGACAAGTAGGTGGCGCCACTAGGTCCAGCTACAAGTCGGATCTAGGGAGCGGTGGCTTCCCCAACATTTATAATTCAAGGTTTCCAAGGTATTTTTTTGCATTATAAAGACACAATCAAATAAAAGCGTGGTCAGTGTGGTGAATGCCAGACGGTGAAACATTCCAAGCAAAGTGAAAACATTTCCATGGAGACAAGTAGGTGATGCCACCAGGTGAAGTTACGTGTCAGATCTGGGGAGGGGCGACTCCACTCAGAATGTGAGGTTTTCAAGGTGTTTTTTTGCATTATACAGACATAATCAAATAAAAGCGCGGTTATTACGGTGAATGCCAGACTGAAACATTCAAAGCAAAGTGGTAACATCTCCATAGAGACAAGTGGCAGATACAACACTGGAAAAGTTACATACTGCGTCTTTAAACGTGTGAGACGTTAGTATATAGAGTTAGAATACTGAACTTGGTCTTATGCTCCTCTAAACAAACATGGTACATCTGAAATAGAACTAGTGATTAGAATTTTAGAAAATGTAGTGAGCCGTTTGTTGTTTACTCTCAGATCTGAGCTCAGCCCCAGATTCTTTTGATTCTTTTGATTCTTTTGATTCTTTCGATTGATTCTTTACAAGGAATGAGTCAAACTGGGACAAACAGCCGAGGACTTTTTGTGGCTTTACAAACAAACTGACAGATTCATTTTTGGAACAATTTCAAAAAAATCATTCCTTCCCGTTTTTTAGCTTTTGTTCTAAGATTGGTGACTCGTTATAAAATAATAGTCTCTGTGCACAACAGCGCCCTCTACCTCACTGTTAGCGTCACTACTTCCTGTCCAGTTTTACCTCTATGAGGCTTTTGCCGATTCACATTAAAATGAATAAATATTTAAAGATGAGGCAGTGGACAGAGAGATGCAGGTGGGTCAGGGGTCAGAGGTCAGAGGTCAGGGGGTTAGGGTCAGACAGTAGACAGGGAGATGCAGGTGGGTCAGAGGTCAGGGGGTTAGAGTCAGACAGTGGACATGGAGCTGCAGGTGGACGTCACTGACATGTTAAACGCTCCACAAATAAAATGACTTCACCAGAGACACTTCTGTGTTTAAAAGAGGCATGTTTGTGTCTCAATGCTAATGCTAATGCTAATTTTGAGCTGTCAACTGTATAAAGACGTGGACTAAGTGAGTGTGACGTCACCCACAACGTTCGGCTCCAAATGAAGCTCATCGACGCTACCGCTGCTTTGGAAGGGAGTGAGCACTTAGCAATGCTGCCAATTGTCTGTTGCTGACGTTAGTGGGAAAGAAGGACCTGATGTGTCTGTTATTAATGTTCATATGTTGATTTACAGACACAGAGTGAAATAAAAACCCCAGGATCATGTAGAGGGTTAATACGAACATTTAAGACCAAAATGAGTCTGACAGCAGCAGGTTCAGAGAGAGACACAGTTTTTACACAGAAAGTGAACTGGAGCCAGAGTCGATGGAGCCGGATGCCCATGATCACTTCCTGTTAGTTTAGCTCTGTCCATTTACATAAACAGTCTATATTTTGAGCCATAATAAATATTAAAACAATACCACAAACTGGAGCATTACATATAAACATAATTCATTTGAATGTTCACTGGTTGTTTAAGTTTTCACATTTTAAAAGTGACTGTTTGGAGACAGTGAGCTGCTGTGCACTGAGCCTATTGTCAAAATCAGGAGATTGAAAATTTCTGTAGATTTCTAGATTAAAGATTTTACAACAAACGGCGTTAAAAAGCACCAGGAGTTAGCACAGAGTGAACGCAGCCGTGTGAGAGTTAAACAGTGGGACATTGACCCCGTAGACTGTATATAAAGTGTATGGTTTACCTCCATTCTGTGTCAGATTATACAACATGAATGAACATATCAGACAGTCAGCTACTGCCTAAACCAGCGTCTGCCCGCTCCTCTCTCCGGCCTTTGTCCTGGACAAAGCAGAGCACACGTTAATATGAAGCTGACGGTGCTACATGATCAGCGGGGGCTGGGACGCACCTGTAGGGCGTGTGTGTCGGGGCGAGCCGCGGCGCAGATCTCACAGCCGGGGCGAGATGGCTTATTGATGAACGTGCACAAGGGACAGGCCCATTCTGTTTGCTGCAGGACAAACCGTGACAGTACAAAATATTGTTTGAGGTAGCAGTCTTTAACTAAGAGTAATAAGGTACAAGTACTAGAATATTTTCATAGCACTGACTTACCTGTGTTTTACTGGCTTTGTTTGCTTTGTCATTTATTTGTAGATTCTCAAAGTCTAGGATGTCTTTAAAGTCGACGGCCGACCCCGAGCTTCCTGCAGAACAAACCAGTGTCAAGTATTTATGGAGATGCATCATCCTATAGATCTGCAGAAATATAGAAATGCAGAAAGTATCCGAGTATCTGTTCAGACCTTGGTTGTTGTGCAGCCTGGTGGGCAGGGTGCTGTAGCCCCTTCGGTCCTGGGACATGGGGCCGTTCCCTGGAGGAGGAGGGGGGGCGAGGAGGGCGCTCTCCAGGTCCTGCTGGAACAGCTGTCTGGTGATGCGTGCCTGGCGGGCGGAGATCAGGTACAGATACGCCGTGTCCCCGTCCTTCTGCACCCCATAAGAGGCCAGAGACCTGGGGTCTGTGCACAGGCACTGGCCAATCACCCAGCGCTGCACCCGCGGGTGAAACCCATACTCCAGGAACACCTGCAGGAGGCACACACATGATCTATGGACATCCACATCATCAGGGTGAGGACTTTTTTCATAATAATAATAATATCAAGTCTATCAATCAAGTCTCTTGAAACTATGGTTTAGTGGTAAAATACTGTAGCCACAGCTGCTCTGGGGCAGACTGACAGAAGCAAGGCTCTGACCACCACCCGTCATCCACACACCACTGTCATACTAAACAAAGGACCACAGCCCTCTCCACCGAGCATCACCCCAAATCAAGACACGCACAGTAAAAAGTAAGAAACAAGTAAATACACTGTACCAGACATATCCCCTGATTACTCTACTGTTACTTCATGCAACAATGGAAAACATTCCAGCTTTTTGACTGAGAGTAAAGTAGATTCACACTGAGACTGACCTGCTGTTTAAGAGCAGCCACCGTCATGTAGGGGAAAACTTTAACTGTGACACAACATGACGACGACACGTCCTCCACCACCACTGATAAACTGAAACAGAAAGAGCAAAACTCATTTACAATCTTAAAACCAGAAAACTCTTCAACTATTTCCCCCGTCGTTCTCATACTTAAGCTCCCCCTCGGTGTAGTTGTTCTGAGTGAGCTGGATGGTGAGCGCCACCTTCTGACGAGCCAGGGCTGAGGCGTGTTGAGAGGCTGCTTGACTGTCTCCAGCTTCTATCGCTTTGGCCAGCTCCAGGCACAGCTCCTCTGCGGGAAAAGAGCCAGTGGATCATCAGCAGCAAGTTTAAAAAGAGAAAAGAACATGGCAACAAACAGGAAGTACCCACCGGCGCGAGGGAGCGAGGGGGCGGAGCTGAACGCCTCGGCTGTCGTCTGCGTGCCGTCCGATTCAGACGGGTTGATATTTGAAACTGTAACAGAAAATGATTTGTATTAATATGTGATTGGTTTATTTGTGGAATCATTTTCTTCACATTCGAACCTAACTGCAAATACATGACATGGTTAGATTGATTTTCACAGTCAGAACAAGCTCTCGTGTTCTCAGGCATCTCGTCCTCCCGTTTGAATATAGTATTATTATTTTGGATGCCCCCTACAGGAAACAGAGGGGAGAGAAGCATTTTCAACAGGTACCAGCAACCAGCAGGACTATTGTCAACTAAAACGCAAAATATACACATTATATATAACATTACCTATAAGATATAACGATACTATATCGTTAAGTACCTGCCGATATCAACGATCCCAGTGCAGAGACAGAAAACTAAAATAAAATAAGACAAAACTGATCTGTTCTTACTTATGGGATTAATAACCGTTAAATAAAAACTGTGTAAATAAAACTTCAAACATTATGAGACTTTCTGAGCCATATACGACCAGTAAAAAGCCGAATTACATAAATGTGTGCGCTCATCAGTTGAAAGTCGATATCTTTTAACACATTCAGATTTTTCAGTATCGGCGCTTCCCCGACAATAATGAATCATAGCAGCTCACTGTGAAAGCACCACAATGAGACAAGAACTTGAGAAAAAACATATAGAAGCAGTTTGGGTGTTTATAAATCAAACTTTGAGTGAAAAAAACAAAAAAAAAAACCTGCAGATATGGGTTTTTTTATGTTGTTTTTTTTAATTATTTATCTTTATTTATACAGGGAACCCAATCAGAGCACTTAAAACTCTCTTTTTCATGAGCGCCCTGTTAAAAATAATATACAAAAAGAAAAGAAACAAAACACACAAGTGAACAAGTCCATATAAAACATTAAAAACAGCAGCAGGTGTGACTGTAAAAGTTTGTTACCACATCAAACTGCGATTGTGTCAAAGTCTCCAGTTTTGTTTTTCCTTGGAGCGTGTTCTATTTTTGTGAAGCAAAAACAGCTAAAAGCCTCTTTCCCGACTCAGTTTTGTGGCTCGTCCTTAGCCTCTTGCATCATGTGATCAGGTGTTAAATGTTCCAGTATTTTAGATGCAAACAGCAGTGAACAATGGTAAAATCTACATAACAGTTGATTGAGTATAAGACTGTTTCCTTTAAAGGTGGAGAATATTAACAACAATGACATTTTTATCATCCCCATAACGATATTTAGACAATTCTAGGGAGATCCACCTGAAATGTATTAAAATGTGCCTTAAATAAATGTCTTGGTTTCTTGAACTGTTGTTTTATTTTTGCCATTTTGACTCATATTTTTGCGACTATTCAATCGGTTTTATTACGCACTGAAGAATATATTAGTTTCAATATGACGATACAATACTTGGATGGTTTTGTCCACATTTCCAGTCCCTCCTCTGGTCCTCACCTCTATGTGCCTCTCTGAGTGACGACATGACCACAGTGGCCCACTCCTCGGCCTCTCGGTCACAGCGGAAGTTGAAGCGGATGCAGTCGTTTGGGGGAGCGGCCAGACGCATCTCATGACAGCGAGGGGACTTGACCTCGTACTGCACCGAGCGCAGGTCGAACTCTGCGATGAACTGAGGAAGAACACGGAAATATACAGTGCTGAGAAGTTATCGAAGGAAACAGAAGAACAAGACGATCTACAATGGGTTAAAAGTCCTTGTACACTGCAGTAAAATCAACCTTAAACTACTGTAGTATTAGGATGGATCTTTAACGTCACAAAAAGTAATGAGTAAATGTTCTCACTGGAAATTCTAACCACTGGACTTGAAAATCCTGGACTTGTGATTGTGGAGATGAAAATAACCTTTGAGTTTAGAAGTTTAATAATGTTTGGATGAGGTTTGGATGATGTTTTGGACGATGTTTTGCATGATGTTTTGGATGATGTTTGGGTGTGTTTTGGATGATGTTTGGATGATGTCTGGATGATTTTAATGATGTTATCTGTAATTACTGTGGCACATCGAGTATTTATGATTTTCTGGCCACAGTAAAATGGTGAGAAAGGCGGATACCTGAGCGTGTCTGATCTGGTTCATTCAGAAGCTCCAGCCCTGTCAAACACAGTAAACACATGTGAGCTCACCACGCTGCGGCTGCCGCTCGTGTCTCTCAGCGCCAGGCGGAACTCTCCGGCTCGGCCCGGGTCCATGGAGAGCTGCAGGCGGAGAGCCTCGCTCCCTGCCCCGGGGAGGCACAGCGGCCGGATCCCGGAGTGACACACGGACACCCGGACTGACATGAGCACCGTGCTGCAGCAGACCGCGGGGCCGCCGCACACAGCCTGCGGAGAGGCGGGGGCCGGAGGAGCCCAGCCCGAGCTCAGAGCCATGACGAACAGAACCAGAGCCGCTGCAGGAGCCGCGGGAGCCGTAAGAGCCGCAGGTTCAGACGCTCCTCCGGGTCTTTAACTGAACCTTGTGTCCTATGTCCACAGCTTCACTGTGTCCTGATGAGTCCATGTCTCCCCGAACCGAGCAGACACAAGAAACAAAACAGGAAGTGCCACGGTCCGCGCTTTATTTATGTCCGACTAGGAACCAAAACTCCACAGGGTTATGGTTCCACCTGTCAAACCTCTGCAACAAACAAGAAGCACTAAATAAAAATAACAGAGCAAAAAACACTCACGTAAAAGTATCA
Organism: Periophthalmus modestus; assembly: GCA_019594935.1. Taxonomy (NCBI): domain Eukaryota; kingdom Metazoa; phylum Chordata; class Actinopteri; order Gobiiformes; family Gobiidae; genus Periophthalmus; species Periophthalmus modestus. The sequence continues at coordinate 1,392,835 of JAIEZT010000026.1, forward strand.
CGTGAAAAAATCTACTTTAGTAAAAGTATTAAAGTACCTGTTTACAAATGTACTTGTACTCACAGATTTTGAGTCTTATAAAGCTTCAAATGTGGTGATTTTAAAGATTTGAGCTGAATTTTGTTCAACAGAAACAACCGAATCAATCGTTTTTCTGTATGTTTTTTTTTATATACTTTTGTTTGTTTAAACGATGAAGTTAATAAAAATACACCCTCAGACTTTTCAGCAGGTCTCACACAGTAATATACTATCATAATTTCAGTCCTGTTCAAAATAGTAGTAGAAAGTACAGATACTGCTCTCAAATGTACTGAAGTGTAAAAAGTACCCCTTGTAAAATGTACCTAAGTAAAGTACTACTCTAAAACAGTACTTTAGTACTTTTAATGCGTTACATTTCACTTCTGACACAGTTGGTGGTGATAATAAAATGGTCATAATCACATGTATTTGGTCATATTCGTTCGCTCTGTTGTAGCGTCGCCCTTTAGTCTTTTATTTCTTTTTCTTTCATTTACCAAAGAGCAAAGTGCAAATGGAGGTTTGAGGAGCAGCGTCTCCTCCAGCTGCAGAACCTGGTGTTTTATCAGGCGCCGTCCCACAAACTGGATAAAACCAGTGTTACTTAAGAGGGATGTTTAAAAATAACATGAAGTCTTTAAAACTCTTAAAGCTCCATAAAACCAAATGAACCTATAAACCAACTTAACTTTATACTTATATACACACAGAAAACCTAGAAAAACAAAAAAACAAATGTACTTAAAACCCATAAACCCTTTAAAATGCCTGACATGCCTCATCAGGACAGTCCCACCTTTCAGCAGGAGGACCTTTAACACCGGGACACAAGGACACACGAGGGACGTTAAACATTATTAAAACACTATTCACTAAACACTGCAAATGACTCCACGAGCACACACTTAAAATGTCTTAAACACGTGTTGCACAGTTTGATGAATCATTAGCTGTTAACTTTAAATGTGTCTTCTTTTCCCTCCAGGACAAACAAACATTTTAAAGTCCTTTGTGCAGTTGTCTTATTTATAAAAGTGTGTAATAAAAGTGCTGTGTGTGATTAAAGTGTAAGTTTAAAGTGCACATCGTGAAGGGGTAAACTGCAGGGACTTTTAGAACAAAAGTGCCGTTTGTTCCATGTGTGTTTAACATGAGCAGCTTGATAATTTACCAACATGTTGAAACGTCCAAACGGCTCTTTGCTTCTTGAGCTGCACAAAGGTCATGTCTCGTTAACCTGCTCAGGAGATTCTTGGGCAGGAGGTTAAAATTCTACCTGATGGATGATAATCTGCTGCACCTCGTGTGAGGAGCAGTGATGAGCCTGGAGCAGAGCGACTCGGGAGGATGTCTGTGGTTCTTCGGGAGATCAGCCCTAATATCAGAAACATCAGACCCATGCAGTACACGGCCCTGTCCGTCCGAGCGGCGCAGATCACAGAGGAGCTGCGACAGGTCGGACTTAAACATCTGTGGATTTTTTTTGTCCATCATCTGGTAAAAAGAAGCAGGACTTGTGTTTTTGTGCAGGGAGTGAAAAAGTCCTACACGGAGCTGATCGACGTGACGTGGGGCGACCCTCACAGAGCCGGGCTCAAGCCGCTCACGTTTGTGCGACAGGTGACCTTCACCTGTCTCCTTCACCTGTCTCCTTCACCTGTCTCCTTCACCTGTCTCCTTCACCTGTCTCCTCCACCCGTCTCCTTCACCCGTCTCCTTCACCCGTCTCCTTCACCCGTCTCCTTCACCCGTCTGCTTCACCCGTCTGCTTCACCCGTCTGCTTCACCCGTCTGCTTCACCCGTCTGCTTCACCTGTTCGTTTCACCTGTCTCCTTCCCCCGTCTCCTTCACCCGTCTCCTTCACCTGTCTGCTTCACCTGTCTCCTCCACCTGTCTCCTCCACCTGTCTCCTTCACCTGTCTCCTTCACCTGTCTCCTCCACCTGTCCGCTTCACCCGTCTCCTTCACCTGTTCGTTTCACCTGTCTCCTCCACCTGTCTCCTTCATCTGTCTCCTCCACCTGTCTCCTTCACCCGTCTCCTTCACCCGTCTCCTTCACCCGTCTCCTCCACCTGTCCCCTCCACCTGTCCCTTTCACCCGTTCGCTTCACCTGTCCGCTCCACCTGTCCGCTCCACTGTCCGCTCCACCTGTCTCCTTCACCTGTCTGCTTCACCCGTCTGCTTCACCTGTCCCCGTCACCTGTCTCCTTCACCCGTCTCCTTCACCCGTCTGCTTCACCCGTCTGCTTCACCCGTCCGCTTCACCTGTCTCCTCCACCCGTCTCCTCCACCCGTCTCCTCCACCCGTCTGCTTTAATGTTCCGTGTTCTCACATGTTCCAGGTGCTGGCTGCGTGTTTGTTCCCGAATCTCCTGAACAGTGAGCGACTCCCTGCAGACGTGAGGCTCCGGGCTGAGGGCCTCCTCCACGAGTGTCACGGGGGCAGTGTCGGTACGAACAGACCGACTCCTGCAGCTGTGACGGAGGAACAGGGCGTCATGTTCAGTATTTAGAGTATTTTATGTACCGTATTTTCTGGACGATAAGTGTCTCTTTGTTCATAGTTTGACTGATCCTCAGATGTGACTTAAATGTGAAATGATTCAAATATAATGTCACATGTTGGTTCTTCGTGTGAGGCTTGTCCCAGTCTCTGCTCCTCCTGAACCACTGAACATTTAAAATATTAACATTACGATCATTTAAAAAACATCTGAGAAACACTGAACAAAAACACCCCTAAAAGAAAATAATCTTCTCGTTTCCTCTGGAGTTGGTGGAGTTGTTCATCTTCGACACGAGGATGAAGAATTCAGTGGATTTAGTGATTTTTGGACTGAGATCCAGAGTAAACTTGTTTTTTCTGCTTTAGTTTGTGATTAACTGTTAATATCTGACGTGAACAAACCGACACGTGTCAGTTCTGTCTGAGCTTCATGAAGAAATATAAATGTGTGACGTCAGCCTGATGTTCTGATATTCAGCCTGTTCTTACACATTTTATTCTGATTATTATAACTTGACTTAAAGATAAAATGTCTGTTTTTGGTCTTGGATTTTGTTCAATTAATTTCCCCTAAAAATGTGACTTATACATGTTTTTTTCTTCATTATTCTGCATTTTTCACTGGTGCGACTTCTCCTCCAGAGCGACTATAGTCCAGAAAAATACGGACACTTTTGTATTTTTGTTAATTTAAAGATGCACTATGTCACTTTTCTGCTCGTCTCTCCTCTCCCTTCAGACTTCACCCACATTGAGAATGAAAGTGGTGTGTGCTGGGTGAGTGTTGGTGGTCGGAGGGGCCGATGGTGCAGATTTGCAGCCTCACCTCCGTCGGTCTGTCCTGGGGCAGCTGTGGCTCCAGGGTCGAGTCTGGAGTGAATGAAAAAAACTGAAACTCTGTGTTTTTAAAGGCTCTGCGTCCAATGCAATATAAAAATAAGTTTTAACACTTATTGTGGAACTCTAAGTGAAGCAATAACAGCTCCACGGAGACAGCAAAAAGTTCCACAGTGCAGTTTTAGCATCAGAACATTCATATTCAGACGTGTAACTTCACAGTACTGCGTGTGTCTGTTTCCAGGCTCGTACACAGACTCACCCGGGATTCCTCAAGTGGCTCGGCACATTTCCGAGTTCATTTCCAGACGAGATGGAGGCGTTCGCTCGGACCCGGAGCACATCCTCATCTCTCCGGGGTCTCAGTGGGCTCTGCAGGTACAGGAAAAGTACACGACAAAGTGTTTAAAGATCTGCGACTCTGTCATGTGTGTGAGTCTGTGTCTGATGTAACAGTTTCTCTTCACTGAGGCGTCTGTGTCTGTGGAAAGTCAAGTTGAAATATTTCCTGGATTTTCCGATACTCGGTTCAGTTCATCCTGTTTCAAAATGTTTTCTGCTCGTTCAGTGTTGATGAAGTACTTAATACTGTAAGTAAAAGTACAGATACAGAGGGAAAAAGTAAAAGTATCACATGAAAAAATCTGGTTAAGTAAAAGTCTTTAAGTACCTGTTTACTTTTTACTCTTAAAGTACATTTTTAAAGTGTTTTTTCTATGTAAATGTGGAGATATTGATTCAAAATGACACATATTTTGTTCAACAGAAACAAAACGAATCAGTTTTTTTATTTTTTCTTCTGATTTTTGTGTTTTTATTTTTGTTTTGCTCAAAGTCGAAGCTCAAAACTTTTAAACTTTATTCAGGATGTTTCTGGAACATGGTCGAAAATAACTCCTCAAATCAAATGAAAAGTACTTTTACTTTTCAGTCCTGTTCGAAAATGTAGTGGAGTAAAAGTACAGATACTGCTCTCAGATGTACTCAGGTAAAAGTAAAAGTACACACTGTGAAAAGTACTTCAGTAAAGTACAGAGACCTGAAAATTCTACTTAAGTTCAGCACTTTACGACTTCACCACTTCTCATTTGTGTCTGTGCAGAACATTTTAAGTGTGCTGGTGCGAGGCGATGGTGGAGGTGGAGGAGGTGGAGGAGGTGATGGAGGTGCTGGAGGTGTGGGTCAGATCGGGGGTGCTGACTCCGCTGCCCTCGTACTGTCTCTCCGTCATGTCGGTGGTGGGTTTGGGTGGTGTTCCTGTGCCGTACCGGCTGCGGGAGGAGCAGGGTTGGGCGGTGCAGGTGGAGGAGCTGAACCGAGCGCTGGAGGCTGCGAAACGAGAGTGTGACCCGGTCGCTCTGTACGTCATCAACCCCGGAAACCCGTCAGGTGAGGCCTTTAGACGTGTGGGAGGTGCGCCCCCTGCTGGTCTCCATGGAGATGTCGCCTGTAATGTTCCACAGTGTGACTTTAAATGTGTCCTGGGTGTTTAAGTCCTGAAAATATAACTAAATAAAATTCTTAATTCTGTTCAGTAAAAGTACAGATAAAAGTGAAAAAAGCTACTTAAGTTAAAGTATTTCACCTGTTTAAAAATGAACTTGGTTTTCTTTGGGGTTTTTTTTTTTAGTTAATTTTGAGCTTGGTTTTTTAAATTTTTTTATTTTGAGAGTTTTTTGTTATTTTGAGTTTTTGTTGTTTTTTTTATAATTTATTTGAGGTTATTTTTTTTGTTTTGTTATTTTGAGTCTATTATATATAAAAAAAAAAAAAAAAAAAAAAAAAAAAAATCTCCTCCTCACCCTCCGCGGGTGGTCTTTATCCCCTCTTTTTCCACGCTCGGGACCTCTACCAGAGGCCTGGGAGCTTGAGGGTTCTGCGCAGTATCTTTGCTGTTCCTAGTACTGCACTTTTCTGGACTGAGATGTCTGATGTTTTTCCTGGGATCTGCTGTAGCCACTCCTCCCAGTTTGGGGGTCACTGCCCCTAGTGCTCCGATGACCACGGGCACCACTGAGGCCTTCACCTTCCAGGCTTTCTCCAGCTCTTCTTTGAGCCCCTGGTATTTCTCTAGTTTCTCATGCTCCTTTTTCCTGATGTTCCCATCGCTTGGTACTGCAATGTCCACCACAACGGCTTTGCTCTGTTGTTTATCCACCACCACTATGTCCGGTTGGTTCGCCATCACCATTCTGTCAGTCTGTATCTGGAAGTCCCACAGGATCTTGGCTCGATCATTCTCCACTACCTTTGGAGGTATTTCCCACCTTGACCTTGGGGTTTCCAGTCCGTACTCTGCACAGATGTTTTCTGTACACTATGCCCGCCACTTGGTTATGCCACTCCATGTTTGCTTTCCCTGCCAGCATCTTACACCCTGCAGTTATGTGCTGGATTGTCTCAGGGGCCTCTTTGCACAGCCTACACCGTGGGTCTTGTCTGGTGTGGTAGATCTGGGCCTCTATTGCTCTTGTGCTCAAGGCCTGCTCCTGTGCAGCCAGGATGAGTGCCTCTGTGCTGTCCTTCAGTCCAGCTTTCTCAAGCCATTGATAGGATTTCTTGATATCAGCCACTTCAGTTATGTTCCGGTGGTACATCCCATGCAGGGGCTTGTCCTTCCATGATGGTTCCTCCAGCTCCTCTTCCTCTGCACTCCACTGTCTGAGACATTCGCTGAGCACGTCATCTGTTGGGGCCTTGTCCTGGATGTACTTGTGGATCTTGGATGTTTTCATCCTGGACTGTGGCTCTCACACTCACTAGTCCTCGGCCTCCTTCCTTACGGCTCGCGTACAATCTCAGGGTGCTGGATTTGGGGTGGAACCCGCCATGCATGGTCAGGAGCTTTCGTGTCTTAACATCTGTGGTCTGTATCTCCTCCTTTGGCCAGCTTATGATTCCTGCTGGGTATCTGATTACTGGCAGGGCGTAGCTGTTTATTGCCTGGGTCTTATTCTTGCCATTGAGCTGACTCCTTAGGACTTGCCTTACTCGTCTGAGGTATTTGGCCGTGGCTGCTTTCCTTGTTTCCTCTTCAAGGTTGCCATTTGCTTGTGGGATACCAAGGTACTTGTAACTGTCCTCAATGTCTGCTATTGTCCCTTCTGGGAGTGAGACCCCTTCTGTGTGGACTACCTTCCCTCTCTTTGTCACCATCCGACTACACTTCTCAAGCCCGAATGACATTCCAATGTCTGTGCTGTAGATCCTAGTGGTGTGGATCAGTGAGTCGATGTCTCGCTCATTCTTAGCATACAGCTTGATGTCATCCATGTACAGGAGGTGACTGACGGTGGCCCCATTCCTGAGTCGGTATCCATAGCCAGTGTTGCTGATGATTTGGCTGAGGGGGTTCAGACCTATGCAGAACAGTAGTGGGGACAGTGCATCTCCTTGGTATATGCCACATTTGATGGTCACTTGTGCAAGTGGCTTGCCATTGGCCTCAAGGGTGGTTTTCCACAACCTCATCGAGTTTGCAATGAAGGCTCTTAGAGTCCTGTTGATGTTGTACAGCTCCAGACATTCAGTGATCCATGTGTGTGGCATAGAGTCGTAGGCTTTCTTGTAATCAATCCAGGCAGTGCACAGGTTGGTCTTACGGTTCTGCAGTCTCGGGAGACTGTTCGGTCTACCAGGAGCTGGTGTTTGGCTCCCCTGGTGTCTTTGCCGATGCCCTTCTGTGCTGTGCTCATGTATTGGTCCATGTGCCCACTTATCTTAGCCGCGATGATGCCTGACATGAGCTTCCATGTTGTGGAGAGACAGGTTATTGGGCGATAGTTGGATGGGACTGTACCCTTTGAGGGATCCTTCTGGATCAGGATCGTGCGCCCCTCGGTCAGCCATTCAGGGTGAGTCCCATCCATTAGCAGCTGGTTCATTTGTGCTGCCAGGCGCTCATGGAGAGCAGTGAGCTTCTTCAGCCAGTAAGCGTGGATCATGTCAGGGCCTGGTGCGGTCCAGTTCTTCATACCTGAGACTCTTTCCTGGATGTCTGCCACTGTGATGGTGACTGGATTCTGTTCAGGGAGGTTGCTGTGGTCTTCTCTGAGAGCCACCAGCCACTGTGCATCGCTGTTATGTGATGCCTCCTTCTCCCATATACCTTTCCAGTACTGTTCGGTTTCCAGCCTTGGTGGGTCTGCTCTGGTGTTATTACCCTGCCACTGAGCGTACACTTTCGCCGGTTGTGTTGCGAAACAGACGGTTTATTCGTCTGGATTCATTATCTCGTGTGTACCTCTTTAGGCGGCTGGCCAAGGCTTGGAGCCTTTGTTTGGCAGTTTCCAGTGCTTCAGGTTTGGGCATCTGGCTGTACCTCCTGGGTACTTGTTTTTTTCATTGCACCTCTCTGGGCCTCTGACAGTTGGCTCACTTCTCTCCGCACTGCCTTGATTTTAGCCTCTAAACCGTCGTTTCCATGGTGGGTATTGTTTCTCATGGCTCCCATGGTTGCTCTTATATCCAAGCATCTCTAGGATCACTGCTGCTGAAGTGTATATCAGCTCATTGGTTTCTGTGATGGTTGAGGTAGGGATCGCTCTCAATGCTGCATTCACATCTTCTAGGAGACTTTCAGATGGTACTTCACTTAGTCTCTGCAGGCGGTGTCGGGGTTGCCTTGTGTTCATTCGGGCCATGATCTTATCTTTCAGGTCAGTCGCTGCCTCGCTCAGCGTAATACTTATTGGGTATTCGTACCCAATCTCCAGATGGGGAGTTGATGTTAACTCCCCTCTGACCTGGCGTTCTGGCTCCCCCTTGCCGTAGCATATTTTGTGTTGTACCTCGTCAATCTCAAGTTGTGATAGCAGTTGCCGTTTGCGGATGTTGGAACACTGAGCTACTAGTTGCTTAGCCGTAAGCTTGGACTGCGGGTTTCGAAGTATCCATTTTTCCCACATCCTGTTCATGTAACCCCTCTGACTAGGGTCACTGGAGTAGTAGCATTCCAACAGAGCCTTGTTATCGCATCTCGCCCATCTCCGCCTTGTTCCAGTAGCCCACTTATATATATATATATATATATATATATATATATATATATATATATATATATATATATATATATATATATATATATATATATATATATATATATATATATATATATGATTTGATTTTTTTTTTTTTTTTAGTCTTTTTTTTTTAAAGTTATTTTGAGGGTTTTTTTTTAGTTATTTTTGAGTTTTGTTGTTGTTTTTTTATTTACTTTGAGGTTTTGGTTTTTTTTTTTTAGTTAGTTTGAGTTTTTTATATAAAAATTTATTTATTTATTTATTTTTTGTTTTTTGATAAACTCTCTCTCTGTACCTGCTGCTGTCAGACTCATGTTGGTCTTAAATGTTCGTATTAACCCTCTACATGATCCTGGGGTTTTTATTTCACTCTTGTGTCTGTAAATCAACATAATAAACCTTTATCTTTCCCAAAATGCCAAAACACTTGTATCTGGTGAGGACAAAGTTCTGGTTCTTATATTGACACATTTACACTTTTATGATCAGGTCACGTTCAGAGACGAAGATCCATCCAAGACGTGATCGAGTTTGTGTCGGAGAAGAGGCTCGTCCTCCTGGCAGACGAGGTTTGTCTCATCACGTTTATGTGTTTACAGTAAAAGTACAGATACTGCAGCAAAAAATACTCCAGTAAAAGTACAAGTATCATATGAAAAAAGTACCAGAAGTATTTAGTGCAGATTCTGCGTCTTATAAAACTTGTGTGGTGATTTTGATGAAGATTTGAGCTGGATTTTGTTGTTTTTATTTGTATATTTTTGTTTTGTTCAAATTATAAACGTGTTAAAATAAACCTCAGACTTTTCAGCAGCTCTCAGAGTATAAAAAAAAAAACTTTTACTGTTCAAAAATGTAGAGGAGTAAAAGTAAAAAGTGCAGAGATCTACTCAGGTACTTTACCCTTTTCCCGGGTTCCTCTCCACCTCCGCGCCTCTGTCTCTGTGAGTGAAGTTCTTTTCTCCGCAGGTTTATCAGGACTGTATCTACCAGGAGAACGTGGAGTTTGTGTCGTATAAACGGGTCCTGGCGGAGATGGGGCCTCCGTTTTCTCACACGGTGGAGCTGGCGTCGTTTCACTCTGCGTCTAAGGGCTTCCTGGGAGAGTAAGAGTTTAAGACGACGACACGTTTAATCACAAGCTTCATGTTGTTCTGAGGCTCTGGTTTGAACAACCTGAGATTCTCTTTTATATTCATTTTAGAAAAGAAGTACATCTATTTTCATCACTAATTTATCAAAATATTGTGAGGGATAAGAAATAATAAGAAACGACTCAAATTAAACTAAAAACCTGATTTTTTTAGCTACTAGAAATGAAAAAACCTGAAATGCTCAGTTCCTTTTTATACAGTGGGGGCCCCGGGTCCTTGTTTGTGATATGAGCAGGGCCGGCAACAGAAATTTGGGGGCCTGGTGCAAGAAGCCTCACATGGGCCCCTCTAATATACATGAAGAGAAAAAGGGTTCAGTTCTGGTCCAGTAAGACCCTGGACTCAGACGCCTTTGTTCCCCCCATAAGCCCCTGGATGATTTTAAAAAGTTTGCAAATGTGGAAAAGCTGATCTATAAAACAGAACTAAACTTACACTTGGACGAGCGGTAAATCAACTGTTTTTCTTGTTTTGCCGCAGATGTGGTTTACGAGGGGGTTACGTGGAGCTGGTGAACATGGATCCAGCCGTTATGAAACACATTTTCACCATTTTCTCCAAAGACAACGCTCCCACCGCAGCTCAGATCGCCCTGAGTGTGATGGCGAGTCCCCCGCAGCCCGGAGCCCCGTCGTACGCCCTCTACAGACGCGTCAGTGCAGTTACACCGTCGACCCTCTGCAGGACGACAAACGACAAACTGTGTTTTCTGTTGTAGGAGAAACAGCAAATGCAAACGCTGATCAAAGAGAATGTGAGAAAAGTACATGAGGTTCTGAACAGTTTACCCGGAGTGTCCAGTCAGCCGGTGGAGGGCGGAGCCTTCGCGTTTCCAAGAATATTTCTTCCACCAAAAGCGATTTCGAAAGCAAAGGTTAGAAAAGTAAAACATAAACTCTGCTGCATTTAAACAAACACGATCAGCAAGAAAAATGGGGAATAAAACCAGGACTGAACCGGGACTAGACCGGGACTGAACCAGGACTGAACCGGGTCTAAATCGGGTCTGAACCAGGTCTGAACCAGGTCGAAACCACAACCACCGGGACGGGGACTAGACAAACCGGGACTAAACCGGGACTAAACCGGGACTAAACCGGGACTAAACCGGGACTAAACCGGGACTAAACCGGGACTAAACCGGGACTAAACCGGGACTAAACCAGGACCACAGGTGAGAGTAAAAACAGACTGAAGTATAAATCAGGAGCTTTGCCTTTAGACTCATGACGATGTGGATCTGTGTCTCGCTCCATCCTCCTCGAGACTCTGGAGACATTAAACTAATTCTACACAATCATTTATTTATATTTGTGCCATTGTAGGTTTGGGGTTTGTGACATTAAAACACCAGTTTCCTTCAAATCTTTCAGGAACGAGGGATGGAGCCCGACACGTTTTACTGCCTCAGACTTTTAGAAGACGCCGGACTGTTCTTCACCCCGGGCTGCGAGTACGGACAGACAGATGGAACCTTCCACATACGGTATGTGACAAAGAGATTTCACATCGAATAGAACCATCTAAACACTTGTTCTTCTCGTCGGCAGGTTTTGCATCATGGTCACGAAGGAAACGATGGACGACCTGCTCAGACGCCTCAGCGTCTTTCACACACAGTTTATGAACCAGTTTTCTTGAATTAGAAGTTTATTTTGTTCATCTCATATTGTATTCAGAGAAATGTAAAGAATAAATAAACACAATTGAAAAAATAAATAAAATAAAACTCCATTTTCTTACATAGTTACAGGATTTTTACTCAACAAGAACAAGTTAAAGTTCTGCTTTCGACGAAGCAAAGTCTCAGCTCAATCCAAACAAATGGATCATATTTTAACTCAGAAACTGTCTCAATAAAAGACAAAGTAACAAAGACTAACCGCGTAAGATAAAGGGTCTGTATGTGATTTAAATGTATTTGAGTCCACAGAAATGTTCTTTATGTTACAGTAAAAACGGCTAAAGAAGAATTAAACCGAGCCCTGTGCAGTCACGTTTTGTGCAGATCTTTTTGTATTAAAGTGTTAATTTGAACCTTTTGTACTTTTTAAGCAGCAGATTCAACAAATGAACACATCGGTCTGTGCTGGAGCTTTAAGGCTGATAGAGACGCTTAAAAATCCAAATTAATTAAAATAACTTTATATTTGCAACTGAAAAAGAAGCTTAAACAAAGTTTTTAATGTATGTCTTAAATGAAGATGGGGCTGGGATTTAATAAGTTTTCTTCTTCCTTTGAGCTTATATAAAAGGATTAATTGTGAAATGTGCTTTAAGTGCACCTGATACATGTGCTCGAAATAAATAAATAAATTAAATGCAATATATATGCATTTTAAACTGCATTTTCTTGGGTTATAACTAAAACAGAAGCGACTGATGTTTTTTTTGTCCAGGCAAATTGTTCGACAAGAAGTAAATGGTAAACTCACTTTTTTATACAGAGCTTTTCCACCTTCAGGGAGGAGGGTTAAGTGTCTTGCCCAAGGACGCAACAACAGTAATTATCTGTGGGAGCGAGAATCACACTGGCAACTTGTGGGTCAGTGGATCAATAAAGTGGGATTTGAACCGCCAACCTTCAGATCAGTGGACTGAACTGAAATAGGTGGATCCTGGAGAGAACTACAGTCAATCTCAGACCAAAAGCCGCTACATTTTTCCCCCCCCACGTTTTAAACCCTGTGGCCTAAACAACGGTGCGGCTAATTTATAGATTTTCACTGGCTAACGGCCACTGGGGGGCGCTCTCTAGCAGTAAACGCACAGGTGAGACAGACGTGGGAAAGATTATCCGCTGAGGAATACACGAGTTTTGATTTTGAACAGATTTTTGTGTGATGAGGAGATAAAAGCAGATGGTTCGTGTTGGTCCTGTTTTATTTTCTGAACCTGCAGGTGTGTTCATCCTGTGTTCATGTCGTGTTCATCCTGTGTCGATGTCGTGTTGGTGCTGATTTTCAGGCACAGTTTGAAAAAAGCGTGTCTTAATTTAAAACTCTCCCCTAAGACCCGCTCTGTGAACCGTCTTTCTATGTAAATATCTCATGTCACTACATATTCGTAACCTGCGGCTTATATTCAGCTGTGGTTTATATTTGAACAAAATTGATTTTCTTTTAAATTTACCTAAAATCAGATGCGCTCAACAGTCTGAAATTCACAGTAAACACAAACGGCTCCATGGCACCATCCCAGACAGTCGCTTCTGTGTCATGGTGCGATGTCACTGTGGCCGAGAGAACTAAGTGGGCGGGGCTAAATCCTGTTCCTCCGTCATGTCTGAATCACATACAGGCCCTTTAAAGTTAAAAGCACCGTCACGCTGGTGTTCAGTCCACCTCACTGTCACTGCTCTGGGCGTACGGGCTCGGGTCTGTGTTGTTGAGGAGTTGGACCAGCAGTGACACCAGTTTTCCGTCTTGTGTACAGTTGGTGGTTATATTCTCGGGGTCGCTGAGGTTTCGGTATAACATGGTGAGTATCGACGTGCGCAGCTCCCACAGCAGCTCCCAGGTGTCGGCCTCCATCTCACAGCGAACCAGAGCGTGTCCGGGAAACGACACCTCCACCCGGTCTCCACGCACTGCCACCAGAAAACACAAGAGTCGGAAATGAAATTAGACCGAAACAGTGGAGTTTAACGCTAGAGGACAGTCCCAGGGTCTTAGTGGCCCAGAATTGGACCCCCTTTCTATTCATTTATATTACAGGGGGGCCCATGGGAGGCTTCTTGTCCCAGGCCCCCAAATTTCTGTCTGGGAAAAGGCCAAACTGCCAGAAGAAAAGAGAACGAGGCAGTGAAACCTTCAAGACTGCTTCGGCTCATGGAGACTAAGCACCTGGAGTAAAAGAGAAGACTTTAGAGGTTTTGTTTTTTTTGATTCAGCCGACAGTGAGCTGGATTTTTTATCTGCCACATGTTGAATGCCGGACTGTGAAAATAAAACCTACATTATTCTGGTCCATGGAGCTAAAAACGCTGCTGATTTAAAGGATCAGAACTACACGATCATGACTGAAGTTTAAAATGAAGATTTACGTTTATGCATATCATTTTTATTTATTTAGAGTGACATTTTATGACTCAAAACAAATGTAATAATAATAAATGTTCATATTAATCCGCTCTACATGATTGTGAGCTTTTTTTTTCCTATTTATTCAACACATGAACATTAATAACAGACACATCAGGTCCTTCTTTCCCCGACGTCGCTCCTGTTAGCGTTAGCAACAGGTTTGATTGACAGTGTTGCTAAGCGCCTGCTCCTTGCTAAACCAGCGGAGTGGGCGGGAAGGGGCGTTACCTTCAACACTCTAGCCACTGATTGGCTCTTTGGTTGCTATGATACTCGGGGTCGGAGCTCCAAATATGGACCTCGACTCGAAATCGGCCTCTATACCTGCTCTAGTCTCGATCAGTCACTTCTTTACACAGACTATGGTTGCTGCACATCTTCCCTTCTAAATAAATGAACATCAAAATGAAAACGCTACATAAGAAAGTAAAATGAACCCAAAACGTAAAGGCTCGTGGTGGATAAATGGCAGCATCAGGCGGGTTTCCTGACCTCTCTCGTGGATGTCACAGTCCGTGAGCAGGAGCAGGGCCAGAGGGTGAACGGCTGAAGAGTCTCTGATGAAAACCTGACTGTTGGACTTGACGGCGCTGAAGAACGTGAGCCAGCGACACGGCAGCTCCTCTTTCCCTCTAAAAGAAAAAAACGTTTACATCATTTACAAACTTCTCTCTGACAGATGTTACAAGTAAAACCCAGACCTGTTGACAGTGGAGCGGTGAAGTATCACTGGGCCGGTTTTCGTTCTGAAGGACAGATTGTTGGGTCTGAAGCGCCCCCCTTTGGTCACAAAACCTCTTTTCACCTGCAGGAGAAAACTGTTTAATATCAGGTAGAACTGAGAAGAAGAAGAAGAACAATGCCGTAGAAAAATAAAATGGAAAACAGAACTTAGCCCTGAACAGCTCCAAAGGTTTTATAGCAATCAGCCCTACACCTCTGTCTCATCCTACTCTTTCTGTCTCGCTCCCCATCTTTCTCTCTTTCTGTGTCTCTCTGTGTCACTCTGTCTCACCCCCCCTCTCCCTTTTCTCTCTCTGTGTCTCTGTCTCTCTCTGTGTTGCTCCCCCCTCTTTCTGTCCCTCTCTCTCTGTCTCTCCGTATCACCCCCCCTTCTGTCCCTCTCTGCGTTTCTCTCTGTCTCTCTCTCCATGTCTCTCTCTGTGCGTCTCTCCGTCTCTGTCTCCATGTCTGTCTCCGTCTCGCTCCCCTCTCTTTCTGCCTCTCTGTGTCTCTCTCCATCTCGGTCCCCCCTTTTTTTCTCTCTCTGTCTCTCCATATCACCCCTCCGTCTCTCTGTCTTGCCGTGTCTCCGTCAGTGTTAAATATGATTGGTTTATAGAATGAGGTGATGTCGTGTGTTAAATATGATTGGTTTATAGAATGTGGTGATGTCGTGTGTGTTAAATATGATTGGTTTATAGAATGAGGTGATGTCGTGTGTTAAATATGATTGGTTTATAGAATGTGGTGATGTCGTGTGTTAAATATGATTGGTTTATAGAATGTGGTGGTGATGTCGTGTGTGTTAAATATGATGGGTTTTATAGAATGTGGTGATGTCGTCGTGTGTGTTAAATATGATTGGTTTATAGAATGTGGTGATGTCGTGTGTGTTAAATATGATTGGTTTATAGAATGTGGTGATGTCGTGTGTGTTAAATATGATTGGTTTATAGAATGTGGTGATGTCGTGTGTGTTAAATATGATTGGTTTATAGAATGTGGTGATGTGGTGTGTGTAAATATGATTGGTTTATAGAATGTGGTGATGTCGTGTGTGTTAAATATGATTGGTTTATAGAATGTGGTGATGTCGTGTGTGTTAAATATGATTGGTTTATAGAATGAGGTGATGTCGTGTGTGTTAAATATGATTGGTTTATAGAATGTGGTGATGTCGTGTGTGTTTAATATGATTGGTTTATAGAATGTGGTGATGTCGTGTGTTAAATATGATTGGTTTTATAGAATGTGGTGATGTCGTATGTGTTAAATATGATTGGTTTATAGAATGAGGTGATGTCGTGTGTGTTAAATATGATTGGTTATAGAATGTGGTGATGTCGTGTGTTAAATATGATTGGTTTATAGAATGTGGTGATGTCATCTGTGTTAAATATGATTGGTTTATAGAATGTGGTGATGTCATCTGTGTTAAATATGATTGGTTTATGAATGTGGTGATGTCGTGTGTGTTAAATATGATTGGTTTATAGAATGAGGTGATGTCGTGTGTGTTAAATATGATTGGTTTATAGAATGTGGTGATGTCGTGTGTGTTAAATATGATTGGTTTATAGATGTGGTGATGTCGTGTGTTAAATATGATTGGTTTATAGAATAGGTGATGTCGTGTGTTAAATATGATTGGTTTATAGAATGAGGTGATGTCGTGTGTTAAATATGATTGGTTTATAGAATGTGGTGATGTCGTGTGTGTGTTAAATATGATTGGTTTATAGAATGAGGTGATGTCGTGTGTGTTAAATATGATTGGGTTATAGAATGTGGTGATGTCGTGTGTGTGTTAAATATGATTGGTTTATAGAATGTGGTGATGTCGTCTGTGTTAAATATGATTGGTTTATAGAATGTGGTGATGTCGTGTGTTAAATATGATTGGTTTATATAATGTGGTGATGTCGTGTGTTAAATATGATTGGTTTATAGAATGAGGTGATGTCGTGTGTGTTAAATATGATTGGTTTATAGAATGTGGTGATGTCGTGTGTTAAATATGATTGGTTTATAGAATGTGGTGATGTCGTGTGTGTTAAATATGATTGGTTTATAGAATGTGGTGATGTCGTGTGTGTTAAATATGATTGGTTTATAGAATGTGGTGATGTCGTGTGTTAAATATGATTGGTTTATAGAATGTGGTGATGTCGTGTGTGTTAAATATGATTGGTTTATAGATGAGGTGATGTCGTGTGTGTTAAATATGATTGGTTTATAGAATGTGGTGATGTCGTGTGTTAAATATGATTGGTTTATAGAATGTGGTGATGTCGTGTGTGTTAAATATGATTGGTTTATAGAATGTGGTGATGTCGTGTGTGTTAAATATGATTGGTTTATAGAATGTGGTGATGTCGTCGTGTGTGTTAAATATGATTGGTTTATAGAATGAGGTGATGTCGTGTGTGTTAAATATGATTGGGTTTATAGAATGTGGTGATGTCGTATGTGTTTAAATATGATTGGTTTATAGAATGTGGTGATGTCGGTGTTTAAATATGATTGGTTTTATAGAATGTGGTGATGTCGTGTGTGTTAAATATGATTGGTTTATAGAATGTGGTGATGTCGTGTGTTAATATGATTGGTTTATAGAATGTGGTGATGTCGTGTGTGTTAAATATGATTGGTTTATAGAATGAGGTGATGTCGTGTGTGTGTTAAATATGATTGGTTTATAGAATGTGGTGATGTCGTATGTGTAAATATGATTGGTTTATAGAATGTGGTGATGTCGTGTGTGTTAAATATGATTGGGTTTATAGAATGTGGTGATGTCGTGTGTTAAATATGATTGGTTTATAGAATGTGGTGATGTCGTGTGTGTTAAATATGATTGGTTTTATAGAATGAGGTGATGTCGTGTGTGTTAAATATGATTGGTTTATAGAATGTGGTGATGTCGTGTGTGTTAAATATGATTGGTTTATAGAATGTGGTGATGTCGTATGTGTGTTAAATATGATTGGTTTATAGAATGTGGTGATGTCGTGTGTGTTAAATATGATTGGTTTATAGAATGTGGTGTGATGTCGTGTGTTAAATATGATTGGTTTATAGAATAAGGTGATGTCGTGTGTTAAATATGATTGGTTTATAGAATGAGGTGATGTCGTGTGTGTTAAATATGATTGGTTTATAGAATGTGGTGATGTCGTGTGTGTTAAATATGATTGGTTTATAGAATGTGGTGATGTCGTGTGTGTTAAATATGATTGGTTTATAGAATGTGGTGATGTCGTGTGTTAAATATGATGGTTTTTAGAATGTGGGTGATGTCGTGTGTTAAATATGATTGGTTTATAGAATGTGGTGATGTCGTGTGTTAAATATGATTGGTTTATAGAATGTGGTGATGTCGTGTGTTAAATATGATTGGTTTATAGAATGTGGTGATGTCGTGTGTTAAATATGATTGGTTTATAGAATGTGGTGATGTCGTGTGTTAAATATGATTGGTTTATAGAATGTGGTGATGTCGTCGTGTGTGTTAAATATGATTGGTTTATAGAATGTGGTGATGTCGTGTGTGTTAAATATGATTGGTTTATAGAATGTGGTGATGTCGTGTGTTTAAATATGATTGGTTTATAGAATGTGGTGATGTCGTGTGTGTGTTAAATATGATTGGTTTATAGAATGTGGTGATGTCGTGTGTGTTAAATATGATTGGTTTATAGAATGAGGTGATGTCGTGTGTTAAATATGATTGGTTTATAGAATGTGGTGATGTCGTGTGTTAAATATGATTGGTTTATAGAATGTGGTGATGTCGTGTGTTAAATATGATTGGTTTATAGAATGTGGTGATGTCGTGTGTGTTAAATATGATTGGTTTATAGAATGTGGTGATGTCGTGTGTGTTAAATATGATTGGTTTATAGAATGTGGTGATGTCGTGTGTGTTAAATATGATTGGTTTATAGAATGTGGTGATGTCGTGTGTGTTAAATATGATTGGTTTTTATAGAATGTGGTGATGTCGTGTGTGTTAAATATGATTGGTTTATAGAATGTGGTGATGTCGTGTGTGTTAAATATGATTGGTTTATAGAATGAGGTGTTCGTGTGTGTTAAATATGATTGGTTTATAGAATGTGGTGATGTCGTGTGTGTTAAATATGATTGGTTTATAGAATGTGGTGATGTCGTGTGTGTTAAATATGATTGGTTTATAGAATGTGGTGATGTCGTGTGTGTTAAATATGATTGGTTTATAGAATGTGGTGATGTCGTGTGTTAAATATGATTGGTTTATAGAATGTGGTGATGTCGTGTGTGTTAAATATGATTGGTTTATAGAATGTGGTGATGTCGTGTGTTAAATATGATTGGTTTATAGAATGTGGTGATGTCGTGTGTGTTAAATATGATTGTTTTATAGAATGTGGTGATGTCGTGTGTGTTAAATATGATTGGTTTATAGAATGTGGTGATGTCGTGTGTGTTAAATATGATTGGTTTATAGAATGTGGTGATGTCGTGTGTGTTAAATATGATTGGTTTATAGAATGAGGGTGGTGATGTCGTGTGTGTTAAATATGATTGGTTTATAGAATGTGGTGATGTCGTGTGTGTTAAATATGATTGGTTTATAGAAATGTGGTGATGTCGTGTGTGTTAAATATGATTGGTTTATAGAATGTGGTGATGTCGTGTGTGTTAAATATGATTGGTTTATAGAATGTGGTGATGTCGTGTGTTAAATATGATTGGTTTATAGAATGTGGTGATGTCGTGTGTGTTAAATATGATTGGTTTATAGAATGTGGTGATGTCGTCTGTGTTAAATATGATTGGTTTATAGAATGTGTGGTGATGTCGTGTGTTAAATATGATTGGTTTATAGAATGTGGTGATGTCGTGTGTGTTAAATATGATTGGTTTATAGAATGTGGTGATGTCGTCTGTGTTAAATATGATTGGTTTATAGAATGTGGTGATGTCGTGTGTTAAATATGATTGGTTTATAGAATGTGGTGATGTCGTGTGTTAAATATGATTGGTTTATAGAATGTGGTGATGTCGTGTGTTAAATATGATTGGTTTATAGAATGTGGTGATGTCGTGTGTGTTAAATATGATTGGTTTATAGAATGTGGTGATGTCGTGTGTTTAAATATGATTGGGTTTATAGAATGTGGTGATGTCGTGTGTTAAATATGATTGGTTTATAGATGTGGTGATGTCGTGTGTGTTAAATATGATTGGTTTATAGAATGTGGTGATGTCGTGTGTGTTAAATATGATTGGTTTATAGAATGTGGTGATGTCGTGTGTGTTAAATATGATTGGTTTATAGAATGTGGTGATGTCGTGTGTGTTAAATATGATTGGTTTATAGAATGTGGTGATGTCGTGTGTGTTAAATATGATTGGTTTATAGAATGTGGTGATGTCGTGTGTGTTAAATATGATTGGTTTATACCTGAATGAGGTTTGGGTAAAGTCCTGCGAGTAGCACAGCCTTGAGCAGCTCGTTGTCGGCGCTGTGTTCATTGTAGGTGGAGCTCTGCCTCTGACACTCACTGGACCCAGACACGAGCTTCGCCTCAAACAGGTTTTCACTGAACTGAGAAATGAGACCTGCAGAGAAAAACAAACCGGGTCAGGTTAGTTCTGCTCTGAATCACAGTAATTACTATATCGACTTATCGTTCTTTCCTGCATTTTTTCTTATTTTCTTGGAGTATTAAGCCTTTCAAGACACACAAAGACACTTTACAGAGAATTATTCAATCAGTCCCTCTACCCACAGCGCCTAGTATGAAAGTGGTGGTCAAAGTGCCTTGCCGAAGGACACAACAACAGTTTTTTTGCCACTGGAGCCCCCACCGTGGCACCTGTTATTCCCAGTGGTCTCCTGTACAAGTCCTCTGCAGATCAGTGAGTGTTGATGCAAAACAACTCTCTTCAGCTTAACTCAGACAAGGCTCAAGTCATCGTCTTTGTCCCACAGAAACAGAGAAAGTGTCAGTCACCTCCAGTGTCTCTCTAAAACCTTCAAATCAGTCTGAAATCTAGAGGTAATAATGGACTCAGACTTGAGCTTTAACAGCCACATCAAATCAATAACGTCTGCAGCTTTTAACCATCTAAAAACATCAAAAATCAAAGGTAAACTGTCAAAACCAGACTCAGACTTATCCCTGTCCTCAGGTCTCTGGCTCCTGTGGCTCAGAGACTTTAAAGCAGCTCAGTGTGAACAAGTCTCTCCATGAACCAAAGAACATCTCCCACATGTGAGAGCCACAAGAACCATCTCACACTCTGAGGACTAAAGCGGGACTAAAGCGGGACTAAAGCGGGACTAAAGCGGGACTAAAGCCGGAGCGGGACTAAAAGCCGGACTAAAGCGGGACTAAAGCGGGACTAAAGCGGGACTAAAGCGGGACTAAAGCGGGACTAAAGCGGGACTAAAGCGGGACTAAAGCGGGACTAAAGCGGGACCTAAACCAGGACTAAACCTGGTGAATCAGTGTTTGAGTTTTATTCAGTTAAAACCTGGAACATTCTTCCTGAAGATGTGACTCAGGCCTCGACTTTGACAATGTTTAAATCCAGGCTCAAACGGTTCAGTTCAGCTGCTTGAGACTGAAAGGGTTTTTATTCTGCACTTTTCCCTCTTTCAATGTTCATTTTATGATGATTATTTACATTTTGATGTGTTGCAATGTGATTTAATGTCTTTCTTATTCTGTAAAACACTTTGTATAGCACAATTCCTACATAAAGTAATTCAAATAAACTCGTCTTGTCTCACTCACCAGGCCCAGCTCTGCTTCGCTGCTGTGACAAAATCAGACTTCAAGAAGCTGGTATGGCCACTATTTCTTGCTGGTGGCGTTTTCAGTGGTTTAAGTAGTTTCAGTAATATTGTGCACCGTGATATTTTTCTGTTGCAGTATATTTTCAAAATGTGTGATTGTGACAGGTCTAGAACTACAGCTGGGTGATGCCATTTAGTCTTAAAAACATAAATGACCTTCTTTCAAATCACTATTTTTTATTGTATAGTATATAGTATTTTTGTTCGTGACAGTAACTTCTCTTTCTGAAAGTCTGAACTCCACCACCTGCTTTTACTGATCGTCCTGGCTGGAGTCATGTTCATTAAAGACTCTGATCAGTGACAAATAGAAGTGAACAGCCCTTTGAAGGACAGAAGTTTGAGACGTACCGTTGATGTAGCGCAGGCTGGTCCTGGAGAGAGTGTAACGATGCAAAAACTCTTCTCTGTCGTCCCTGTCGCCCTCCCTCTGCAGCCGCCTCCAGCCCGACACCACCTCACTCAACACCAGGTAATCGCTGTAGTTCGACTGACTCAACGACTCCTTTGCCTACACAGGTAAATTATGATGAATACATTAAAAAACACAATTCATAACTTGCATGACTAAATAAAAACCTTGTTGACGAGGGCCCTGTTCTGGAGGCTGTTGTGGAAAGGGTCCCGGGTGAGACAGGCCGCCACAGACAGCAGGGGGAGCACACACCGAAACAAGGCTCCCAGAACGAGGACTTTACCCAGACGAGGGTCACATGACATGTAGGACACACGCTCGCCTAAAGGGGTCAGCGTCTCCGTTTTGTCCAGAACTCCTGCGAAAAGGTGTGAAAGAGCGAGACGGGGAGGATAATCTATGATCCAAAAAAGTGAACCTGAACACAAAAGTACTTTCTAATATCATTATTTTTAAGATTAAGTTTGATTTTCCTGTGGCTCAGAGAACAAACGCAGCTACTTACCAATATCTTGTAGATTTTGTACAGCGTCTTTCACTGCCCCCTTGTCAGGACTGTCGAGAACTTGTGCCAAAAAGTCTATAGCCTGAAAAACAAACAGACTTTAGTTCATTAAAGTGCGATATTTGAGCACGTTGTTGTTTCTGGGATGTACCTGGATACTAGGACTGTGAATCTTGGCTTGCAGGACTAAATTTTCTAAAGGTGTGCGCAGGATCTCAGGGATGGGGAAAGGAGCCATGGACTTCAGCTGCTTCTGTGAAAATAAGTGGTACGAGTGTCCGGGTTGGCATCGTCCGGCTCGGCCTTTTCTCTGCGTGACGTTAGAGCGAGAAATCCAAACTGTGTCCAGACACGAGACCTGAAGATAATAATATTACATTTTATACGACATTTAATGCATTTAAATGACTTGAATAACTGAAATAATATGAACTGTGCAATGAGGAGAGTAATATTTGATTTGTTTGGTTCTTTTGTGAGCCCCGCCCTTTGGATATAATGCTGTATCATGTCTGTCCATTAACATGCACTGTCCCAAAAAAACAAACTAAATATATATTAAATAAATAAAATAAAATAAATAAAATAAAAAAACATGCACTGCCCTCCAAAAAAAACAAACTAGATATATATTAAAAAAAAAAAAAAATATAATAATAAAATAAATAAATAAATAAAAATAAACATGCACTGTCCCAAAAATTAAACAAAATATATATTAAAAAAAGAAAAATAAATAAATAAAATAAAAAATAATAAACATGCACTGTCCCCAAAAAAACAAACAAAATACATATTTAAAAATAAATAAATAAATAAATAATATGTATTAAATTAAAATCAACATTCAATAAATAGAGACATTTTAGGAAATGAACACTGGTCTTATCTTTTTTGTTTTAAAACTAAAACAAATAATATTTCCAAACACATAGAAAATTGTGAACTAAATTCTTTTTTTTCAAAAAATAAAAAAAAAAAAAAAAAAGAAAAATGCTAATATTGCCCTTGTCTGGTACATGAATATTGGACATGTATGGAAGATTTCTTTTACAGTAGTGCAATAAAAACTTTGAAGGAAACAAGATGTAGTAATAACATTAATAATAAACCAATATATTAAATGTAGTAAAAAAACAAGTTGGTTTGGATCTTTGCTCCATATCGTCCCCTGTACCTGCTCCAGCCTCGATGAGCTTCATGTGGAACTCGTTTATTTCAGCACTGACCTTTGTTCTGGGGTCGTAGTTCTGCTCCTTGTGCATCCCAGTGTCCACCACGTGCACGATGTCGTCTATGGTGATGGACGTCTCTGCGATGTTCGTGGTGAGAACGATTTTCCTCTGTCCTGGAGGCGCGTGCTGGAACACGGTCTGCTGGTCGGCCACTGATAAACTGGAGTGAACTGCAAGAAAATGTTATTTAGAAATGTCTATATCATGAAAAACTGACTCTGGTGAGGTTTAATCCATGTTCCTAACGCTGGTCCCTCATCAAAAACAGACCTGGAGTTGAGTTTTGTTTCATTCACACATGTTACAGGATAATAATAAAGTGTTACTCAAACATCTCCAAAGCACAAAACACTCTGTTCCACCTTGTGATGTCATCAGGTTGTAGTTTTCAACTGGTTTAACAGCTCCTTTTACCTTTAGTTCTGTAGAGATTGGACATTCCAGAGCTGAAATGATCCAAATGATTCTAGAAATGAAGGTGAGTGGAGTTTAAAGACACAGTGGAGCACTTCCACCTTGTGATGTCATCATGTGGTAATACAGGAACAGAGTGTTTTCAGTTTGAGAGAAGAACTCAGTCTAAATCTGCAGGTTTGTGTGTTAAATATGTGAATGAAACAAAAGAAACACAGCTCCAGGTCTGATTGTGACGAGGAAACGACATTATAGATCAGAGAAAAGTGTGATATGAACCTTTAAATGAGCCTTTTCTACGATGGTGATGAGAGTCGTCAAAAGTATCAATCAATATTAAAACTAATATCGAAACTAGATTAGACTGGACTCATTTGAACAAGTATCGATACTAAATAAAGTCACATTCACAGAATCTGTTTATAATGATCCTGAGCTGAATCAGAACAAGTTTAAGACGCAGACGAGTTTACACCACGGACCAGTGTGAACCTACTGCACACTGAGCACTCTTCTCTCTCTTCTCTCTCTTCTCTTCCTCTCTTCCCCTCCTCTACTTTTTTCTCCCTACATTCCTTTGCCCTCTTTCTTTCCTCCCCCTCTCTTCATCTTCCCTGTTTTCCTCCTCTGTGCTCTCCTCTTCCTCCCTCCTCTCTATTTTGCCCCCATTCTTTTACCTCCTCCCTCTCCCACTATCCCTCTCCTCCTCCCTCCCTCCCTCCCATCTCCTCTTTCCTCCCTCTCTCTATTCTTTTAACCTGTCTCCTCCCTCTCCTCCTTTTCCCTCCTTCCTCTCCTCTACTGAGAGCATATACAAGATTAGTATAGAATAATATGCCGTCTTTCTTTCCTCTTCTTCTTCTCTCTCTATTCTTTTACCTCTCCTCTCCCATTATTCCTCCCTTTGACTTTCTCTCATCTCCTCTTTCCCCCTCCTCTCTCTACATTCTTTACCCTTCTTCTTTCTTCCCCCTCCCCTCATCTTCCCTGTATTCCTCCTCTATCCTCTCCTCTTCCTCCTTCCTCTCTATTTTGTCCTAATTCTTTTACCTCCTTCCTCTTCCACTTTCTCTCCCTCTCATCTCGTCTTTCCTCCTCCCTCTCTTCTTTTACCCTGTCTCCTCCCTCCTCTCCTGAGAATAAGTACAAGATTATTATAGTATATAATAAATAATATGCCTCTTTCCTCTCCTCCTCCTCTCTTTCTCCCCATTCTTTTACCTCCTTCCTCCTTTGTCTTTCTCTCTCTCCTCTCTCTCCTGTCATCATCCAGTATCGAGAGTCTATTCCTTCATTTCAAATTACAGTTTCAAATCCTAATCTCCCGACAGCACTTGTGACTTTTGTGTAACATTCAGAGAGAAACTCACGAGGCAGAATCATGTGTTTTCCGGTTGAAAAATGCTGCTTCACTGCGAGTTTCTCTTGGACCAGTTTAATGTCCTGCCAACCCGGGAGAAAACACAGTATGGCCCCTGGAAAGACAAAAGTATTTTATTTCTGACAGTTTGTGATCATGTTTTCCTGCTTCACAAACTCCTTACCGGACTCTCCTCGTTTGTCCACATGTTCAATCACATCAGCGACTAAATCCAGATCGAGCGTCGTCTCCTCTTTTCCCGCCTGAGGTCAGAAGAACACGGAGAAAATGTGACATCGAATTTACAAAAAGACTCACAGCGCTGTGCAGATAGTCACATTTTAATAAAGATTCAGGCTTTTATAATTGTCCAGAATCTTTCTAATCGAGTTTTCTACCTGGACGTCAGACTCTGAAGGCGATTTTAAATCACAATATTCATCTAAATTCACTTTATAAAGAGAAACAAATCCACTAGAAAACTGCAGTGTCCAGTGGAGCCGACGTCACTGTAAACGTCATGACAGTAAAGAGTCGTGTAGCTGTAGCGCCCCCTGTGGACAGAGCACGTCACACTACAGCAGCACATTTTTTACATTTGGACCAAAATGACGACGCGACGCTGCAGAATCCTACGAGGATCAACGAGTAAGAAATAAAACTGGAGAAGAGAGAGAGAGAGACGAGAGAGAGAGAGACGAGGAGAGAGAGGAGACGAGAGAGTAGACGAGAGTGGGCGTGTCACAGGAGGCGTGTCACAGTGGAGGTTTAATGGGGGCAGATCTTCAAAAACGCGTCTTAAAAATAAGCGATTAAAGATTAAACTCAAATATGAATCTCTCCAAATACAACTTCGAGAACGTGGTTAAAAGATCATTTACATAACAGATCTGCTTTAAAAGTTTTGCTGTTTATTTTATTTGTTTGTGTTAAGACCAAATAAACTGAAAATTGGATCAATATAAAAAATGAAAATGAGTTAATATCTCCCTCATCTCGCACATAAATAAGACACTTTGTTTATGGTTCTGCAACGTAAACTTTGAATTAAATAAATAAGTAAAGAATCCAGTGGCGTCTTACCTCAGCGCTCTCCTCTCCATCTTCTCGCGGCAGTGACCTTCCCATCTCCCTCAGGACGTCCTCCAGGAACCTGTCCCTCACCGGGTGCATGAAGCCGGGCACCTTCACGATGGGACAGCCTCCGAAATAGTGGGACAGTCTGTGGTTGTCTCCGGTGGCGCTCATGAGCACCACCTGCAGGTCGGGGTTCTCCTCCAGGGACGTTCGCAGCAGGGCCAGCAGCAGGTCTGTGTTTATGTCCCGCTCGTGAACCTCGTCCACCACCACGTGACTGATGCCCCTGAGCGAGGGATTCGACTGGAGCTTCTTCAGGAGGACGCCCACGGTGAGGAAGAGCAGGGCCCCTCCGCTGTGCTCCGGGGGCCGGCTCTCGAGTCTCACCTGAGAACAAGGCACAAACAAGAAGATAGAAGCATTAAAAGTCAAAGCTGTGATGCTCATTTGCTTCTAATTATATTATTAATTGGATTATTTTGATCTTTTGTCCAAATAATTGTCAATACCCAGATCTGTTCCTTTAAAAAAAAAAAAAAAATTATAGTAAACCTATATCTATTTATAATATTAAAATGATTATTCGTCATATCCAGAACATTTTTAAACTATCAGCAAAAGTAATAAACATAGTTGTTAATCGCAGTTATTTCAGCCACGATAATCGTGACACTACGTGTGAGTATGGTGCTGACCTGGTATCCCACAGAGCGTCTGAGAGCCGGACCCATCTCCTGAGCCACTCGATGAGCCACAGAAACGGCGCTGATCCTCCTCGGCTGAGTGACCAGGATGTTACAGTTGGCTCCTCCCCCTTTTCGAACCCGCTCCTCCAACAGAAAACGTGGAATCCTGGTGGTTTTCCCACATCCCGTCTCCCCTGCGATCACCACCACCCTGGAGGAGCGGACCGCCGACAGGACCCTCTGACGGTGAGCGTCCACGGGCAGCTCCACGGAGAACCCGGGGTCTGCGCTCTCCCACGCCCCCTGCAGGTGGGAGTTGAGCTGCTCGGCCCGCTGGGGGGACAGGGGTCTGTAGGGTCGGCCCGTGATGGCGTCCGTCAGAGGGTCTTCGTCCTCCTCTTCCTCCTCCCGCTGCTGAGACGCCTGCTCCTCTTCCTCCCACAGCTTCTGGACCTCGGCTGCCACTGGATACTGAGAAAAAAATACTGTACGTTAAATCAAACGCAGTGATGGAGAGTAAACGAGGACTGAAAATACACGTTCAGAATACTCATTTTGAGGAACTGTAATTTGGTACAGTTACTTTTCATTTGGAGATATTCAGAAAACGATTATTGTATTTTCTGGACAATAAGTGTCACTTTGTTCATAGTTTTTCGGGGGGCGACTTATATGTGAAATGATTCAAATATAATGTCGCATGTTAGTTCTTGTCACAGTGACGCCACACGGGGGCGCTCTAGTACCAGTCTGAGCCTCACAGAAGAGGAAGAGGAGCTTCATCTTCCTCTGGAGTCGGTGGAGTTGTTCATCTTCGACACGAGGATGAAGAATTCAGTGGATTTAGTGATTTTTGGACTGAGATCCAGAGTAAACTTGTTTTTTCTGCTTTAGTTTGTGATTAACTGTTAATATCTGACGTGAACAAACCGACACGTGTCAGTTCTGTCTGAGCTTCATGAAGAAATATAAATGTGTGACGTCAGCCTGATGTTCTGTTATTCAGCCTGTTCTTACACATTTTATTCTGATTATTAGAACTTGACTTTAAAGATAAAATGTCTGTTCTTAGTCTGGGATTTTGTAAAATAAACTTCCCCCAAAAATGTGACTATACGTTTTTTCCCCTCATTATTCTGTATTTTTTGGCTGGTGCGACTTATACTTCAGAGCGACTATAGTCCAGAAAATACAGTACTTTTCTAAAATCAAAGGGACACATTGTGGTACCTGATTATGCAGTTTTGGCTTTAAACTGCTCTGTTTTCATAAAGAAAATAGGCGGCTTTTGTGATGAGTGAATGTCTTTCCCTAATCTGTCATTAATACAATTCAGAACAAACAGTGGAACAAACATGAAATTGTTTTTTTTATCCTTTGGCAGGTTTTTTACTCTATAATATAATAATAATGCATTTAGAATGCAGTATTCTTGTAATGTATTCTGTTACATGGGCCAACCAAATACATTAGAACAGATCAGAGAATAGTTTAAGATGAGCCCTTTAATGCAGGTATCCAGGATTCTGTAACTCACTGATAAAACTGTATGATTTTCATTTTTTGCTTTTACTTTTATGGGTAAAAAAAACTGTAACAAATCACCTTTTTGTATTTAGCTGTAATGCAAGTACCACAGACCACTCCAAATTTGAACTTAACTTAGGCAAAAAAGGTATAAAAATAAATATGTTGTCAGATAAGTATTCTTAAAAAATGGGAACAATATGACTTTAAAAAACTGTTACTCTCCTGGCAAAGGTTTTTCATATGTCTCCTGTAACACACACACGGACCAACCTCTGAAAGATACGATCTGATGCTGTCCTCCAGATACTCGGGGACGTCCAGCAGAAAAGGGCGTCTGTCCCTCGCTCCTGCCTCCTTCACCAGCTCACGGTGGTACTTCGCATGGGTCAGGGGGTTGTTGCTCTCATCCAGCAGCTCAAGCTCCTATAAACACATTGAAATATGCATTTTGATGTCAAAAGTTTGGACACACTCTCCAATTAAATATTTTCTTTTGTATTTTTACTACTTTCTACATGTTAGACACGCACAGAAGACGTCAATTACATGAAGTAAGATGCATGGATTTATGTAGTAAAGAAAAACTAACACTACTTTTTTTTTTTAAGGCAGTGTCCAGCAGTAATTTGACCAGAACTGAAGAAGCAGCTTGGACGAGCAGCCAAACGTCTTCAGTTTAAAACTTTTGTCCTGATCAGCACCTCCCTCAGAGTCAAGGTGTGACAAGGACCTGACCTGCTGCCCTAAACTCTACTGATAATCTGGCAAAAAAAAACAATTAACAAAAGAAACAAAATGGGCAGCAGAAGGAGAGGGAAGGAAGGAGAAAAACGGGAAAAAAATTGGAACCTCACTAAAATGATTTACTTATTTTTTCCTCTTCTTTCTAAATTTACAGCCTTTTTCCTCGAATTTCTGTAGTTTTCTTTTTCCATTTTATTACTTAACTACACTTAGACACACATAAAATTCTTATTGTCTTGTCACTTTTCTCTCAAGTCAAAATGTCTAATGTCTTTATCATTTGTATCGTCTCTAATATCACAATAATAAATAAAACTTTTGTTCACTTGATAAATAAAATTTTCTTTTGCTATGGATCATACCTGGACGACTGAGAGATTACACAGACATGCACCTGTTTTTTTGTATTTTTTCCTCTTTCCACTACTGATAAATGGTAAAATGGTGGATACCTTGAGTTTTAAACATGCTAAAGCCGCAGCCCTCTTCTCTGCGGTGGCTCGGTTGTTTGCAGTGGCTGTAAACTGCATCTCTTCAGGCCAGCGTAGTGTCAGCTCACATTTTTTTACCTTCCCTCCAGTTATTTTATACTGGGTCAGCTCCTAGAAACACATGAAAACAGAATACACTCAACGAATCATACGGGAACTTATTTCACTTTTGGCTTGTCCCTCGTTTATGCCACTCACCCTGATTCTTTGGGATGAGGTGGCCACTTGAATGACTCTTGTGAGGAGAGATTTGGGTTGTGGAAAAAGGGAAACTGCTTGAGTAACTTCAGGATTTTCTTCAATAAGTGTCTGTTTTTGTCCATTTGATATTGATCGAGACGTATGAAAGCCATCTTTGCCAAAGTCCTCATCTTTGTCAAAGAGGTGAGAGTGCAGCCCTCCTCTCCCTCTACCCACTCGTCTTTGGGGGAGCTGATTGTTTGGTCCGATCACACCCATGTCCTGAAAGGGAGAACAACAATGTATTATCCTTGTAGTCTCTGAGTCTTTCTTGTTTGTCAGAATTCCCTTCATTTCATACAGGAAGCCTCCACTTTCACTTTAAGGCCATAGACCATAAAAGTGATGATGGGCACACTTCCAACTCCATCAACTCTGACTCAAACTCACTACATCCAAAAATTGTCGCCCCTCCCTCTGTAACTGCCGCGGTCAGACTCATCATTTTGCTCTTAAATGTTCGTATTAACCCTCTACATGATCCTGGGGTTTTTATTTCACGTCTGTGTCTGTAAATCAACATATGAACATTAATAACAGACAAATCAGGCGCCTTCTTTCCTCGAGATAACTCCTGCTAGCGTTAGCAAGGGGTTTGATTGACAGCGTTGCTATGAGCCCGCTCCCTGCTAAACCAGGAAAGGAGTGTTATCTTCAACAGCCTCACTCCAGATTGGCTCTTTGGTTGCTACGATACTGGCGGGCGGAATTATAAATATAAAACTCAGGTCCAAATTCGCCCCTGTAACCACCAGCCTCGATGACTGGAGCTGTGGGTGACGTCACACTCACTTAGTCACTTCTTTACACAGTCTATGCGTCTGACTGTTATTGTGGATGCATGTATACATTTTATGCTGTGGGTGTGTGTGTGTGCGCGTGTGTGTGTGTATGTGAGTTCTTTTTTTTAGTCAAATTGCACAGCTGGAGTTTGGTGGAACGAAATTTCAGTCCTTGTGTAATGTTTTTTTACATAATGAATTGACAATAAAGTATACTTTGACTTTGACATAAATTTTAAAAAAGCATGGTATAACGGTACATAAACAGTTGGTAAATGTATTGACAGCTGTAGTACTACCACCTTTTAATCATTTGGCACGTCTCTAACAAAGTAAAAGACAAAGTTAAATCTGTCAACTGGAGAAAACTTTGTAGGAGTGAAAACGTTTGTCCAGTTGACAGATTTAAACTTTGTCTTTTACTATGGATCAGACCTGGACGACTGAGGGACACACAGACATTTCTCTAATAATGACCTTGAGTGACTCCTGATCGTTCCTGTTTACCTGTTCTCTGTGTATATTTGTTTTTGTTTACTTTTATATGAAACACTTTGTCCAGCTGAAGCCGTTTTAACTGCGCTACATAACTAACCTTTAAGTGAATTTATATAAAAAGAAATGAATGGACAAACTTACTTTGAGTTTGTGGCACACAGCAGCTGCAGCAGCTCGTTCAGCATCAATCTTTTTAGAAGCAAACGCCTCCTCTTCTATTTTACAAGGCCATAACACTGTCACTGTTGCTTTCTACAATAAAAAACAATAGTCAAAATCACATTTATTCCACATATTCGTTTATTAACAGTGTATTTTTGTTCATTTCTGCTGCTAACCTTCACCCCGTCGTATTCACTGCAGCTGTACTGGATCAGTTTGGACGTGTCACTGATGCCCAAAGAACGAGAGATTGTGTTGTGTAAAAGACCCTTAGAATCTGGAAATTCCTTCAAAAGACGTGGAATAAAGTTTCCTGGAGATAGAATAGTTACAAAAAGCTTCTGGTTATTACATATAAACACGTTAGGGAAGAGATGATAAAGAATTTAAACGAGGATGCCCTTGAAGTCCCTGCACACACAGAGCTGTCAACAGTTAGCCGCGTTAGCCGCCGGTGCTAATCCGGCGCTAACACTCACCTCGTTTCCCGTCATGCAGCTCTGTCCCGGGGTCCTGGTGACTCCGGGCTTTGGTCCGATACCAGCGCATCCTCTCACTCCAGTTTGGCGCAGTTTGGGCTCTTATTTGCGCACATTTGCCCAGATTACAGAGCGCTCTCATCCGCACGAGTAAAACACCGGGTAGCGCCATCTTTAAACTGAAACTTCTTCTTCTACGGTGACAAACGGAAGTGATGGATTTTCCGCCATGTTTGGAGTGAAGTGGGTCACAGCGCCACGTGTCGGTGTGGATGTTTTGTTAATAAACGCGCTCTAGACAGTTGTTTATGATGCAGTGATGACCAAAGAGTTAATAAGGCTTCAGTGTAATAAAAATGTAATAATATTTGTATTTTAGTTAGTAGTTTTGTCCACAATTTCTACTTTTGTATTGTCAGGCTCAGTTGGTATGATGTTCCTCCACTGATCCAAAGGTTAACGGTTCGAATCCCACTCTCAACATAAAGATTATTAGTAGATTGGTCAAATCCAGTGACACACAGGTTGGAAGTGCAATTCCAGCTCCCACCGATGAAAACTTAAACTTAACCCACCTCGCCCTCAGTGTCTGTGGAAAAGCATGATATAAAAATGTGACTATTCACTGCTCTGTCATGTCTGTTAAGTTTTATCTGCCATCAATAAATGACATTATAATTCTAAATAAATGAGTTAATATTAATACTTTTGATTAATACTTCTATAATAATAATCTAAAATCAAACATTTAGTTCTACATGAAAAGTAATCCATTTGTGAAGCCTGGTGAGTTTTGAAATACAAAAAAGATTTATTCTTTGTTACAGCAGACACAGACTGGGAGCCTCCCGGGTCCCGAGTCTCTGAGTCTCTCCCCTGGAGCATCTCTATTATATTTAGACCAAAATGACAAAGCTCCAAACATTTCACAGCAGAGTGACTTTTGTTTCACACCCAGAGATAATGATCTTTTACACTTAAACAGGGAGAACAGAGTTTCCTGTGGGACGGAGACAGAGTTTCACACATGTTCATGTCTGATCTGAGTCTGACTGACACAGATCAAACATATTTAAAGACATACAATAAGTTTCTTTATAAAATGAATATACTTACATTTCCATCACAAATATAAAACCACATTTTTAAGGCCTTTAAAGGTTTAAACTATACGATTAATGTCTATTTACCTGATTTCGTTGACCTTGATAATATGTTTTAATATGAGTGCTGACACAGAAACCTCGCAGCTGTTGAAGGGGAGGAAAACTCCCAGGGGCTGTGTACAGAGGCTCATATATTGCTGCATTAACCTCTCGTTGGATGAGAAATGGAGCTGGCTCTTGTTCTGCTGCTGGGCGTCACAGCTGGTAAGTCCATACTTTTATTTGTCCTCTATTTTCACACAGTTCAGGGTCTCAGTGGGTTTGTTTGGTCTCAGTGTGTGGCTGCGGAGTGCCCAGCCATCCACCCGACACACACAGGGTGGTGAACGGCGAGGAGGCCCGGCCGTACAGCTGGCCCTGGCAGATCTCCCTCGAGTCCTTCTTCCCCACGTGCGGAGGGACCCTCATCGCCCCCAACTGGGTCATGACGGCTGCTCACTGCATCACGTAAGACCATACTCATGTTTACAGCGGATTTCAGGACGTCAGACGCTCAGTTTAAGTTGATCTTCGTCCTGGTGGTGGTGGATTTCAGAGTCATACACCCGGATGGGGCAAGAGTCACTTTTTACTGATAAAACTGAACTTTCCTCTGAAAAAGTCAAACTTGATCATTTATATTAGTTACTAGACCAGGGGTGTCCAAACTTTTTTGACTGAGGGCCACATACTGAAACATATCTGAAGCTGAGGGCCACAGTGTCGATACAATGAGTTAAACGGTGCCTTTAACACTGGTTTGACACAGATATTGTACCTTTAATAAGACTTAGAGGATTATTTTTAGGTCTGTGCCACAGTGCAGTGTGATGTTATCCAGGTTATAGAGGTAGAATCTCTTCAGTTTGTAGTAAAAAAAAATTCTTGATCAATTGGGCCGGTTTAGGACGAGGCATGAGGACCAACAAAAATTGGTCTGAGGGCCGCATTTGGCCCCTGGGCCGTAGTTTGGACCGCCCTGTAAACTGGCCACGTTACAACAAAAACTGCATTTTAACAGTTCAGTTTTAGCAGCGCCTCATCTGTATTAAATATTATCGATCAGTAGAAAGTTGTGATGCAGGGCTGGCTCTAGCTGTCAGGGGCCCCTAAGTAGAATGTGTCTCTGGGCCCCTGGCAGTGGACGTACCTGGGCTCAGCTGTTGGTGACTCACATTTGAGACATTCTGACCCTGCTGTCATCACCCTGTCCAGTTGTGTTTCTATTTATATGACAAAAAGACTGAAATGTTTTAATTTAACTCATAAAACAACCGTTCAAAAGTGCCTCACCTCGGGGGATAAACACAGATAAAACACATGTAGGCAGCAGATATTTTGCTACTAAATACTGTGTAAAATAACAAATGTGATCTTTACAGAGGGATATTTAGTCTGCTGTAAACACCTGAGCTCTGTTTCTAGTATAACTTTACATATTATATTATTTTCAATATAAATGTGTGGGCTCTTGGGGGCCCCCTGGGGGCTTTAGGGTCCTAAGCAGCTGCTCAGTCGGCTCATAGTCTGGACCGGCCCTGTTAGTCTCGACATAAACTCCATTAGTCGAGCGGTTAGATCCACTGACCCACAGGTTGTCGTGAATGTGTGATGTAAAGTGCTTTGACTGAGCTATTCACCATTTTGAGGATTTTTCCCAGTTAGAAAGACATAATATTTAGTTTTTACACTGTTAATCGCTATGGCAACAGTCGTAATTTCTCATTTCTAGATTCCACACCTATAACGTGGTCCTGGCTGAACACGACATGGATAAAGTGGAGGGCCCCGAGCAGACGATCCGAGTGGAGAAAATGATCATTCACCTGAAATGGAACAAAAACTGTCCATCCTGTGGGTAAGAAAAAGTAAAAGCAGCGTAAAAACTGCGACTATTCAACAAAAGTGTCGTGAAAACCTGGATACAGAGTCGTGCCTGTTCTGTGTTTGCTGTAGTAACGACATCGCCCTGCTGAAGCTGCAGACCAGTGCGGTTCTGAACGACAAAGTGCAGCCGGCCTGTCTCCCCAAACAGGACAGCGCTCTGCCTCAGGACTACCCCTGCTACGTGACGGGCTGGGGACGCCTCTACTGTGAGTCTCCTCCCACACGGCGGCCATTTTGTTTTTCATCAGCGTCACATTTTAGACTTAAACAAAAGTGGAGACGAGACACAGACAACTGACTTTTCTCAATCCCAGAGCCTCAAACCAGAACAAACATCCAACACAAAACGAGCACTTCAGTCAAAATATCTCGACTTTACTTCAGTACATCTGAAAGTGACACGTTTTACTTTTACTTCACTACATCTGAGCGCAGTATCTGTACTTTCTACTGCACTACATTTATGAACTGGACTGAAAAGTAAAAGTAGTTTTTATTATTATTTGAGAGCTGCTGAAAAGACTGAGGATTTATTTTTAACACGTTCAAACTAAAATATACAAATAAAAACAGCTAGAAAAAATAAAATTAAATCCGTTGTTTCAATTGAACAAAATTCTGCTCGAAATCAGCACATTTGAAGCTTTATACGACACAAAATCTGTGAGAAATACTGTTACTTTTTACTCTATAAGCACATTTTTAAACAGGTACTTTCAGTAGATTTTTTCATGGGATACTTTTACTTGAGTATTATTTTGCTAAAATAAAACCAGCTTGATAAAAAATGTGTATTTATGATTTAGTCAAAAACAAACATTTATTTGACTAAATCTTGACTTGAAAACCGACGACTGAATTAAAACGTCTTTTCAAACTTGACCCTTTCTCTTTTATTATTTCCGGTTCCTTCAGCCGACGGTCCTCAGGCCACTAAACTCCAGCAGGCGCTGCTCCCGGTGGTGGAGCACAGCGTCTGCAGCCGGAGCGACTGGTGGGGCAGCTCGGCCAAGACGACGATGGTGTGTGCGGGAGGAGGCAGCGAGTCAGCGTGTCACGTGAGGAAGAAAAACACTGAAACATCTGAGACACGTCCTGCTTTTTAAAGGGACGTTACACTGTTTCTGATCTGATGTTTCCTCCTCAGACCTGGAGCTGGGTTTTTTTGTTTCATTCTCACATTTAACACACAAACCTGCAGATTTAGGCTGAGTTCTTCTCTCAGGCTGAAAACACTCTGTTCCACCTTGTGATGTCATCATGTGGTGATACAGGAAGTGCTCCACTGTGTTTTTAAACTCCACCTTCACTAGAATCATTTGGATAATTTCAGTCCTGGAGTTGTCACTTGTCTCGACTGAACTAAAGGTAAAAGGAGCTGTTAAGTTGAAAACTACCACTTGATGACATCACAAGGTGGAACAGAGCGTTTGGAGCTTTGCAGATGTAGCACTGACTCCAACAAACACCGTGGGAAAAGTCTGTTTTACTCCTGTCCGTGAGATTAATCAAATTGAATCATTCTGTGCCGTCGTCTGTTTTTTTACTGGAGAAAATTTGTCCCTGACACGATTTGGAAAAAAAGATGAACTGAACCAAAAGTTTATGATAAATAATAAGATGAGACGTCTCCTTTAAACTGATGCACAGAATTTACCCGACAAATACATTTATGCTCAAACTTTATTGCACTTTTGTAAAGAAAACCCTGAAACATGAAGTCATCTTTTTGGAAAACCTGTTTCAAATTTATAAAAGACCAAATCGACCCTGAACCACAGGTTGTCGGTGCGATTCCAGCTCCTACAGATGAACGCTGCTGCTGTGTCCTTGGGCAAGACACTTAACCCTCAGTGTCTGTGTGTGAATTTGTGTGTGATGTTAAGTGTTTTGACTGAGTTAAGTACCCATTGGGGGATTTTTCCAGTAAAAAAGACATAATATTTAGTTTTTACATTGCTAATCTAACTCTAATGCTAATATTTTACAAAAATTTGAGCATGATTTTTGTTGTACATGATCAGAACTTGAACTCAAATAAAAAAATGGCAATCTGATCATTATATTTGGCAAATTTGATATTCATAAAAGTAAATTTTCTTGTACATCTTTGTTTTTTCCTGTTTTAATTAAACCGTTAGACTCCTGCACATCCACCGTCTCCAAAAGCTCAAACAAAAAAGACAGATTAATATTTGAAGGTTGTTTGTCTTTAAAAATCTTTGTGAAATGTAACAGTGGAACAGTTTCATCTTTTCTTTTCCCTCTTTGCCTCCCCCTGATGTTCTATGTGTCGTTCTTTCGTTGTTCTGTTCTCTTTATCTGAGCTTTGGAGATATTAGACTAAAAATAAAGTGTTACTTAAACAAAACACAAGTCCAGGTCTGTTTGTGAGGAGGAAACATGTTCAGAACACGACTTAAAGCTCGTGAGATCATTCTGTGTGATGTGGAACCTTTCAGGGCGACTCTGGAGGTCCGCTGAGCTGCAGAGGTAAAGACGGCCGCTGGTTCGTGGAGGGAGTGACCAGTTTCGTGGACGGACGCGGCTGCAACACCCTGAAGAAGCCGACGATGTTCACGCGTGTGGCCTCGTTCATCCCCTGGATCAGTCAGGTACAGACACCACGTTATGACCAGGGACATTTCAATCTGATAATGAAACGTTCTGTGCCTCTTTAGACCTTGGCCGACAACTGAAGCTGAGCCGACGAGAAAACTTCAGGAAAAAGCTTTGAATAAGTTAAGAAAATAATAAACAGCATTGAACTCTGACCTTTGTTGTGTCCTTCTTTAACATGTTTGGATCCACATTTATTTATTTCTACTTTTTACTCATAATTAACATTAATAATAAACTGTCTTTTATTCAGAATGGGCCTGTCCTCCACTTCAATCAAATAAATGCATTAATATGAAATAAAACTGTCTTTAAAGTCTCAGACACACAGTTCTATTAATATAAGTCTCTCTGCTTTAGTTTTTATCTGTAGCTTTAAACAGAAAGACAAAAGAGTCACATCCGTCCATTTTTTCAACAATAATACGACAGATGCAGAATTATTAAAGGGGCGGTCTCTCTGTGTGTAAGTGACACCCTACACTCCTCCCACAGCCTGAGGTCAGAGGTCAGAGGTCAGCTCCTGTGCCCAAAGCCAGGGTCACACTAGCCCCACCTCCTCCCTGGTATTTAACACTAGCCCCGCCTCTTCTCCCTGGTATTTAACACTAGCCCCGCCTCCTCTCCTGGTATTTAACACTAGCCCCGCCTCTCCTGGTATTTAACACTAGCCCCGCCTCTTCTCTCTGGTCCCTGGTTTAACACTAGCCCCGCCTCTTCTCCCTGGTATTTAACACTAGCCCCGCCTCTTCTCCTGGTATTTAACACTAGCCCCGCCTCTTCTCCTGGTATTTAACACTAGCCCCGCCTCTTCTCTCTGGTATTTAACACTAGCCCCGCCTCTTCTCCTGGTTTTTAACACCACACAGGACACAGGTGCAGTATTGCTCTGTTCCTGTGTTGTGTTGTTTTTTTTTACTTTTACATGAGGCACTTTGGTTCAGCTCAAGTTGCTCTAAATATAGAAACAAACTTTAAATGAAATGAAATGTTTTTGGAGACGTGAGGTAACACGTCGTGACAGTGACGTTTGAATAACACACAGGAGGATTCTGGGGGATTTACTCGTGACCAAACAAGAACATTTCCTGAGTTTTATTTTGTTTGTGGTTCAGGAGCGTGACACGAGTCTTTCACTTTCAGTGCGGTTCTGGTTTTGTTGTGTGAAAACAGAGTTAGACAGAAGCAGGTTTTTTGCTTTTTTTTACAATACCGCCAAAAAAAAAAAAAAAAAAAAAAATGTACTCAAGTATAAAGTAGTGTCCAAGAAATGACTCAAAAACAACAACAAAAATTTAAATAAAATAAATGGTTGCTCAAATCTAACTGGATCTGGCTGATAAACTTTCCTCTGTTAAACTGGTGAAACTCTCACTTCTGAAGATCAAATAAAAACATAAAGTCACATGATTTTTCAGAAGTGCTGCACGTTCCACTGTAAATAAACAGTCGTCATTACTGCAGCGGCACAACAAACGTGTGAAGTGTCCGTCACATTTCAAACAGAAGTAAAGTCTTTATGAGACGGAGTCGTCTCTGTCACCAGGACGAGTTACGAGTCACGTCTGTGGACAGCTCACACAAAGTGTGCTCTTCTTTATGCAAAACCTTTATTTTTGCAACTCAACTTGATCAACAATAATGTTTAGAATTAAACCACAAGACTTAACAAAGGAAACGTTGCCATTTCCTTTGTGCATAAAGGAAACGTTGCCATTTCCTTTCGCACCAAAAGTCGTGGTGATGCCAAGACGCTGTGTGAAATATAAAAACCTGTGTGACAAAACTCTGCAAACCTCCTCTGCCGTTTACAGCAGGTGAGAACAGATCGACTTCTGATTTATACATTACAAATTAACGTTAAAATATCAAGACAAATGTATTTATTTAATAGATAAAATGACAGTTTTAGCCAGTTATAGTTTTAGCAAATATATGTAAATGTGTAGAAGTGTCATTTACGTCTTTGTTTTACTCGTCGTGTGGCCATTTTCTGCTGCTTTACTATTAAAGAAAATGAGTTTGTAATGAATCTTTTAATGGCAATTAGCAAATAGAAATAGTTTGTTAATCCTAATTGACCTAAAACAGGAAACGTTTAGTCTGATTCATGTCAGACGGTGAGAAAATGTTTTATATAGTGCCAATAACTGTTTATATATGATCAGCTCAGTGAGTCGTACAGAACAGTGGGACAGATGTAAAAAGAAAATCTCTTCCCAGTGAAACCAGAGGCTTTAGACGATGTGCGACTGCAGAGCCATTTCCACCATGACATGATGGTTTTATTTTTAAAGACTAAAATGAATTCAACTCTCCAAACCATTAAAAGTGCACAGTGCATCTTCTGTAACAGGGCGTCTGCCACCTGAGCCCTGGACATGAATGAGTTTAATGCTCTACTGTGTAACAATCCAGGCAAAGCAAAAACATCTGTGTGAAGAAGCAGTTGGTAAAGCCTCATTTAAAAAACCCCACTGCTGATGCCACGTGGTTTACAAATACTGCAATCAAAATAATGAACTAAACACTTGAAAACACATGTATTATTATGTTTTCTGTTTGTTATGTTCAGGGTCACACCTTTCACGATGGCCGACAGAGAATCGTTACTTCTAAAGCTTCTAAAAGTCCACCTGGCTGATCGTCCACCTCAAACCCACACCGAGGAGCTTCTGACCAAACTTCAAGGACTGGTCACGAATCTGTCCTGGAGTCCGGCTGAGGTCATTCAGCTGTTTACGTCTTTACTGAAGCGATTCGACTCTAAACAGACAGAGGTCGACCTGCCGCTGTGGACGCTGAAGATGCTGCACTGTGTAGAAATCAATTATATCACTCCAAACTGGAAATCTGAAAAGTCTACAGTCGACGAGGAGATATCTGAAAAGACTCTTATTGAACTGATTCTGGACACGACAAAAACAGATGAACAACTGCGTGAGACGTTAGGGGCGAATTCAGACAAGGGACTTGATGAAATAATCAGCGAAATTGAGCAACAAAATACAATCGATAAAAAACTTCTCGATGACGCCAAACAAATAGTTTTAGAATTCAACTCAGAATCAAACCATCAACATAAACTCACGAGTGTCCTGCAGAGGCTGGTAGCTGCAGTGAACAAGACGATGGACATCACTCCCAGACTAACGCAGATGGTGAGCTGGACCCTCATGGCTCTGTCCGCAAAAGGTCGTCTGATTCAGGTGAGCACGGGAGAGGGAAAAACCTGCATCATCGCCATGTTCGCCGCCTTCCGAGCTCTGCAAGGACACAAAGTGGACGTCATGTCCAGCTCTCCAGTTTTAGCCGAGAGAGACTTTAACACCTGGAGAAATTTCTACAAAGAGCTGAACATCGAAGTGAGCTGTAACGTCAACAAAGGTTTCTCTGACCTTAAAGAGTGTTATGTTTGTCAGGTGGTCTATGGGACGGCTCAGGAGTTTGCGGCCGACTGGTTACGACAGGACTTTGGGAGGAAGGACATCCGAGCACACAGGTCTTTCCAGTGTGCTATAGTGGACGAGGTGGACTCTCTGATGCTGGACAAAGGCTGCCACAGTGTGTATTTGGGCAGTGAAATGCCAGCACTTCAACACCTCAACGCCGTCCTCGCTCACATCTGGCACACGGTGAACCAGTCCAACAGTCAGGGAGCTCACTCCATGGACACAGACAAACAAACTGCAGTGAAAGCGATTAAAGAAAAAATCACAAGTATTCTGAAGTTTACACCATGTGATGTGAGACCAGACGAAAGATTCTGTTATGTGCCAGGGTTTTTCAGAGAATTTGTTGAATTCAAACTAGAGGATTGGATTAAAAAAGCTTTTACTGCACAAGACATGACCAAAGACCACGAGTACGTCATCGAGAAACATGGGGTGGTACCAGTGGACTTCAGCTGCACCGGTGTGCTGGAAAACTCCATGGAGTGGACTGATGGTCTGCACCAGTTTCTCCAAATGAAGCATCAACACAAGCTCAGTGATATGTCGGCTGTTACTAACTTCATGTCCAACGTGGGTCTGCTCCACATGTACGGAGACCAGATCTATGGAGTCACTGGGACTCTAGGCCAGAAGGTGGAGACTGAGACATTACAGAACATCTACAACGGCATCACCACCTGCTACATCCCCACATTCAAACGCAGGAAGCTGTTTGAGGAGCAGGGAGTGATCTTCAGCGATGAGGACGATTGGCTCCAGAAAATCTGTGAGGTGATAAAAGTCCAAACTGACCCCACTGCGTATCGCGAAGAGAGGGCTGTGCTGGTCATCTGTGAGACCATCAAACGTGCCAAGGCCGTGCACCAGGCTCTGGAAAACTCAGACCAGAATAATGAATTATACATCAGCAACAACATGGACAATGAAGCAGTGACAAACAACGAGGTCACAGCAGGAAATGTCATCATAGCCACAAATCTGGCAGGAAGAGGCACCGATCTGAAGGTCTCTGACTCTGTGAATTCAGCTGGAGGTCTGTTTGTGCTGCAGACGTTTCTACCCTTGAACGCTCGAGTGGAGGCTCAGGCGTTCGGACGCACAGGGAGACAAGGCCAACCAGGTTCTGCACAGCTCATCGTCTGCTCTCAACACCTCCCAGAAACACTCCAGCTGATGCTGACAGGCCGCGGTCTGCTGATGCTACTGAGAGACCTGATCAGTCCAGGAGCAGCGTACAGAGACCAGTTTAAGACGCAGCTGAGGTCACGTCTCAGAGGTCAGGAAGACAGTGCTCTGACCCAGACACTGTCTGAGATTCTGACCAGGACGACCGATACTGGAATAGAGTTGACTAAAAAAGTTAGATATGAAAGTGTAGCAAAGGAGTTGAAAGAGTATTTGGAGGACGACATTCCACAGATGAAAAAGAAGCAGGAGCTGTTCAGTCAGTACCTCGACTTTATCAATGATTTCTACAAAAACAACAACGAGCAGCCTGCAGAGTGTGATGTGAGTGCACTGCATGAGTTCTGGGCCCTGTGGCTCCTCATGAATGAAGATGACAAAGATCCCAGCAACGTCCAAAAGAGAAAACTGTCCTCAGACCTGGAGCGAGCCAGAAACAGTCTTCAAAATGGAATCTCTCCTCTGTCAAACCTGCACCATTACACTCTGTTTGGAAACAAGCTGCTTGAACAAGGACACTTCCAGGCCAGTGTCCAGATGTATTCTAAGGCCATAGAGCAAGATCACTGCTGGGCCGCCATCGCATTTTATAACCGCGCCTTTGCACGACTGTCCCAGCAGGACGACAACCAGGACCCAGGCTGTATAGAACAGGCTCTGGGAGACCTCCACCGGGCCCTGAAGTCTGTGGGTTATACTGTCTCCATCAGCTCCTCGTGAAGAAACACTCCAAAGCACACATGGAGGCAGAGGCCATGGACGCACTCACCAGGTTTGACCATCACAACAACACTCGATGTAAAGTCTTTTGGTATCTGAGCATAAACATTAAAGAGGCCATTAAAAAACTTACTAGGGTCAGAGCCTTTGGTGGTCATGTGAAAGTAGAAAAACGTCTCGTGCTTCTCCTGGTTCCCATCATGGATTTCCTCCCGTCTTTTATCCACTGCGTAGAGTCTTTAGGTGTCCTCCAGACCGGAGACGAGCTGAGCATGATGCAGCTGTCCGCTCACCACTCCCTCGACATTCACCACGAGCTCCAGAACCTCGTGTCTTTGGGACTCACACAGGTGTTTGAGCTGGACACTCGCTTCTCTCTGCGGGGCTTATTCTCAAAAATAGGAAGAGCCATCACTCAATAAGTGTAGGTAGTATGTGTATTCTGGTTTGTAAACTTATTTTTTGTATATTCTGTGCATATATTTTTTGTATGTTGTTCATAAAACTGTGTAAAATATTCAATAAACCACCTTTTAAAATAAGTAAAGAGAAGCCCATTGTTTTTGTTTACTTCAGTTTGTGACATTCTTTTAATAATTACTATGCCTCAGAATTAGCATTAGGGAGATGTTTGTGTCTCAACGCTTTAAACACAGAAGGGTGAAGTATTTATCTTATTTGTGAAGTATTTATCTTATTTGTGAAGTGTTTATCTCATCTGTAACATCCACTGCCTCATCTCCCATCCCAGAGAGACATAATTGGACAGAAGTAAGTGCAGTGTCGCTGTTGTGCACAGAGCCTGTATTTTCATGTTTATTACTGTAGATATTTGGGTTATGGATAGAGCAGATAATCCTACTTGAGTAAGAGTCTATTTAACAGTGTAAAATTACTCTTGAGTAAAAATCTCTTCCCTCTGTGAGTATGTGCCAGGTTTGATTGGTACGATATGCCCCTAATACTAACCTCTGGGCCTATATACAGTGTAATTCATAATGTGATTTAACGCCAAGAGAGAAAACAGTAAAAAGTTTGCAATAAATATCCCTTTGCATAAGCCTTAAAAACAATATAAACACAGTTAAATGTTTGCTAAAATGTGTATATTTTATTTTTCTATAATATTCAGCTGCTCAGCCTGTGTTTTAGTGATTGTAAAACCTTCATCCCTGTTCCCGCCGTTTCTTCTCACCGTGTTAAACTCCTGCGAGAGAAACAAATATAACTCTCCCTTTTTTCAGATAAAGGTTACCCAAATGTTATAAACTTGTAATCTGAACATTGTTAAAATATTTTGCATGTTAAACTAAAGCTAAACCTACGGCAACTGAAGCTGAGCACGACGTGAAAACTTCAGGAAAAAGCTTTGAATAAAGTCCAACAGAACTGAACCTTTACCTTTGTTTTCCTGTGTCCTTCTTCAATGTTTTATCCACATTTAGGTCATAAAAACAAGACTAATTTATGTTTGTTTTTTAAAAAATAAATCAGTTTTATTCAACTTAAACTTTCATCTTGGTTAAAATATATTTGTGTATTTACATTTTTGATTTTTTCAGTCTAATCACAAAACTTAAGTGATTTATTTAGTGCGTTTTATTCTGTATCTGATCGAATCACGCTCTCGACGTAAACTCCAGCTCCCACAGATGAATACTGCTGTTGTGTCCTTGGGCAAGACACTAAACCCGCCCCACCAGTGTCTGTGAGTGATGGTGTGAGT
Organism: Periophthalmus modestus; assembly: GCA_019594935.1. NCBI lineage: Eukaryota > Metazoa > Chordata > Actinopteri > Gobiiformes > Gobiidae > Periophthalmus > Periophthalmus modestus. Next base: position 1,437,392 of record JAIEZT010000026.1, read on the forward strand.
GGTTCTTGATGTAAAGTGCTCTGAGTGTCTTAAAAGCGGAAAAGCGCTGTGTAAAAATAGGACCATTTACAATTTACAAACTCCTACATGACAAAAAAATGGGTTATTAAAGCTTTAAATCATGTGTTATGTTTTTACCTCCTCAAGAACATACCTGGAGTTGTACTGTTGTATTATTGTTTTAGTCACATGTTTGACCTTCCATGTCTCAAGCTCAAAATGCTCTGCTCCACCTTGTGATGTCATGAAGTGGTAGTTTTCAACTGGTTCAACAGCTCTTTTACCTTTAGTTCAGTAGAAACCAGCAATTCCAGGTCTGAAATCATCCAAATGATTCTAGAAATGAAGGTGTGTGGAGTTTAAAAACACAGTGGAGCACTTCCTGTATTACCACATGATGACATCACAAGGTGGAACAGAGTGTTTTCAGTTTGAGAGAAGAACTCAGCCTAAATCTGCAGATTAAACATGTGAGAATGAAACAAAAAAACATAACTCCAGGTCTGTTTGTGACGAGGAAACAAATTTAGAACAGAACAGAAAATAGCTTCATCTTTTTTAGCACTTTTTCGTTTTATGACTAAACTGTTATTCCGAGGGCGTCCATGTGAAGAAGTTTATATCCTTCAGTTCTCGTGGTAAGTACTCCTGCTCCACGGGCTCACTGAAGGCCGGGTTGTACTTGTAGCCTTTAGCGTAGCCGAGCTGTTTCATGAGTTTGGTGGGAGCGTTGCGGAGGTGAAGAGGCACAGGCGGCAGAGGGCCCTTGTGGTTCCTCAGACAGGCCTTCACGTTATTATAGGCTTTGTACACGTCCACCGACTTGGGCGCTTGAGCGAGGTAAACGACGCACTGAGCCAGGATCACCTACGAGAAAAGAAAACAGATCTGTGCTGCTTTAAAGGTCCTGGATTACACAAAACTGACTCTGGTGAGGTTTGAGCCATGTTCTAATGCTGTGATCGCCTCAAAAACAGACCTGGAGCTGTGTTTTGTTTCATTCACATGTTTGAGTTACACTTTATTATTAGTCTGTAACATCTCCAAACCTCAAAATGCTCTGATCCACCTTGTGATGTCATTAAGTGGTAGTTTCCTAGTTAACAGCTCCTTTTACCTTTAGTTCAGTCGAGATAAGTGGCTATTACAGACGCTAAAATGATCCAAATGATTCTACAAATGAAGGTGTGTGTGGAGTTTAAAAACACAGCGCAGCACTTCCTGTATTACCAATGATGACATCACAAGGTGGAACACAGTGTTTTTTTTCAGTTTTTTAAATCTGCAGGTTTGAGAGAATGAAACAAAAAAACACAGTTCCTGGTCTATTTGTGATGAGGAAACAAAATTAGAACAGATCAGAGGATAAAAATGTGCACTTTAAACACACCTCGCATTCAGGCATCCCGATGAAGTGACAAGCCTGAAACGCAGAGACGGCTTGAGGAAGAGCCAACGGATCCGCCAGACCTGGAAATGTAGCAAAGCCAGGTGAGCAAAATGTAAAAAATAGAATAGATAAATGGTGGGAGCAGGAAGTGCACCATGATCACTTCCTGTTTGGAGCACAGCGGCTAGCAGGTTAGCTACGTCCATTTACATAAACTGTCTACAGCTGAGAATCACACAATTTTTCAGCTGCACTCACCCACGTCCTCACTGGCGAAACGCACCAGGCGACGGGCCACGTACAGAGGGTCCTCTCCCCCCTCCAGCATGCGGCCGAGCCAGTACAGAGACGCACTCTCATGGGACCCTCGCATCGACTTGTGCAGCGCAGAGATACAGTTATAATGCTCCTCTCCTGCACCACAAAACACACAAGAGTGACACATGAGAGTGACACGCGAGAGTGACACACGAGAGTGACACGCGAGAGAGACACACAAGAGTGGCACGCGAGAGAGACACACAAGAGTGGCACGCGAGAGTGACACGCGAGAGTGACACACGAAAGTGACACGCGAGAGTGACACACAAGAGCGACACAAGAGTGACACACAAGAGCGACACACGAGAGTGACACACAAGAGTGAGACACAAGAGTGACACGCAAGAGCGACAAGAGTGACACGGGAGAGAGACACGCAAGAGTGACAGACAACAGTGACACACGAGTGACAGACAAGATTTTTTACTCAAGTACTGTACTTCACTCCTTTTACTGTTACATTCCACCTCTGTCCCAAACTCTTATTACTGTGCAGTTAGAGGCTAATTACACAGAAGCTGCCGCTCTGAAACACTGAACTGAACTCACCAGCTTTGTCGTAGAGGATGTGTGATCTCTGAAGTCCTTCTTTGACATGCGCCTCCTTCACCACCACCTCCACCGCAGCTCCGCCTCGTAAAGCCTGACTCTGGGCGAGGCTGACCTGAGCTTGGACCGCGAGCTGCAGACTGTTCAGCCCCGTCCTGGCGTCACCGTCACACAGATATGCGATAGTGTCGAGTGCTTGCTGCTGTATGTAAATCACTGGACTGAAAGAGAAAAACAGATGTGCTGATCGTTTAGAATCCAGATCAACCAATGTCTGATAAACTCGTGTCTTTAGGCAGCAGGTTGGGCAAAACAAAACATCAACCTCTGCTGCAGATGTAAGGCTAAAAAGAGCAAACATGAAGTAAAAGATATATGGAATTATATAACAAGGAAATAACCGCTAAATATAGTTTTATATTTTAAATTCAAATCTTAAAAGTAGCCGCCCTTTGCTTTGTCAAAAACATTTAGTAGAGTTAGGGCATGTCCCACTGGGAGGAGACCCCGGAGAAGATCCAGGACAAGCTGGAGGAGCTGAAGGACGTGTCTGGGGTGGGGGAAGTCTGGGAGTTTGCTGCTTGGTGACCCTGCTCATATAGGAAAAACTTGATTTCAGATGTTTGATGTCTGGTGTAAAAAAAAAACATGTAGAAAGTGGTAAAAAGTAAAAAAAAACCTTTGTCTAAACCTTTGCCTGTTCTTATATTTACAGCCCCTTCTGACATGTTTGCATTTTTCAAAACTGTGAGCACATAAATGAAGCCCGGCTGTGTGGAGAACTTACCCTGCTCCATGTGACTCATTTGGAGGAGCGAGTCTGTCTGGCGCTGCCTCCGTCACTGTGATCCCCAGACTCTCTACCGCCCTCTGCAGGATGGAGTTCATGGCCTCCACAGACAGCTTCTCCAGCACCAGCACTCTGCAGCGGCTCAGCAGGGCGGCGTTCACCTGGAACGACGGGTTTTCTGTGGTCGCTCCGATCAGGGTCACGGTCCCATTCTCCACATGAGGGAGGAACGTGTCCTGCAGAAAGAACAGGATTTAAGGGTACAGTACTGTGCGGAGTAGAATAAAATAAAAAACATTTGTTTATGTGCTAAATAAAGAAAAGAAAATGTGATTCAAAACACACTTTGGCTCAACTGGACATTACCTTCATTTGTCATGATTTTTTTAGGATATGATGCAAAAAAAAAAAAAAAAAAAATCAATTAACAAATTTTGAATTCAAATCGAAATTTGAAGAAAATCGATTTTTATTTCCCACAATTTCTTCCAGTGGAAAGACTCCAGACACAGGGAGTAAAAGTTTGTTGTAAAGTTCGTGCAGACTGCTCTCACAGGCTGCATGTTTAAAGAAATACTTTGTTTTCTCTCATTCATAAGAAAAAAATCCTCAATGGCCAATGGGTTAATTTGTCACTGAATATAATCTTTTCAGGGTTTTTTTTAGTTGGCAGAAGATTTTTAGCAGAGAGGAAAAAAAAAGAAAAGAAATTGTAGGGTCAATTTTTCTTTCAGGCAAAATCACCGAGCCCTAATATTAAGTTATCAAAAATGATTTTCCTTCACTGATTTATTATTGGATCATAAGTTGTTGTTTAGTGGTAACAGGCTCTGTGCACAACAGCGCCCCCAACCTCACTGTTAGCGTCACTACTTCCTGTACAGTTTTATAAGTAGTAAGCAGCTTTTTTTTTTATCATTCTGTCGATTATCACAATTATAAAACATGCCCCACAAACGATTATTGTCGACCCTTTTTATCACAATAAACGATACTACTGTTTATTGTCCCATCCCTCGTCCTGAACCTGTTGTGATTTGTTGAAACGGTGGATTTCGTCGATGAAGAGGATGGTTTTCCTCTTGCAGAGCCGGAGCTCGTTGTGAGCCTGTTTGATGACCTCACGGACGTCGTTTGTGGAGGCGCTGGTGGCAGACAACGTGACGAAGCGCGATGTGCCCTTCTTTTTGCTGGAGCAGGCGATTATGTGAGCAAGAGTAGTCTGAAAAACAAAAGGACAGATATATACAGTGAAAGAGCTGCTGTCTTATAATGCCCTGATCCAAGAGTAAACTGTCAGGAAATAAAAAACGGTTGTAACAGGCCCAGGTCAACGGAGGGGAAAGAGGGAGCACAGATGGAGAAAAATCTGGAACCGTTATTAACCAAGTTGGACTCAATAAACCACGGACAAACTTAAAAAAATAAATACATAAATATTTAATAAAAACTTATATGGACTTTGAAGGTCACCAAGTGAATTTCTATTAATTATTATTATTGTGTATCTGTTGTTTTTCCCCATGTCATTTGTTTTTTATTTTTGAAATGTATGAATCTATAGCAATTAAACTGTGCACATTGGACCATGTGTGTGTGTCTAATATTTACACTACCAGTCAAACACACACCCCTCTCATTCGATGTTTTTTCTTCTTTATTTTCCTCATTCCTCACACACAAACATATTACCAGCCTGTCCATCTTGTCCAGATTCAAGTCAGATCACAGTGACAAACCTCCAAATTTCCACCAATAATAAAATAAAAGTCCCCTTGTTCCACATCTCTACTACTAAGTCACCATAGATCAGGGGTCTCCAGCCTCTTCCCTCCAGTGAGCTACCTTTACAAAACAACAATGCCAGAGAGCTACGAATTTTCATGGGCGCAAGAAACTGAGTAAATATTTGTGCCACAGCAAGCTTGAGATGGGCACAGTTATGTGATGTCTATAAAACAAAAACCATCGTTCATTTATTATTCCACAAAGTTAGGCATCAAAATGATACATTTACAATAGTAATTCATAAAATTTGAATTATTCAGTACAATACATATAATTCAGATAATCTTTGGTGAGCTACTTGGAAGAGGCTGGAGAGCAACTGGTGACTCCCAAGTTACAGGCTGGAGACCCCGCCATAGATTGTGAATAGGTAGGATCATTATTATAGTAGGGAGCCATATTGTGCATTTTTACACACCTTTCCACATCCAGGAGGCCCCCACAGGATCAGAGAAGGGATTTCTTGTGTGTCCAGCAGTGACCGGAGTAAAGTATGCTCTCCAACCACTTTATTCTGACCAAAGTACTCCTCCAACGACTTAGGACGGAGGATGTCAGCCAGAGGTTTATCAAGAGTGAACAGTGTCTTTCTGAGGTCTTTTGGTGCCTCTGCAGGAGTCTGAGCAGGAGTCTGAGCACTAGTTTGAGCACTATTTTGGCACATCTCTTTCGTTTCCTTTGGCCTCTCCAGGTTTTGTCCATGTTCTTCCACTAACCCACGTTTTACTCCTTTACTCAGAGGAGCCACAGAGTTTGGTTTATTAAAAAGTTTCACATTAGGCACTGGGGATTTGTTCTTGTTGGGTTGAAACAGAGAGAACATGGAGCGAGTCGGTGAGGAGGGAGCCGTGGAGGATGGAGCCGTGGACTGTAGGACCTGTGAGACCTGTGGGACCTGTGGGACCTGGAGCACCGCCGGGTCCTCGGTCCGTGCTCTCTTTACCGCGGGAGGAGCGCTTTCTTCGGCTTCTATCGGGCTGTTATTTTCGGTCCCGTCGATTAAACAAACATCCAAGTGTCTGTTGATTGTAAACTGCGTAAAATCTTTCAAACAAACGGGACATTGCACCGAATCTGGCGCAGAATCGGCGGCACGTCTCTCCTCTTCCGCCATGTTTCCTCCCGCCGAACTTTTGACCCCTGTCACGTGACCACAGCACGCTCACCACGTGACGATAGCACGCTCGTCACGTGACCACAGCACATTTTGACTGTTTTAGTTTGAGTTAATTTTTATCTGGAATTTTGATGTAAACAGCCTCGTTTTGGTGCATATTTGACTTTATATGATACACTGACAAATTTGGAAAATATTTATATACAAAAAAAATATTTAGTCACGTGTTTGTATTCAGTGTTTGAAAAAATACTGTATTTATGGTATCTGTATTTTATTTAAGTAAACAAAAATATATACAATATATTTATTTATTTGTTTATTTACTTATTTATGTATATATTTGTTTATTTATTTACTCATGTATGTAATAATTTGTTTATTTATTTGTTTATTTATTTATTTGATTGGGACAATGCTAATAAACAGATATGATACAACATGAATATAAACACACTGGATTATAGCCAAAGGATCATTTCCATCTGTGGCTGGGGTCACAAAAGGGTCAAAATACAACTTGCACATTACACTTGTAAGGTTTTTCTAGCAGTGCAGCACGACTCCAAACTGGTTTCTTGATTTACTAATACTGAGGTAAATAACTCGTGCCCAACAGTGGATATGGAAGCAGGGGGATCACCAGGATGCTATGGAGACCAGCTGGAGACGACAAGGACTGTGGACAAAAGATAACACCTATGATCTGGTCTTGTGATTAAAGCCACTTCTTATCTGTAGCTGTCAACACAAACTTCTCAAACTCTTTTCTGTCCTTTCCTGAGAGTCCGGTGCTTCATTGTTCACTTTACCTGTGGAACTCATTAAACCTTCTGACTTTATACTTCAGTCTCTTAGTCCTCTTTGACGCTTGCATCAGAAGTGAACAATTCTTACACACTCATTGCACAGTTGCCATTATTGTACCATAAACATATTGCACATTCCACATTACATATTCATATTTTGCTCAAACATGCAAATATGTCTCTATAGAAAAGTTCAAATCACATTGTCACTATAGATGAAGCATATTCGGGTTGACCAGAACCAGTTTTTATTTGAGCTTTAAAAGATCTGTACATGGCACATTCTCACAGGGTTAGAGACGACAGGACCCTGTCCTACCTCAGACAGATGTCCCAAGTGTCCCTGTTTTCGATCAGTTTGATCCCTGCCAACAGTAAAAAGGGGAATATATTGTCTTTTTTTTTTTTTTTTTTTTAGCTTAAATGCATAAAACTGCTTGAACACGACCACAACACAAAATATCTACTCACAAGTCTCTCAGATTATAAACTAAGAAATGAGTCAAGATTAAAAAGTGTCCCAGTTTTTCATTTAGAAAGAGACATGTTTGTGTCAATGCTAACGCTAATGCTAATTTTGAGACATAATAAATATTAAAACACCATAAACTGAAGTATTCTACATATAAAAATAATTGAGTAGTCTCCATTTTAATTAATTTGAATTTTAATAGGTTGTTTATGTAGCCGGGTCAAATAAAACAAAATCTAATTTAACAAGTAGCAGTGACCCAGCCACTAGATGTTGCTGTACTATGTAATGCAGTATCACTTGAAGTTTCACGGACATGGACACTTGCTGAGGTACAACAAATTCAATTTGAAATACAACCTTGCTGTAAGTCCTCGGGAATATGCCATTGTGTCTGATGCGGTGACCACAGAAATATGTGAGTTATTTAAAAATACTAACATTGACAAAAATATGTGCTCACTTGCCTCAAGTGGAGGAGTTTAAGTATCTCGGGGTCTTGTTCACGAGTGATGGAAGGATGGAGCGTGAGATTGACAGGCGGATCGGTGCAGCGTCTGCAGTGATGCGGTCGCTGTATCGGTCCGTTGTGGTAAAGAAGGAGGTGAGTCAAAAGGCAAAGCTCTCGATTTACCTCAATCTACGTTCCTACCCTCACCTATGGTCATGACTCTGGGTCATGACCGAAAGGACAAGATCGCGGATGCAAGCGGCCGAAATGAGTTTCCTCCGCAGAGTGGCTGGGCGCACCCTTAGAGACAGGGTGAGGAGCTCAGTCACACGGGAGGAGCTCGGAGTAGAGCCGCTGCTCCTTCACGTCGAGCGGAACCAGCTGAGGTGGCTCGGGCATCTGCTCAGGATGCCTCCTGGACGCCTCCCTAGGGAGGTGTTCTGGCATGTCCCACCGGGAGGAACGCCTTGGGGTCCCACCGGAGGAGCTGGAGGACGTGTCTGGGGTGAGGGAAGTCTGGGGGTCCCCCCTTAGACTGCTGCCCCCGGGATCCGGCCCCTAATAAGCGGAAGAAAATGGATGGATGGATGTGCTCACTGACTGTAACTAACACCACCGTAGGACAAATTTGTTTTTCTACTGTTTGTAAAAATAATCGAAAAATACGTGCCCTCTGCTATTTTTTATTGGACAAAAATTTGTCCCTGATGCTATTTGGAAAAAAGGATGGACTCTGAACCAAAGGTTTATGACAAATAATAAGATGAAAGATATCTCCTTTAAAGAAGAATCTTACATTTCCACTATCTCCAAAAGCTTAAACAAAAGCTATTTTAACATTTGAAAGCTGCATGTCTTTAAGCATTTTTGTAAAATGTTACAGTGGAACTAATTCATTTTCTTTTTTCTATATATGCCTCCCCGTGGCATTCTGTGTTCTCATATTGTGTTCTGTATTCTATTTTGTTATTGTAATATTACATTTTTCATAATAATAAAAAAAAAAAATAGTCACTTATAGTCGCACGCGTGATGTCATCAAAGGTGGACAGCTAAGTGCCTCAGTGAGAACCAGACGTCCGTGTCTCAATTCACCAAAAAATTACCAACTACTTCGACCTGAACTTCGAACAGCAAATCGAACGGTGCATGTGACGAATTGGCCGTGTCCTAGTTCGCCAAAATGCCCTAAAAATCAACGTTCGAGGTAGGGATGGGCGAAATCAAATGAGATCTTGAGATCTGTACCAAACAAAAGTGGGCGTTCCCAATGGAGACGCAAACGGAAGCGTGCGTCATGAACAAGGCGATCACGTGATGAGGTCTCTTCAGAGCAGGTGACGTCAGAGAGGTTCAGCAGTTTGAGTTTGCAGCGCCTCGTGGGATGTTGTCCGCGTTTACAGGACTTAACGAGTTGGTGAGTTAGTTAATCAGTGAGTTATTAAGTGTATTAGATGGTTGGTTGGTCAGTTAGTGAGTTGGTGAGTTAGAAGTTGATGAGTTAGAAGTAGGAGAGTAAGTTGGTCAAATAGTGAGTTACTGTTACCGTCCTTGATTGCCGGGAGATGTAAACAAAAGGCTATATGTTTAAAATTTCAAAGTGCATTTGGTGTCTGGGTTTGACTAAATGTGGGTCTTTTTTTTGTAACAACTCACACTGGTACTGTGGCACTTTTGAGATGAGCACCTGGCTAGTTTCAGTACTATTTAGTGTGTTGAGAAATCAAATCCATTTACTGATGCATCATCAAGAAGGAAATTCTCCACAATGTGGGGACACTTCGCAGTGTCTGGCCATAATAAGGTGTGAATGAATTAAATTAATGGCTTTCTTAAGTTTAACAATTTTACAAATGAGAAAAAAGACTGAGGCTCTCAAAAAGTACATATTTATTGAAAACCCCAATACAGCAATCACATATAGAGTAATTACATGAGCCCATGACATGGCATTTGCCACTGAGGAGTTATCTGCAGAAAAGAGAGTTTCTGCGTTCAAGGTAATTCCAATGATGAACATGGTGCACCAGGCTCTAGCATCTCTTACAGTGACCCACCTGCCAGACAGCTGGGAGAGAACATGGTGGAGGACGCCAGAGCATGTTTCTAAAATAGAGACATTAAGTGTTTTGACCATACCAACCCTGCTTGATCCTCGATTTAAACAAAGTGGCTTTTTGAGCCATAACAAAGCTCAGGAGGCAGATTGAATTGAATTAGATTTCAACAGATTGAAAAATGAATGTGTGATTCTTCTTCTATGATGCTCCTCCTCCTGAGCCAGAGCCTCAGCCCACTCCCCTGGATCTGTCTTCAAATTCAATAAGTGTGTGTATGATTTTCTTTCTTTTTACAATATTTAACTTAACTGTTGCTGTTTTTAGATGACATTTGGCATAAGCTTGACGAAAATATTAACAACAGTAGAAGAACAAACAGCTTTGTAGCAGATGCAACCACTGAAGTAGACCGTTACCTTGCTGAAGTTCCAATACCGAGAAGCGAGGATCCATTAATGTACTGGACCAAATCAAAAGTGCTATACCCAACCCTGTATCATCTTTCCAAAAGTCTCCTCTGCTTCCCAGCATCCTCTGTTCCTTGTGAGAGAATATTCTCAAAAGCTGGAGACATTCTTTCCAAAAAAAGAAACCGTTCAAGAAAACCCTTGAAAAAATTGTATTTTTAAATAAAAATCAATGAAACAGAATTGTGTGACATGTATTATTATTTTTATAATCATTTCTATATACAGGCCTTTACAAATATCCACAGTGTGAAGTAACTAAGGCTAATACACAGCTCAAATAGTGTAATGTTTGCAAAGTAACAGCAGATGGCAGCAACATGAGACCTCATCACTGAACCACATTTTGAATCATTTGGCTGTGAGATCTCATCATCTCATAAGATCTCGTTTCACTAGTTTTTAATTTTTTATTTATTTATTTTTATCTCGTTTCACTAGTTCGAGGTGTGCGTCGAAGGGTTTTACGTCATTTCCGGCGCGACAAGGGTTGTCCCATTTCAACGCCCCGGACGAGCACGTGCCCTGCGTCTCCAGCGTCTCCACGGGCCGTGTCTCATTCAGTAAAAAATCACCGAAGTGCAAGAACGGCGCATGTCGCAAGTCGAGCGGTACTTCGACCTGCACTAGAACAGCACAGAACAGCACATAGAACTGTGCATGTGACACGGCCCAGGATCAGCACATGGAGCCTACAGGACGGTACTCGTTTTTATGTAAGTATACAACGGTGCGACATGAAACTGTTGAATCCTGTTAAATTGAGTTTACAGTACTTGTGTAACTGAGCGGATTATCGCTTACACTTGTATATGTGAATATTATCGTGATATTTATATTCTTCCTTATTTAAGAGTATTATTTTGTCTTTAGGGAGCGACGAGCAGACGACTCAGTTCATCCACATGAGGAGGGAGAATGCGCACCTCTTCACAGGGGCCAAATTCTCAGCACAGGCGGCTTGGAAGTAAGGCCAACAACACTGATATACTCCCAGATAATATAAGGACTCTAGAAGTACATAAAAGTTGCCCTTACTGTGAATTTAATGCCTTTACATTTGTACATATGTGGATAGTAATAACTTAACCTGGATTTCTCTATTTTATTCCCGTCTGATCCACAGTCTGTACTTCTGTGATCACTGACTCTTCTGCTCATCTCAGATCAGACACTAAATGTGCCTGTTTCTCAGACCTTTACTCACAAAAACGAGTGAATTATTCATTTGATTATCATCCCTTCTACCTATTTTACCAAAGAACACTCAAAAATATATTCCACGACACATAATGAACTACATAAATGCAGTGATGGAATGTGCTGCATAGTAATTGAACAAATGTTTTCACTAACACTAGGAAATCTGTAACAGTGTTGTAGAACATTCTGATTGTCAGTGTATTATAATCTGCTGTATTTATAATTAGGTAAATTGTTTTTCTGTATGACTCAGGATAATCCTGCAGAAGCTGGGCCTAAATGGGAAGGTCACACCCCTTCAGGCCAAAAGAAAGTGGGAAAATTTGCAAAGGAAATATAAAGTATGTATATGATCTGAATGTGTACTTATAAACCATTGTGTTCATCTTGTTTTCACACGTCTTGTATTAACATTTGTTCTGTTAAAGGACTGCAAGTATCCCAAGAACGGGGAAGTTGTGGCAGGGAAGGCCACTGCTGAAACTTGGCCCTGGTTTGTCCCCATGGATGAGCTGTTGGGGCAAAGGGCCCCTGAGGACACACCAGGGCCAAGTTCTGCCTGGCAGGACTACCAGAAGCCGCTGGAGGAGGATTTGGAAGAGGAGGAGGTGGAGCAGCAGAAGCTGGAGCAGCAGAAGCTGGAGCAGCAGAAGCTGGAGCAGCAGAAGCTGGAGCAGCAGAAGCTGGAGCAGCAGAAGCTGGAGCAGCAGAAGTTGGAGCAGCAGAAGCTGAAGCAGCAGCAGGAGGAGGACGAGCAGCAACATGAGCTGCAGCCATGGAGAAGAAAAAGAAAGCAGGAGAGCGAGCTCGTCAGGCTATATAAGGAGGATTTAAGAATGCAGTGGGAGCGAGACGAGAGGGAGGCGGAGGAAAGAAAAGAACGTTTTGACAGATTATTTGGTTTATTGGAAAAATTGATTGATAAAAATTAAACACTTTTATTTTGAAACATGCATGACTTTTTATTTACAATTATTTACATTTATCATTGTCATGTCTTTACAAAACGGTGCCTTGAAAAAGTATCCAACCCCCTTGAACTTCTTTACATTTTCTCACATTATGACCACAAACATAAACATATTTCATTGAACCTTTGTGTGAAAGACCAACACAAAGTTGCACACAATTGTGAAGCAGAAGGACAGTCATACATGATCTTATTTTTTTTAACAAAAAGCTGAAAAATGGGCGTGCAAAATTATCCAAACCCCTTTTTCTGAGTGCAACACATCGCTTTTAGAGGCTTTAGAAGGATCCAATGTTGACCTATCGATTAAATACCACCTGTGTGTGAGCTACTCTCAGTATAAATGCAGCTGTTCTGTAAAAACCTCAGGTTTGTTTGAGAGTATTGTGGAGCAGTCGGCACCATGAAGTCCAAAGAACACACCATACAGGTCAGGGATAAAGTTATGGAGAAGTATAAAGCAGGATTAGGTTATAAAAAGATTTCCAAGGCTCTAAACATTTCACAAAGCACTGTTTTCATCATCATTCAAAATTGGAAGGAGTATGGCACAACTGCAAACCTCCGTCCACTTACAGTCTGAACAAGGAGAGCCCTGGTCAGAGATGCGGCCAAGAGGCCCATGGTGACTCTGGAGGAACTGCAAAGATCCACAGCTCAGGTTGGGGAATCTGTCAACAGGACAACTCTTAGTCGTGCACTACACAAATCTGGCCTTTTTGGAAGAGTGGCAAGAAGAAAGCCGTAACAAATCACGTTTGCAGTTTGCCAAAAGCCATGTGGGGGACACAGCAACCATGTGGAAGAAGGTGCTCTGTTCAGATGAGACCAAAATTGAACTTTTTGGCCAAAATGCAAAACGCTATGTGTGGCGGAAACCTAACACTGCTCATGACTCTAAACACACCGTCCCCACTGTCAAATGTGGAGGTGGCAGCATCATGCTCTGGGGCTGCTTTTCTTCAGCAGGGACAGGGAATATGGTCAGAGTTTATGGGAAGATGGATGGAGCCAAATACAGGGCAATATTGGAAGAAAACCTATTGGAGTCTGCGAAACACTTGAGACTGGGCGGAGGTTCATCTTTCAGCAGGACAACGACCCCAAACATAAAGCCAAGGCCACAATGGAATGGTTTAAAACAAAACATATTCATGTCTTAGAATGGCCCAGTCAAACCCAGACCTAAATCCAATCGAGAATCTGTGGCAAGATCTGAAGACTGCTGTTCACAAACGCTCTCCATCTAATCTGACTGGGCTGGAGCTATTTTGCAAAGAAGAATGGTCAAAAATTCCGGTCTCAAGATTTGCAAAGTTGGTAGAGACATGCCCAAAGAGACTTGCAGCTGTAAATGCAGCAAAAGGCAGTTGCACAAAAAATTGACTCAGGGGTTGGATAATATTGCACGCCATATTTTTCAGTTTTTTTATTTGTAAAAAAAAAAAAAAATATACTCATGTATGACTGCCCTTCTACTTCACAATTATGTGCAACATTGTGTTGGTTTTTCACAAGCTCAATGAAATATGTTTATGTTTGTGGCTCATAATGTGAGAAAATGTAGAGAAGTTCAAGGGGGTTGGATACTTTTTCAAGGAACTGTTTATTAACATAATAACTTAAAACACGAAAGTAACAGTCAAAGTTCAAATCAATAAACCTGGGTGTGCCAGTGCCAGGTTGTAATCATGAAGACACACTTCCAGGGACCTTGGCAGTGCTAATCAACCTTGAGAGTGCCGAGATTGAGGTCTTCATCTCCTGGCTGGTAAGTGGGGCTCTCATAGCGGGTGCGGCTCCACCACATTGTTCGCAGGCTGGGTTTGCAGGGCTGGGGCTGTAGATGATTGGCGTGTCACTTTAGAAAAATGGGAAAGCATATTGATAGTTCTCCTGCTCATGTCACGTCACATCTTCTTACAGTTACAGTGTTTACAGGTAATCACCCCTGAAACACTTTCAATGAGAATTTGAAACTTGCTATTATGTAAATACCTCGATATAATCCTGGTCCATTGGAACCTCCTCCAGGGCAGAGACCTCAGCAGAGCTGGTCCCGCCACTGTGCTCCAGCGACGGCCTCGACTTCACCGTCCGCCTCATCCTCCACTACATTCTGTTCTGGCTCGTCCTCCAGGGCCACGATGTCTCCTGTCCCAAGGCAAATGTTATGGAGGACGGCACAGGCAGTGATGACCTACGACAAGAAAATATGATTTAGTCTTTCACAATCACATATTTCATGATATTTAACAATTCACTTACATGTGGTGCAAAGATGTGGTGGACCTCCAGCACATGAAAAAAGATGGCCCTAAATCTTGTTTTCATCATTCCAAAGGCTCAATAATTGAACGTGCCTTGGAATGATGGAAATTGAAGGGTAGTGGACGCTGGAGACAGGGGTACCCTCCATCTGCAAGGATGAAGTGCCCTGGAGGAGGATACAGTCCTCTCTGGTAAAGAGGACTGTATCGAAGGACTCTAGCATCATGCACAGAACCAGGCCACCCCACGTAGGCGTCTATGAAGCAGCCCTGGTGGTCACAGACAGCCTGCAGAATGATGCTAGGAAACAGTTTCCTGTTTCTGTAGCACTGCCCATCAGGGTCGCTGGGTGATTCTCACATGGCAGCCTTCTATTGCCCCAGCTGCTCTTCTAAAGGCTTTGTGCCTTGCCAGCCCTTCAAACCCTCGCGTCACTGCCTCAACGTCCTCATCACTGTTAGGGAGGTGGATGACTTTGTGACGCAGGGCCACCACCTCCCCAGTGACCCGGTGGACGATGTCGTGGAGACAGTGGAGTGTGGTATCCCAAGTACTCTGGAGGCCACCCGGTATGATGTCCCCCAGCCAGAAGAGGAACACCAGGACCTCCAGCTCAGCACCGTGTCGTCGGTCCTGCTCCAGAAGGCCATTAGCACTACCAAGGATTCAGTCCGGCCGTGTGTCTTCATGATTAAAGAACCTTTCAGCTCTGGCACACTCAGGTTCATTTTGCAGAACATTCTTTGGGGCTGATTTGAGGAAACAAAAACAGTTACATTGAATAAAGATGTGTGCAGTTATTCTCTGAACAATAATAATACATTATTATAATTAGAAATTATTATTGCAATAATATGAATAATAAAATGAAATGAACTGGCACAGAAGGTAAACAGCTCTACTCGTATTAAAGTGATTCAGTCACAGATTAAATTAAACCTGTCCAAACACTGAACCATTAAACTACACAATATCCCACTTTATATAAACTAATCAGTGTCAGCTACAATTGGCAAAAACAATCACCTGGAACTTTACATTTGCCTGTTGATATTTCACAGGAAACATTAATTACTTGCTTCATTCAATCTAAAAAGAACTGAACGGCTGCGACGACGACATCTTGACTGTTCTTCTAATAAATAAAGAAAAATGAACCATAAAAGTGTCTTTAATTCAGCCTCCATTTCACACCTTTCGTCAAACACAAAAGCCGTATAGCTCATTAGTCAGTAGCCATGAGCTTATTAGTCACCAGCGTCACGTTTCATAGGCGTAACGTAAGCTACGTAACGTAACTACGTAACGTACGTGCACAGACAATGGTGGCGGTCCGTGGTTTAGGCCTGTCCCATTTCAGCAAGATGGCGGCTACACAGAGAACTAACGATTCTCGGCCGGAAGCTTCGAACGATACTTCGAGAGAACGGTGCGTGTGAGGAGTAAAAATGTGAGTTTGAAGGGTTTTGAACACAAAAATAATCTTTAATATTGATAAACAATGCTGTAATGAGTGTCCTATTTTAAGATTATTCACGTAGACCCGAGGATTTCCCATCCTGTGAAAACTGTAACGGCTCATGTGACGGAAAGACGGAGCTGCGTAACGGCGTGAGTTAATTTCAAATTAATTCAATGCAATTGTTTAGAATACTTAAGAATGTTTTATTATTTTGTGACCGATCTTGTACATTTGTGATTGATTCAGAGGGAGACAGCACTGTCCAGGGTTGTTCCGTGTGTTCAGTTGTACTGGGCAGTCTGTCCGCCATTTTGACGTGGACAGACTGCACAGTACAAAGTTTACACACAGAGAAAGTTTACTGTTAAACTGTAATTCAATTTCTATTGTACCGTTGCTATTTGAATAAATTAAGTAGTGTTATTCCATGTTTTGTTATAGGATAAGATATGCCTTTATTAGTCCCACAGTGTGGAAATTCCAGTATTGCACCGCACAGTTAAAGAACAGAAGGAAAATGGTACGTGCAATAAAACAAGATAATAGATAAATAGCTTAACCCATAAGAACCCGGACACCTAAATCCTTAAAGGAAAATTATGGTGGACATAGCCCAGACTAATTAGAGGCTAAATAACACATTTACAAAAATTTTTTCAAAAACTCCCCCTAGTGTCTGAGATATGCAATGTGACACATATGTCACATTGGGCCTTTTAAGCATTGTTTTAGAGGATGATTTGCCAATGCATCATGAATAGTCAGGTGTGTCCGGGTGTTCATTCTACAAACTAAATTGATATACATATATATGCAATTATATGCATTTATATATGCATATATATATATATATTATATATATATATATATATATATAATATAATATATATATATATATATATATATATATATATATAAAAAAAAAAAAAAATTAAAGAGGTTTCCAAACAGGTGAAATGGACGTTACACCACTGTCACGCTGGGTCCTTATTAAAAAAAAAAAAAAAAAAGACTTGAAAATAAACAAAAAATAAGCCCATAATAAGCCCACTACTGTTGTCTTTTGACTTTTGTCGTATGTTTTTTATCTTTACTGTTGATTATTACAAACAAACTGTTTTTGAAAAAAGCCAAATCAAACTGTTCTGCTGCTGGGGACAGTCGGGAAATAAAAGATCCACATTACATTTTTTTGGAGTTGCTGGGGTCTGGTCTATTCATTTTACACCTGGCCACATTTAGTTTTTTTTTTTTAACCAATTTTAACAAAAGTGACTATTAGCTTTGAGGCAGAGTGAGCTAGCTAGTGAGCTACTGTGAGCTAAAGCCTGTTTCAGCCTCGATTTCACAAACACAAATCCAATACTGAGGTATTTTTATTCGGTATTTGGTCCCAAAATCTGTAAACATTGTGAGTCTGAAACAGCAAAGCGACAAAACTGTATCGTGTGACATTTCTGATCTGTTTCTCTTCGTCCGCAGAAGAACTTGAGAGCGACGCCAGAGATTAGCTCTTTATTGAGTTTAGCACAGGCGGCACAGATGTGTTAAGCTCCGCCGCCGTGTCACGCTGCCAAAGACAGATTATACGCTTTAAAACACACAGCCCCAGTCTTTAGTCACCTTTGACTTTATTTTGTTACACCTTTGTTTATTATTATTTATTGGAAATCTGGTTGTTAGGATTGGTACAAACAAAACAGACACAAAACAACTGTGACGAGCTGGACTGTGGTGTACTTAGACCATGTGGCATTTTCAGACTGTAATTCTATAGTTTATTTACACTGTGTCCAAAGCCAAGGCCAGCCCTCCCTCAAAATATCCCCACGGTATTTTGTTATGTTTAAATAGTTTACAAAGACCTGCAGCTATCGCAACTAGCTCAAGTTTAGTTATATAATGCAGTTAAAGATCCGATATCACACAAAACTGACTCTCGTGAGGTATAATCCATGTTATAATGTTGTTAACGCATCAAAAACAGACCTGGAGTTGTGTTTTGTTTCATTCACACATGTTTATTATTAGACCACAAGGTGGAACAGAGTGTTTTCGATTTGAGAGATTTGAGAGATTTGAGAGATTTGAGAACTCAGCGTAAATATGCAGGGTTTGTGTGTTTAAACATGTGTGAATGAAACAAAACACAAACTCTACCAACACTACAGACAAATTAAGCCATTTATTCTAATTTTTATATGACAGAGCTGATTTGTTTTTGAAAATCATTTTTGGCATCACACCACAGGACAGGAGTAATTTCAAAATGGCGTCGAGCAACCATTTTGAAGTTTTCCGCTAACATTTTTTTGGTTTTAAGTGTATTTTTGAAATGTAGAATACAAATAATTGTTTGATAGTTTAAATATTCTTCAGTTGCAGTCTTATTGACGGATGTTTGGTTGAGTATAATATTTGTAATCATGTTTTGAGCGAAGCCTGGGATTAGCTCGTGTTTGGGGACTTATCTGTCATCGGCCTGGCACCTGTCCTGCCTTTGTCACTGCTGCCAGTCCCTCAGAGCTGGGGTTCACTACATTACGTGTTTGGGCGTCTGTCATCTCCTCTAACCTTCTAGAGGAGCTGCTGGCTTTAATCTCGCTGCAGACTTTGAAACCACAGAGCGATCATGAAGAGCACGGGGAGGACGGTGGCGAGCCTGACCCCTGGCTGGGACGTGTGGCTGGCGAGCGGCTTGTGTCTGGTGGCGACGTACATCTGGAGCCGACTCAGACAGTTACTTTGCCACAGGAAGAAGCTGAGAGCGACTCCGCTTAAGGTAGAAAGTGAATCTTAACAAAATGGCTCTTATAGAACTTACATAAATTGACAAAATGGCTCCTGTTAAGTTGATGAAGTTTGGTTTGTTTGAAGATGCTGTTGTTTTTACTGGACGGTGGAGCGTTTAGTGTTACTTTCATTTAGGTGTGAGTACTTGTTAACGCCAGATGCCCTTCCTGCTCTGCTCTTTTTCACAATATTACACTAATGTGCTCTCTCCCGTCAAATATAATCTCAGTGTCTGAAATACATTTTACAGAGTCATGTCCAAAGACTGAAAAACCCTGAGCAAACTATAGACTGTTTATGTAAATGGACGTAGCTAAAATGCTAGCCGCTACGTTCCAAACAGGAAGTGATCATGTGTGCACCTCTGGCTCAATCCAGACTCGTCATTTTGGTCTTAAATAGGGGTGTGCTAAAATATCGATACACCGATATGTATCGATATCATTAAAATCGATACGGTATCGATTCTTTGTTCCCTAGTATCGATATCGATATTCCCCCCAGACGTTATTCTTTACGGGTGAAGAGAAGTGAGAAGCAAGAGAAACGAAAATGTCAGAAAAATTTTTTCAACCGCCTTCCTCCATCTAGTTAGAAACATGCATTAATCAAAAAGAACTTCATTGTGTTTTTTAATCTTTGATAAATGGAAGATAAATGCACCATTTAATGTGTTTTTTTTTGTTTTTTTTTGTGAAAATTGGGTTGACCATTTAAGTAAATGGTAAAATGGTCACATTTTTATAGCACTTTTCTACCTTTCAAGGTACTCAAAGCGCTTTTACAACAAGGAACCAGTCACCCATCCACACACACATTCATACACCAGTGTACGCAGACACTGGGGGCAAGGTGGGTTAAGTGTCTTGCCCAAGGACACAACGACAGCATTCATCTGTGAGGGCTGGAATTGCACCGCCAACCTTCGAGTCAGTGGCTCTAACCACTCAACCAATGATGTTTATGTAGAGAGCGGGATTTGAACCGCCAACCTTCGGATCAGTGGACAAACACTCAACCTACTGAGCTACTGTCGCCCTGAAGTAAGGTTGAAGGCCTTTATTTTTTTCTGAATCGTATCGTATCGATTTGAAATATATAT
This sequence comes from Periophthalmus modestus, assembly GCA_019594935.1. NCBI lineage: Eukaryota > Metazoa > Chordata > Actinopteri > Gobiiformes > Gobiidae > Periophthalmus > Periophthalmus modestus. The sequence continues at coordinate 1,457,407 of JAIEZT010000026.1, forward strand.
CGTATCGAATCGTATCGTATCGAAATGTCACTGTATCGAGATACGTATCGTATCGTGGCCTGTGTATCGAGGTACGTATCGTATCGGCAGCTTCTTGGTGATACCCAGCCCTAGTCTTAAATGTTCGTATTAACCTAGCTCTACATGATCCTGGGTTCATTTTTTTTTTTTTTTTTTTAAATTATTATTAATTTGAGTTTTGTTTTTTGTTTTTGTTTTTTTGTTTTTTTAGTTATTTTGAGTTTATTTATTCATTTTTAATTGTGTTATTTTGAGTTCATTTTTCAATTGGTTTTAGTTATTTTGAGTTTATTAATTTTTTGTGATCTTGAGTTTATATTTTGAATTAATTTTTTCTTATTTTGAGTTTTTGGTTTGTGTGGGGGTTTTTTTGTTTTGTTTTTTTGTTTATTGCTTTTCAGTCATTCAGACTCATGTTGGTCTTAAATGTTCGTATTAACCCTCTACATGATCCCGGGGTTTTTATTTCACTTCTGTGTCTGTAAATCAACATATGAACATTAATGACAGACACATCAGGTCCTTCTGTCCCCGATGGCGCTCCTGTTAGCGTTAGCAACAGGTTTGATTGACAGTGTTGCTAAGCGCCCGCTCACTCTTAAACCAGCGGTGTGAGTGGGAAGGGGCGTTACCTTCAACAGCCTCGCTCCTGATTGGCTCTTTGGTTGCTATGATACTGCCGCTATAACTGCTAGCCTTGATGAGCTGTGGGTAACTTTACACTCACTCTTTCACTTCTTTACACAGTTTATGAAAGAAACTGAAAAAATTTCACTACTATTATACATTTACTATTTAAACCAAATTACATAACCGCCCACTACATTTAAAAGGTGCACTATGTAACTTTTCCGCTTGTTTTCACCCAAATCTTATCGCTTTGCCTGCAGTGTTCCTCTGCATTGTCAATACACTGTTCACTCAGTTACGCATGTGTTTATTTCTTATAAATGCTTGAAAAACATGTCTTCTTGCTGTATATGGGCTTGCCCTTTCACAGATCTGGTGTGTACCTTGGCCTGGGGCTGTCACCTGTCTCCATGCGGATGCCAACTTTAATGCCATTCTGTGGGACATTCTAGGCAAAGCAGAAACATCTTCTCTAACACGAGCAGGTGGTGGAGTCTCTCATATCTCTCACTTCCAAACTCCTCCTCCCCCGCACCATATCATTCCGTAAGATAAATGACATTAACATCAATACTTTCTCTTCTGACATTAATAACTTCCACAGTACAGATCCCAACACTCCACCTGACGACCTGGTTTCTCACTACAACAACAACCTACATACACTTCTGGACACTCACGCTCCCCTCAAAACAAGATCAGTCTCCTTCTCCCGCTCTGCACCCTGGTTCACTCCCGCTCTACGACAACTCAAAGCCAAAGGACGACAACTGGAACGACTTAAGAACAAAACTGGACTTACAATACACTTAGACATGTACAATAACCACATTCAACACTACAAAGACTCAATTTCCACTGCCAAATCCACCTACTACTCCGGCCTCATTCACTCCAACAAAACACAACTCTAGGACACTTTTCTCACTTCTCTCCAACATAACAAAACCCCCTGACTCTCTCCCCAATCATCTGCTTTCCTCTGATTTCTGTAACTCACTAATGTCATTTTTTGTCTCCAAGATCTCAACCATTCATCAACACCTGCTAAGTGGAGCTGCAGTTTCTGAAGTGGACACCTTCTCTCCCTGTTTTTCAACAACATTTTCAAGCTTTTCTCTTCCTTCTGTTTTATCTGTCTCTGAGCTCATTCTTAACTCCAAACCCTCTACCTCTCAACTTGACCCTATTCCTACAGCTCTTGTTAAATCCTGTCTCTGTTCTCTTGCCCCCTTCATTACTAACATCATTCACTCCTCCCTGATTACAGGCTCGGTTCCGTCATCTCTCAAAACTGCTTCTGTTACCCCTATTCTGAAAAAACCTGGTCTAGATCCTAATAATTTCAATAACCTTCGTCCTATTTCCAACCTGCCCTTCATCTCCAAAATTCTTGAAAAAACTGTCGCTTCTCAACTCCACACCCATCTCGCCACTAACAACATCTATGAACAGTTTCAATCCGGTTTCCGCCCACTCCATAGCACAGAAACAGCCCTTCTTAGAATCACCAATGATCTCCTTCTAGCCTCTGACTCCGGTTTACTCTCTATTCTCATCCTCCTTGATTTAACAGCTGCTTTGACACCATCTCCCACAACATTCTCATTCACAGACTTCAATCCATTGGTATTTCCCACACTCCTCTCTCCTGGTTCACCTCATATCTCTCTAATCGTAGTCAATTCATTCATCTCAAATCCTACAAATCCAACACTTTCCCTGTCTCTGCTGGTGTTCCCCAAGGCTCTGTCCTAGGTCCCCTTCTTTTCATCATCTACATTCTCCCCCTTGGTCTTCTGTTCCGTAAACACAATATTCACTTTCACTGTTACGCGGATGACACACCAGCTCTACATCTCCACCAAACCTTCCTCATCTCTCCTCCAACCTCTCTTACCCTCTGCTTACAGGAAATTCATTCCTGGTTCTCCTCCAACTTCCTCCAACTTAACAGTTCTAAAACCGAAGTCCTCCTAGTAGGCACCCCTTCTACTATCTCCAAATCCAACAGCTTCTCCATCTCCATCCATGATTCCACTGTCCTTCCTTCCCCTCAGGTCAAGAGTCTGGGTGTCATCTCGACAGCACACTCTCTTTCCACTCCCACATCAATAACATCACCCGCTCTGCCTACTTTCACCTCCGCAACATCTCGCGTCTCCGTCCCTCTCTCACTCCTCACACCTCTGCCATACTTGTTCACAGTCTTGTCACCTCCCGGATTGACTACTGCAACTCCCTCCTCTATGGTCTCCCCAACAAATCCCTCCAGAAACTGCAGCTTCTCCAAAACTCCGCAGCCCGTATCATCACCAGGACCCATCTTCTCACCACATCACCCCCATCCTCCAAGAACTACACTGGCTTCCCATAAAACAGAGAATACACTTCAAAATCCTCCTCACCACCTTCAAAGCTCTCCATAACCTGGCCCCACCTTACATCTCTGACCTCCTCCACATCTCCATTCCCTCTCGCTCCCTCCGCTCCTCTTCCTCTCTCCAGCTCTCTGTCCCCTCTGCTCGTCTCATCTATGGGGGGCAGAGCCTTCAGCTGCTCTGCTCCCCGGCTCTGGAACTCTCTCCCTCCTGACCTCCGCAACATCGACTCTCTTCAACTTTCAAATCCAGACTCAAAACCCACCTGTTCACACAATCCTACAGCACATAATCAGTCACTCTCACCATCATCCAGTTCCGTATCTCTGTTTTATTCTGTAAATATGTGTTTTTAACTTTGTCGTGTACAGTGTCCTTGTGTGTCTTGAAAGGCGCTTTCAAATAAAATGTATTATTATTATTATTATTAAGGATACACTTCAGAAAACAAGATGGCCGCCTCGTTAAGTCTTTACATAACAGTCCTTAGAAGAGCTGTGTGTTAATGCTTTAATGTTTCCTCGTCACAAACAGACCTGGAGTTGTTTTGTTTCTGCAGATTTAGGCCGAGTTCTTCTCTCAAACTGAAAACACTGTTCCACTTTGTGATGTCGTCATGCAGTAATACAAGAAGTGCTCCACTGTGTTTTTAAACTCCACACAATTTCATTTCTAGAATCATTTGGGTAATTTTGGCTCTGGAATTGTGACTTATCTCGACTGAACTAAAGGTAAAAGGAGCTGTTCACTTGAAAACTACCACTTGATGACATCACAAGGTGAAACAGCGTTTTGAGCTTTGGAGATGTTAGACTAATAATAAAGAGTTACTCAAGCATGTGAATGAAACAAAATACAACTCCAGGTCTGTTTTTGAGGAGGGAACAGAACATGGATTAAACCTCACAAAAGTCACTTCTGTGTAACATAGGACTTTTAAACTATTCTACACTGTCCATTTGTTGTGTCCCCGTGTCCCCGTGTCCTTGTGTCTCTGTCTCTGCAGTCCCTCCCGTGTCACGTGACTCTGTCCATGACCCTAAACTTCAGGAGACTCTTCAGATCAGGAGCTTCTCTCACTTCATCACTTCATTAGCACATTACTGTGTTACATAACTCCATGTATACATAGTACATTTAAAGCACTGAGGGGGCCCCCACACTGAGGGGGGCCCCCACACTGAGGGGGGCCACGTGATCCTGTCGAGTAACGTGATCCATGCGAACTGTAGAGCCGTGGATCTGTGACCACGTGACGAATCATGACATGAACGACAGCACTCGCTTTATGCACAAGCTTATACTGCGCTCTAGTGGTCTAATGTGGAACTACATTTGTTTTCAGTCAGAACCATAGACTATAAAAAACGTGTATGGTTATATAGATATACATAAAGAGATGGATAACAGTTCATGGTTCTATTTATAGTCTATGGATCTCTATCGCCCTCTACTGACAACTGACATGCGACTGTAAGGAATTGCACTTTTTTGTTTAGGAGCTAAATGTTCTTTTTTTTGCGTAATAGTATAATTCGTCATTAGATGGTATTTGATAATTAATACTTTTGCTTAAGTTAATTTTTTTCATGGAATACTTTTACTTTTTACTCTTTGAGTACATTTTTAAACTCGTACTTTAATACTTTTAAGTAGATTTTTTTCATGCGATACTTGTACTTTTTACTCTTTAAGTACATTTTTAAACAGGTACTTTAATACTTTTGCGATTTTTTTATTTATTTATTTTTTTTATTTTTTCCATGTGATACTTTTACGTGTGAGTACTTTTTGCTCTGGTATCTGTCCTTTTCCTTCAGTAACACTGCAGGTCTTCCTGTGTCTTGTGGACCGGTGCCTCTGTTACACAAACCTCTGACTGTCCTGTCGTCCTTTAAGATCGTGGATTTACCCTGATGTGCTGTAAACGTCTTCAACCTGAGCGAGGATCATTGGAGCCGATGGAAACACTCAGATCTCGTGTCATTTCGACTTTTCACCTCGTTAAGTGTCTATTTATATCAAACCTACTCGTGCCCATAAAGATAATATATAGATTATAACACAGTGACATAACTCCAGACGGGGCTGTGGGTCCTGCAGACAGGCCTGAGCACTCTCACCCTCTCAGGTTTCTCATGGTGCTGTAGGGGATGATCCACACTGACATCTGCGGGCCAAAGCCGTGCAGATACAGCAGAGTGAACAGTGGGACCGAACACTGACTCACCCCGGTGTAAAAACATTCAAACATAAGACTGTGACCAGAACGGGATAGAAATGAGCAGAAATGACTGTGAAAATGTCATTTACAGAAGAGGTGTAAAAGTACAGATACCACAGCAAAAAAAATACTAAAAAGTAAAAGTATCACATGAAAAAATTGAGTATTAAAGTACCTGTTTAAAAATGTACTTAAAAATTTAAAAGTAAAAGTATTCCATGAAAAAATTAGCTTTAAAGTATTTAAGTACGAGTTTAAAAATGTACTTAAAGGGCAAAAAGTAAAAGTATCGCATGAAAAAATCGACTTAAGTAAAAGTATTAAAGTACCTGTTTAAAAACGTACTTAAAGAGTAAAAACTACAAGTATTTAAAGCAGATTTTGAGCCTTATAAAGCTTCAAATTTTGTGATTTTCATAAAAATCTGAGCTGACTTTTGTTCAACAGAAACAACTGAACCAGTCTGTTTTTTCTGTCTGTTTTTATTTATATATTTTGTGTGAACGTGTTAAAAATAAACACTCAGACTTTTCAGCAGCTCTCAAACTATGATAAAAAAGAAATTTTAAAAAATGTAGTGGAGCAGAAAGTAGAGATACTGCTCTCAAATGTCCTCAAGTAAAAAGTTTAAACTGTTAAATGTACTTAAGTAAAGTACAGATACCTTTTGGCTTTTACTAACATTTATACTTAAGTACAGAACTTTACTAATTTTATTTAAATAGATGTTACTCCAGTATCTGTACTTTTACTTAAGTAACAAAACTGAGAATGTTCCAGCACTGACGATATTAAAAAAAAAAAAACACCAGTGTCAAAAGTTTGGACAGAGCCTCATTCAGTGTTTCATGTTTTTTACTTTGGGAAAAAATGTAGAAAGTAGTAAAAACAGAAAACGGATATATAAAGTAAGACAAATGTGATCAAATCCTCAAAACAGCTGTGCATTGTCAAAAATATTCATGATCTGAAGGTTGTCCGTTCGAATCTCGCTGTCGACATAAATATCAAGTTGATAGTGCAATTCCAGCTCCCACAGATGAATAAAAATGTGACCTTTCTTTTGCTCGAGTTTTTGAGGTGCTCCATTCACAAACTCTTAAAATTCTAAAAGATAAAGCAAAGATTTATGGGTAAAATAACTGAACAGCGGCACTTAAACTCAGCTAAACAGTTGCTAAAAGAACATAAACAGTATATTTTATGTGGCGCCCCCTAATGGCTGGTGAGACCCTGTGCTTTTCCCTAGTTTGCTTGTAGAACCTGCCCTGTTTAGTCTCCTGCAAATACCCAGAATTCCCTGGTCCGTGCTCGTGCCGACTCCAGAGTGTTAAAAGTGTTTTTGTTTGTATGAAACAGTCGTCGCTGTTTTTATCTCCAGTGTGAGGCAGAAATACCCAGAATGCACTTGGCAGAAGCCCAGGCCGCCCTGTCTCATGTCGCAGCATGTGGGTTATGCATATATTTATTTAACACTGCCACCTGCTGTTCAACTGTTGAAGGACATTTCATTAAGCACCAGCTGCACTTGCATAACATTTCACACAGTCGGCTCCAGACTTTTACCCCGAAAAATATCATCACATCCTGTTATTAAATATGTATGTTTTATTTTATATCCGTCGAGGTTCAATTTGGAGAAATTTTTCCCATTCACAAGATATAATATTTAGCTTGAATTTGTTTATTGCTATAGCAACTCGGGACGCAGGATACTGATGCCTAGAGGAGCTCAGAGGACATCCAGGTTTAAGTAGATGTGATAATATTATTTACAGGTAAATGTCACTTAATGTTTTCTACAGAGCGGCTGGATTAGTAACACAAGAGGAAACATTTTGTAGTAATTTAACTGTGTTTTAATGGAAATAAAAAGCTTTTTCAGTCTTTTTTTTTAAAGTTAATTTGAATAAAAACGAGCCATATTGATCACTGTCAGATACGTAAATGTGATAGTTTTGAGAACTATTGCCACGCCCCCTTTATAGTCAACTAATTCCTTGTTCAACCAAGATGTTTTTGTCAATTATTGGAGCAGTGTTTTATATTTAGAATTTGAGCTGCGAGTATCATGGCAACCAAAGAGCCAATCAGGAGAGAGGCTGTTGACGGTAACGCCCCTCCCGATCGGTTTAGCACGAAGCGAGTGATTAGCAACGCTGCCAGTCAAACCTGTTGCTAACGCTAACAGGAGCGGCGTCAGGGAAAGAAGGACCTGATTTGTTCAATTCAGTTTCCGTTCAGTTCAGTTTATTTTTGTGAAGCCCAAAAGCACAGCGGCATCGCCTCTTTAGGACCAGGACTAAACCAGGGACTAAACCAGGAACTAAACCAGGACTATACTCAGACTAAACAAGGACTAAACCAGGACGAGCAGCTGCAGACGTGTCCAGAACTAATGCTCATCCATATGTCTGTTATTGATGTTCATATGTTGATTTACAGACACAATAGTGAAATAAAAACCCCAGGATCAAGTAGAGGGTTAATACGAACATTTAAGACCAACATGAGTCTGACAACAGCAGGTACAGAGAGAGGAGAGGGGTGACAGTTTTTCAATAGAAAGTGAAATGGAGCCAGAGTTGATGTAGTAGGAATTGCGCACATGATCACTTCCTGTTTTGAACCCTGCAGATTAGCTCTGTCCATTTATATAAACAGTGTGTGTCTGACCTGAAAATGCTGAATCGGTGCTTCTCTGATGGCGACACTCGTAGATTCTCGTCCTGATGCCAAAGCTCTCGTAGTACAGTACTTTACAGTACATTTACATCCCACAGGACAAAATGACACAAAGCTGCAGAGGATGTCACAGAGCCTGGCACACTGAGGTTTCAGAGCGCAGGTTTGGAGAGGTGTTGGCTCTTGTGGGACACAGAGGACACTGGACAGTTGCCATGACACTTCTGTGGGACATTGTGTTCTCTGTGCCACTCGTCCCGGGGCAGACGGCCAGCGCCTGCGTGATCCACAAGGTCACAGACGCAGGATAAAGAAAAGAGCGTGGAGCTGGTTTAGTTTCCGTCTGAGAGGGCAAAACATTAACACTTTGGTTTTGGAAGCGTCGGGTCAGGTGCTGGAGTCTGTGGGTGAGGGGTTCTTCTTCTTTTGGATTTTGTTCCACCTTGCGATGTCATCATGTGGTGATGCAGGAAGTGGGTTTTTATAGTCTGGTTATACAATGACACAGGGATGAGAAATGGAGCATGAATAATGCGAACGGGAAGATAAACACAAATATCAGTTTGTTTTTTTTTTCATTTTGCTTGTGTTTATCGAACTGAAAAACTTGCAGACACGCTCAGAAGTGTTGCATCTCCACAAACCTGACTCGTACTTCACCTGATTTTATGTCCTCTAGTCACATACTGTACATACCTCATCACAAACAGACCTGGAGTTGTTTTTTTGTTTCATTCTCACATGTTTTACACACAAACCTGCAAATTTAGGCTGAAAAAACACTTCCACCTTGTGATGTCATCATGTGGTAATGCAGGAAGTGCTCCACTGTGTTTTTAAACTCCACACACCTTCATTTCTAGAATCATTTGGATCATTTCAGCTCCTGGCACTGCCGATATTTACTGAACCAAAGGTAAAAATGAACTTAAACTACCACTTGATGACATCACAAGGTGGAACAGAGCATTTTGAGCTTTGGAGACTCACAAAACACAACTCCAGGTTTGTTTTTGATGAGTTAACAGCATTATAACACAGTTTGAAGTCAAAGAGTCAGTTTTGTGTAAATATCGGACCTTTAAACTTACAGATCCTTTGCTGATGTCATAGTGGAAAAAATTCACCACACGAACCTCAGCTTAAACCGAAATGTCAGCGATAAAACAGACCTAAAATACAAGTGTCTTATTGCAGAGGATGCAGTGCGACCCTACAAGGTTAACGTTTCACTATTTAAAGAAGCCGAGCTCTTCCCCGGATCAATTTACATTTCAATATTTTCCGCACTTAATGTCCACGCTGCGGCTGGGTCACTGCAACCCAAGCACATTTGTATTTAAAACGACATTCTCCTCCCAAATGTTTGTAACGGACCCCGAACACGCTGGACGTTCTGCTGTCACATTAAACGAGTATCATCGTCGCGCGGAGCAGAGCATCAGTGAGATTCCTGGGGTTGGCAGAGGAGGTGTGAGCACTGGACATGCTATGGGTTCTGTGTTTGGCCCGAGCAGTGACACAAACCTGATAGTAGCTTTAAGTCACATCTCCAGGGCCAATGGTCTCATTATAACTGCAGCTCGTGTATTAACCTTTAACTGACGTCTGCCTAACGATGCTTTTCTCACATAAGATTCAGGACAGCTTAGACTCACAATAGGCTCATAACTTTACAAATTACATGCATTTATTTTAACCAAATAAAACCATCTGAACAGACTTGTATTTATTGTCTGTACACAGCAAACACGAGGAGCAGGATTTTCAGGTCTGATCCTCAGCAAAAGACGAAGTCCAGTTACAGCTTTAACTTCGTCTTTTACTGAGGATTTCAGAAGTAAAGGACTTTCTGGACCTGGACTCCTTCAAACGACATGTAACTGTCCCAGGAACATTGTGCTCTTGGTAAATGCACGAAAAACACATGATTTGTGTGTTTAGATGGAGACATGCACCTCCAATCAAGTCAAAAAATCGGTTGGGTTCTATTTTTTGAAATCCAATGTGACACCCTATTCACTTCTAATACATTCTAAAAAATACATGTCCAAAATGTACTGTTTTTACAGTTTGCGTTGGCAAAATAAGTGTTCAGTGTGTCCTGGGCCTCATGCTGTGTTCAGTGTGTCCTAAGCCTCATGCTGTGTTCAGTGTGTCCTGGGCCTCATGCTGTGTTCAGTGTGTCCTAGGCCTCATGCTGTGTTCAGTGTGTTCAATGTGTCCTGGGCCTCATGCTGTGTTCAGTGTGTGTTCAGTGTGTTCATGCTGTGTTCAGTGTCCTGGGCTCATGCTGTGTTCAGTGTGTCCTGGGCCTCATGCTGTGTTCAGTGTGTCCTAGGCCTCATGCTGTGTTCAGTGTGTTCAGTGTGTCCTGGGCCTTATGCTGTGTTCAGTGTGTCCTGGGCCTCGTGCTGTGTTCAGTGTGTTCAGTGTGTCCTGGGCCTCGTGCTGTGTTCAGTGTGTTCAGTGTGTCCTGGGCCTCGTGCTGTGTTCAGTGTGTTCAGTGTGTCCTGGGCCTCGTAGTGTGTTCCTCGTACTGTGTGGACTCGCTGACTTGGGAATAATTGTAGTATTTAATAGTTTTGCTTTTGTTGTTATTATTTACCTGCACCTCATATACACCATAGAATAATACAACACTGCCCCCTGCTGTTTGTACATTACAGCTGGAAAGAAAATTTTAATCATTTGTTAACACTAAATGATAGTAACTAATAAAGGCTTATCTATCTAACACGGTTTAGGATTTACTGTGATGTGGTTTATAAATCTCAAAGGCACTATACAACCATGAATGATGCAATTATTCAGCAAGTGATTTTATATCTTTGAAAATATTCTTACTGTGAACACCTTGCCCCTCTACAGATCTGACCTGTAAAGTGGCCTGGTGGGCAGCTTGTTTCCATAGAGACAGACAGTAGAATATCGTAGGGAAAGTGACATTGATCCATTTTAATCATTGAGCCTGTTCTGACACAGCTCTTTATTCTTCACTCACTCCACACTCGGGGGATGTTAGTGTAGCCACAGCTGCCCTGGGACAGGCTGATATGTGTGATTTTAAAACACAGAACTGAACCTTTTCCTCGTTCTCCAGACCACACGTCGTTCCCCGTGTTCACTTCCAGTCAGGAGCTGCTCACTGATGCCACAAACTCATCTGACAAAAGCATGTTTCATAATCCTCCTTTAAAAACACCGGCTCCATCCACACGACACGACAAAGTGCCTCCGTCCTGGTCCCGTTAAACTGACACAACAAGCTGCAAACGACCTCCCCTGTCTGTCATCCGCTGGCGTCTGTAAACAGGTGTGTGCCCCGGGTCGTGGGGTGACTGATGGGCGTCTCGTGGCGTCTCGGTTCCATCTGTTCCGGCCTCGTCACTTGTTTTTTCCACTGTAGCGGCGGCAGCAGTAGCGGCTCCTGTGCGTAATATTGATAGAAAAGTGTGTCGGCATGTGCCTGATGGACCCCAGAGGATCACAAGGCCGTGTGCAGCGCTGGAGTTTTCATGTGTCTGGAGCCGTGTTTGTGTAAAGTGAAGTGGGATTAGAGACGTGCACAAATATTTAAATATCTAAATGTTGCATTGTTTTGTTTGATGGTACAGTATCGAAATATCGCCAAGATTATGGGAACTTGTTTGTTTTTGCCACATTTGACCGATTCTCTGACTGTTTTGAGGGTTAAAAGTGATGTATTTTATTTCAACTTTGCACAGATAATGGTTTAAAAAAAGAGTGTTAGTGTTTTGTAGTGAATCTTTAGAGGCTGAAAAAGAGCCACGTTGACCCATTTCAGACCAAATCAAAGTTAGAAAGAGACATTTTTTACAAGTAACGAGACAAAGTGATCAGTACATTCATTAAAAGAAGTCAGTCGACTGTTTTGCAGCTTTCAATACATTTAAACAATATGTAACATGTATTTATGAACTTTGTGGATGTGTTTTGATGTTTTTAGGGGTCTGAGGGTTTTGAGAAAAATGTAATTTCCTGCATTTTGATGTGTAATATTTACTCTACACATCCAGACTTAATGGATAAAGTACACCCAGACCTAGAGGCTTTAAAGAGCCGCACCGGAGGCTTTAAAGAGCCGCACCGGAGGCTTTAAAGAGCCGCTCCGGAGGCTTTAAAGAGCCGCTCCTCCGGAGGCTTTAAAGAGCCGCTCCTCCGGAGGCTTTAAAGAGCCGCTCCTCCGGAGGCTTTAAAGAGCCGCTCCTCCGGAGGCTTTAAAGAGCCGCACCGGAGGCCACATGTGGCTCTTTAAAGAGTGGCTGCTGTTCACCAATCTTCAAAAAATGGAACATAAATCCACCGTGAGTGTTTTTGGGGAAAATGTTACTGATTATTAAGTAAGAGGTTGATGTTTTTCTTTTTTAACTGAACCGTATCAAACTTTTTTGAAATATATCGTATCGGAATGAAAGTATCAGCACCTTATTAATGGCACTCAGCTCTATTGAGAATCAGGAGAATCTGCAATGAAAATAATCATCATTGCATCACCAGAATCTGCAGAACCTGCTCAGACATAATGTTCTCCACACGGTCAAACTTTTCACTGATGACAAATCGAGCAGCATAAATTTAGCCTGGGAAACTGAACTCTGCTCCGGTCTCAGCGCTTCTCCAGAGCGATAATTCGCTAATTTGCTAATTTGTCCTCACAATATGAACATTAATAACAGACAAATCAGGTCCTTCTTTCGCGAGGTCGCTCCTGCTAGCGTTAGCAACAGGTTTGATTGACAGCGTTGCTAAGTTGCTATGATACTCGTGCTTGGAATTCCAAATTTCAAACTTGGCTCCATATTCGCCCCATAACTACGAGTGTTACGGGCGACGTCTCACTCACTTAGTCGACTTCTTTATACAGAAGAATGCTCCACCTCCTCGCCGTCCCGTCCTCTCCTCATCCCTTCACATCTCCTAAACGTCATCTAACTACAGCCTTTCCTGGGGTCTCGGCACTCTAAGATAACTCATTCAACTTCGTGTCTGTCTGAGTCTAGATTCCAGATTGAATTATATAAAAGTTGTTTAAACAAGGAACTTATTCATCACATTAAAGATTCAAATCCATAACATTTTTAAACTGTTTTCAACTTTAATCGAGGCCTCAGACATCATCTTTCCCCCATCTATAACTCCATCCTCAGATCCGGAGCAAAACAAAGAAAACAACAGAGCTAGCCAGCATGCTAACAGGTGTGAAATCACTCATTAGGACATACATGTCAAACTCAGGCCCAAGGACCAAATCTGGCCCATGGTGTAATTATATTTGGCCTGTAAGATCATATGAAATGTGCATTAGAGCTGCCCGCTGGTACACAGCACATGCACCACTAATACTACAACTCCCAGAATGCTTTGCTAGTACGCTACATTTAGCAACAAAGCTACTGGTCACCTCGGCTAAATTAATTGCTACAGAGAGAGACATAATGTATTTTATTTATTTAAATAAGACATGAATACTATTGATGTGTCTTTTATTTCAATTTAATTCCTCATAAGTTTGTCATATCGAGCTTGAGTTGTTCCAGATTTTGTGTTTAAGCAAAACTAAAGTTTGTTTCCAGATGAAAAGGTTAAACATCACACATCAGGTGCAGTGAATTCTTTAGTAAATATTGAGTTTGGGCCATGAATTTGTCTTAGTTTTAAATTTTGACCCCTGTGAATTTGAGTTTTTGCATTCGGGGCTTGAATATCTGAATATCGTAAGTGTGACTCTACAAACTGAAACTGTAACAATAGGTGTTTTTAGCGCCTCCTTCAGACAGATATAAGGCAGTGTCCAGTGTCTCCTACAACGTTTGGTCCAGTTGACAGATTGTATATTTTTTTTTTGTTATGGATCAGCTCTAGACGACTGAGGATTCACACAGATAACTTTAATATTTGTGACACCAAAGTTCAAAGTTCATACCGTGCCCCCTGTGTAAAGTGAAGTAGCGTGAGAGCCGATCGGCGTGACTTGTACTTAAACACGAGCTGACAGTGCTCACTCCGACTGGCAACTTGTCACCCTTCCCGCTCCTTGCACCCGTGAACCCGGCTCCGGGCCTGGGCCGAGGAGCGAGAGGGGAGCGCTGCGGGGTTTGGCTCGGGTCACGGTGGATCAGTTTGCAGGTTGTTGTCAACAGTAATTAATGGTGGTTTGGAAGAGTAAATTTTGGGACAGGAAACATTCTTGGGAACATTGTTGTTTCCGAATGCTTACGGTTTGATCAGTCTAATTATCGCTGTGTGACGTCGCGGAAATTACTCGCTTTTTGGAGCAAAGTTGTGGTGTTTTCCAGGGCGTCGTTAGCATTTAGCAACAAATGTATTTCAATGATTTACTTTTTGGATTTTTACTTCTTGAGCAACTGTTTTGTGAGATGATTGAAGACATTTTTCGGTCTTTTTACTCAACATGCACATGCACATATTCAGTTCTTTCTCATTTAATTGCGTTTACTAAGAAAACGGTTCTGTATTAAAGCTGAAAATGTGTGTAACATGGAGCTAGTCCAGTTAAATTGCTCTTTCATATCTTCATGTTTATTCCAAAGAAAATGGGTTATACAATTTACTAGAAAGGACGGGGATATTCGTGGGTGTTTTTGTCGCTCGTAAATCATCCTTGTCTCGTCTCGTGTTTCCGCTGATGAACGTCTGACTGCGTCGCCTTTGCCAGGAGCTTCTTCAGATTTCCCCCGGACACTAGACGAGGCGCGAGCTGCTTCGGCTCCATTCACAGTTATGCGTCGTCATGTAGAGATGCTAGCAGGTTAGCCGTATAGAGCGCTGTGTGAGAATGTCTCTGTGCTTTATAGAGACGTGCAGCGTGAAACTTGCATACCTGCTTGAGATGTTATTACTTTTCTTTGAATTCTGCACAGTATGGCATTAAACCTGTCTATCTCCTTGGAAACAAATGAGATCTGTGGAGAGGTGAGCCTGATCAATTAAAAATCTGTCACGTGAACAAAACATGCATTCTTAACTTGGACAACTGAAGGACACACAGACAACTCTACATGAAAGATGTTTAATGCCGTACTGCGAAACATTCCAGACAAAGCAATAAACAACATTTTTAGTGACACAAAAAGTGTTGGATCCGACCAGAAAAGGTACACAGTCGACCTTGAAAGCCAGTTTTTTTTTTTTTAAATCCTGTAAATTAGAAAAATATCTTGTCAATCAGTATCATATAATCACATCTGCAAATGTATTTTTATTTTATTTATTTATTTTTTTGTTAATGAATAGACCTGAAACAACATGAATGTAAACACACGAGATCATATAACGATTTCCATCCCAAATAATCATTGAAACAAG
Organism: Periophthalmus modestus; assembly: GCA_019594935.1. Classification (NCBI taxonomy): domain Eukaryota; kingdom Metazoa; phylum Chordata; class Actinopteri; order Gobiiformes; family Gobiidae; genus Periophthalmus; species Periophthalmus modestus. The sequence goes on from JAIEZT010000026.1 coordinate 1,472,698, forward strand.
TCAAATTAAAATAAATCAAGTCGACTAAATGTTTTTTCATTCTGTAAACTGTTTTGTTGAATAAATGTCCATTATTAAACTTCGACTCTAAAGAATAGCAGTGTACAGTGAGCATTCTGACAGCCAGCAGCGCCGTGACGACGGTGGGCTTAACACTTGTGCCTCTCAAATGTCTGCAGGGCCGGGCTGTGCCAAGCCCCCTCCCCAAACACTTGACCCCGTGCTGACGTGGGCCCTGATTTTACATTTAGGGACTCCGGCTCATTCCACTCTTAATACCACTGCGAGTGCGGAGGGAGGCTGGCCCCAGGGATAGACTCCAGGAAGGTTTTCTCTCTCGTCTTTGACTCAGTGGGACTATACTTGTTATCTTTGGGAACACTCGTGGATTGAGCTGGCTGCAATTTTGTGCAAACCTCTTTCCAGGAACGTGACTGGCTACTTCTGTCTGTGTCTTAATGTGATATTTACTCCGCGGTAAGCCATGAGTTCAATGGGAATTAACCAGAGTGAGCTAAAAGATGGCCACCTCAGCTTCGACCTCATCCAGAACCGCATCGAGTCTTTGAGCACCAAGATGGACACGCTCATCGACATCCAGGAGAAGGTTCTCAACCGTCTGGACAGCATGGAGAGCTCGGAGAAGCCAGAGGAGGAAAACAGCTCTGCGCCTAAAATGGTGGAGCAGCTGATGGGGCGAGAGGTGAGGGACATCTGCCAGGAGCTGAGCACCATCGTATCTGTGGTGAACCAGCGCTCGGAGCAGCAGGCCCAGAAGCTGGAGGGCATGGAGAAGCTGGTGCTCAACATGCAGCAGGTCATCAGCTTCATCGGGGAAACGGTCAAGAGCTCCAGAGTCATGCAGCTGATGCTCAAAGGCCCGGCCGCTCGCAAAGGACCCAAAGCCAAGGACAGTAAAGCCAAGGTGCTCAAGAAGAAACCCTCCACTGAAACGGTGACGAAGAAGGCAGACGCCAAGGTGAGTGAGCGGCACAGAACCAGATCTAACATCGTCTGGAGCTCTCAGTCTCTGGCCTTAAGAGGCGGCATGTCAAATGTACAGTAGATCTGTCCAATCACATGCAGCCAGATCTTTAATTAGTGGCATCAGTGTGGTACATGGAAGTTGGCGAGACATACACTTCATACACGAAGTAATTCAAAGTGCTTCACAATACAACAAATCAAAACATAAATAATCATCATAAACTTAACATTAAAAGAGAAAAGTGCAGAATAAAACCCTTTCAGTCACATGCACAGCTAAACAGAACCGTTTGAGCCTGGAGTTAAACATTGAAAGTAGAGTCCTATCACTGTCTGTTGCTGCATTGTTACTTTAATCAAGATTTGAAAACATGGCTCACACGGCTCTCTCTATCACATGGTAACGCACACTTAGACTTTTATGATGGTGCTTTTCCACAAGTCAGTAAAACGTGTGGACTGCAGGTGCTGTGTCAGTCTGTGGTTTTATTGTGGAGCTGGAGCTCGGTGTGACTCTGAAGAAGCACAGGCTGTTTCTACTGTGCTGTTTGGGAAAATCAACAGTTATATTTATACTGTACAGAATAAAGAACACGTGGAGCTGCTGCTGGACTTAGTATCTGTCCCAGAGTCAGGTTCAGACTCCAGAGTCAGGTCCAGATTACACCTCTGTCCAGGGTCAGGTCCAGACTCCATAGTTAAGTCCAGACTTAAGTCCAGACTCCATAGTCCAGTCCAGACTCCATAGTCAGGTCCAGATTCCACTGCTTGTCTAGGGTCATGTCCAGACTCCATAGTCCGGTCCAGACTCCATAGTCAGGTCCAGACTGCATATTTAAGTCCAGGGTCAGGTCCAGATTCCGCTGCTCGTCCATGGTCAGGTCCAGACTTCACTGCTCATCCATCACTCTCTCAATATCAGTGTCCACTCACTCCGCTGACTTCTGATTTCCACATTTTATTGGGATCTTGTTGTTCCTGGCAGCACACATGAAAACGATCATAGCATCAAGATGACCACTGGACCCTCCACCGGACCCTTCACTGGGCCCTCTCTGAATGTGCTTTGGCTCCCGACTGAGATTCCTCTTACCCTGATTCCCCAACGTCCACATACTGAACCTGAGCTCGTTACTGCAGAGAATGTGATTTACTACACAAACTCATAAAAGCTAGAAAAGCCACTGATGTAGTCGCCATAGCAGCACTTTACATGTAAAATGGCCGCCTCGTAGTCGCAGAGAGGACCGGGGCGAGCGTGTGGGGTCAGGTGAAATGTGAGCGGACCCGCAGAACGCCGTTTTGGGCACAGCCTCAACACTGTTTGTGGTTTCAAAGGTTTAACCCCTTGTGTGCTGAGCGTCAAGTGTCTGTCATGTGCTGAGTCAGACTTACAGCCCTCACTGACTCATCTGTGGGTTTAATGTCAGCTCCTGGATGCATCATAGAGACCTAAACATATACTCAAACATATACACTCATCTGCCAGGCTTTACAGAGAAATGATGCTAACCTTATAAAGAATGAAGCAACAGAACATATCAGGGCTTTGGGCGAACATTTCATCAAGTAAAGGATTTTAAATTCATCATAAAATGGACAAAACAACAAAAAATGAGCTTCACTTTGTACTTCAACTCACACAAACCACATAAAAATACATAAAATACACATACACACATAAACATACACATAAATATACATATACAGTGGTGGAACAAAGTAACGATGCATTGCACTTAACTACAAATTTTAGGTATCTGTACTTTATTTAAGTATATTTTAAAGTACGTACTTTTTACTTTTACTTCACTACATTTAAGAGGCACTACATTTTACTTTTACTACACTACATTGTTGAACAGGACCTTTTGTCCTGCTGAAAAGTCCAAATGAGTTTATTTTTAACATGTTCATAATTTGAGCAAAAATATACAAATAAAAACATCCATTATCGATCCAGTTCAAAATTCAGCTCAAATCTTTTATCAAAATCACCACATTTGAAGCTTTATAAGACTCAAAATCTGTGAGAAATACTTTTACTTTTTACTCTAAGTAGATTTTTAAACAGGTACTTTAATACTTTTACTTAAATAGATTTTTCATGTGATACTTTTAGTTTTACTTGAGTATTTTTTTGCTCTGGTATCTGTACTTTTACTTAAATAACAAAATTGGGTACTTCTTCCACCTCTGTACACACATAAAGACACACATGTGCACATTTTCACAGCTGATGTTCAGAAGAAGCTGCCGGTTTTGCGTTGGCACATTTGGAGCAGGTGCTTTCCCGGAGTCAGTCGGAGCGTGAGCGTGATGTTACTGGAGAAACACTGTCCATGACGCAACATCAGGTTTAAAATTTACACTCGCTCTGCTCAGAAAAACTTCACCTCTCTGCAGGGCCGGCCCAGACTAAAGGCCAACACAGGCAGCTGCTGAGGGGCCCACAGCCACCAGGGGGCCCCAAGAGCCCACACATCTATACTGATAATAATATAATATGTAAAGTTATACTGGAAACATCCTTCTATAAAGATTGATTTGTTTTTTCTCCGCTGAGGTACTTTTTTGACTGTTTTTCAAGTTAGATTCAAAAACATTTCCGTGTTTTGGTTGTATAAATAGAAACACAACTGGACAAGGTGATGAGAGCAGGGTCAGAATGTCGTCAAATGTGAGTCACGAATAGCTGAGCCCAGGTACATGCTCTGCCCAGGGGCCCAGAGACATATTCTGCTTAGGGCCCCCTGACAGCTAGAGCCAGCCCTGCCTCTGTGTGTTTCTTTGGAGGAAACACTCCAGACTCCATCTAAAACGAGCTTTTTCTTCTAGACCTTTGTTGTTTGCTTGTGCTTTTTGCCCTGTACAGTAGATTGTCATTCTTAGCCTTGGTGCTAAACTTAACACGGCGAAAATAGCTCTCCATAAACTTTATTGTGACAATGCGGGGTCAGTTTTGATTTAGAGACCCTAATAAAATGTATTTAAGTGCACACATTTAGAAATCATGAGCCATCTTCCAAACGCATACATGTTTTTTTTTTTATTATTATGAAACTATTCCAGGAGGCGCCGCGTGTCTTAATTAGCTTAAGTGACATAAGGATATTCCTCCCTCCATGACAGTTTCAGAGATGTTTTTAGTGCCTTGGCCTTACGTAAAGGTCACTCAGAGGGACTGGTTTACAAGAGGTTTTTCCAGAGAGAAACGAGCTTTATCTGCACGTACAAAGAAGTTGCGTAAAGGAAAACAACCCACCTCCACCTCTGTGACGTCATGTGACTGCGCTATCAGGCCTGTGATTGGGTCACTCCGGTGAATGTAGGGCACGTAGATAATAAACATATTTGTGTAAGTCGTGGGCTTAACGTCGAGGAAACACAAAGCAGTGTAATCCGCTCGTAAATGTTTTGAGCTCTGTAATGTAGAGTCAGGCTTATTCTATCCCTCGTTCTTACTTTTTTTGTTTTAGTCGTGTTTATAGGAAGTTTAATGTGGGATTCAGGCCTGGATTATTAAGAACACAGCACAAACGTTCCACCTTCAAGGACAAATCACATCAAGAATTTTTTTCATCGTGAGAAGTTTAAACCGCTGACTGATCGGCTGTTCTAAGTACGTCTTAATTGTACCTCTCTGGAGTCATAATTTATGCTTAAACCTGAACAGTGGCCAGCTTGGCTAACTCTGAGGGCTCTCGTGCGCCTCACATTACACAGAATGTTCCCCCGCTGCCGTCACAGCCTGCACCTCCACTAGGGGTGCAAGAGGGACCTGCGCCAAGCCCCAATCACCCTGTTGTCACTGGGGAAACACTGAACCTAAAATAACCCCCCTGTTTACTTCACAACAGCCCGCCCCCCGCCCAACGCCGCTGGGCAAGACACTTTTTCCATCGCTCTCTGATCACAGTCTTTACGCAGAGTTCCTTAGCGGAGAAATTTGAACAACGGCCGCTGCTCGCCTGTCATATTTTCCAAGCGGGGTCAGCGGCACATTCCTCCTGCTCGGGCTGGAGAGCGATAAGCTATAAATTCACAAGGGCTGCTCCTGTCTGTCCATCTACAGCCGGTGATTAAAGGCCGTTCTCCCAGTCAGTCTGCGCATGTAATAAACACACTAACACCTCCACAGCTTTGTGCACAGTGTCTGAATCCTGTGGAACTTCATGTTTCCTGAGCGTCTGTGTGATCGTGTCACTACTGTGTGTCTGCTGCTTGTGTTTTCTTAATGACATGTTTAGATTGTAGTTATATTTCATGCATTGAAGTAGTGGTAGTAGTAGTAATAGTATTAGTAGTAGCAGTAGTAGTCTCAATATTCTTTAATAGTTTTGTTTTCTTGTTTAGATGTTTAGATTTTAGTTATTTCATGCACTGAAGTAGTGAGGAGCGGTAGTAGTAGTAAGTAGTCGCAGTAGAAGTAGTCTCCATCCTCTTCAATAATTTTATTTTCTTTAGATTTTAGTTATTTTACATGCATTGAAAACATTTAAAGTGTTTATAAAGTTGTAGTAGCAGTATTAGTAGTAGTAGTAGTAGTAGTAGTAGCCGTAGTAGTAGTAGTAGTAGTAGTAGTAGTAGCAGTAGTAGCCGTAGTAGTAGTAGCAGCAGTAGTAGTAGTAGCAGCAGCAGCAGTAGTAGTAGTAGAAGTAGCAGTAGCTGTAGTAGTAGCACTGGTAGTAGTTGTAGTCTCCATACTCTTCAATAATTTTATTTTCTTGTTTATATTTTTATATTTTAGTTGTTTTACATGCATTGAAAACATTTAAAGTGTTTATTAAGTACAAGTAGCAGTAGAAGTAGTAGCAGTAGTAGTAGTCTCCATGCTCTTCAATAGTTGTGTTTTCTTGTTTAGATTTTAGTTATATGCATTAAAAACATTGCAGTCGTAGTAGTGGTAGCAGTAGTAGTAGTCGTAGTAAAATACAACTCTTTTTTTAGTGCCATGGCCAGTACTCATTTGACATCAATGACAGTAAGTATTCTACAGTCTGTAGTAGTAGTAGCAGTAGTAGTAATAGTAGTCATAGTAACAGTAGTATTTAGTACCACAGCCAGTACTCTTACTCAAAGACAGTAAGTATTCTGTACATTTTTAAGTGCGTCCCGTCCTGACACCTGTTTTCATCTGTTGTTTTAATCCTGTGTTTCATCCTGTGCATAACTCGACTCAGTGCTGCCATCTTGTGTCTGTGACAGAAACCTCCGTCTGTTAAATCCACTAAAGCCACTGAGGACTTAAGTAAAAGTGAAGCCAGCGGCGCCTCACACAAGACCAAGCTCCACGGACCAAAGCATTTCCTGGCCACGCGCAAATGTGGACTATTTGTACGTGTGTCCAACATCTCCACCATGTTTTGTGTCCCAACATGTTCTGTGTCTCCACCATGTTCTGTGTGTCCAACATCTCCACCATATTCTGTGTCTCCACCATGTTCTGTGTGTCCAACATCTCCACTATGTTCTGTGTGTGTCCAACATCTCCAACATGTTCTGTGTCTCCAACATGTTCTGTGTCTCCACCATGTTCTGTGTCTCCAACATGTTCTGTGTCTCCAACATGTTCTGTGTCTCCAACATGTTCTGTGTCTCCACCATGTTCTGTGTCCTTCATCTCCACCATGTTCTGTGTCTCCACCATGTTCTGTGTCCTTCATCTCCACCATGTTCTGCGTGTCCTCCATCTCCACTTGTGTGTCTGTGTCTCCACCATGTTCTGTGTGTCTTGTGTGTGTTCTGTGTCTTTTGCATGTTCTATGTCTCCACCATGTTCTGTGTGTGTGTTTTGCATGTTCTATGTATGTTCTGTGTGTGTTTTGCGTGTTCTATGTATGTTCTGTGTGTGTTTTGCGTGTTCTATGTATGTTCTGTGTGTGTTTTGCGTGTTCTATGTATGTTCTGTGTGTGTTCTGTTGCTTCAGGCTCAATGTGTCACTTTCACTGTTTGCAGTTTTCATGAGTTTTCAGGTTTAATTTTAGTGTTTTAGCTCCAGCTTATTAGTGTCCAAATGTTCCAAATCCTTTACCCTATAAAATGTATTTTAATAAATGTTAAAAAGGCTGTTAACAAGAAGAGAGGTAAGATATCGTCAAAAGTATCTTTGCTTAAACTCATTGTTCTGGTGCAGCATCAGTTAAAAATCAGAGGGAACTACATGTGGACACACACTGAAGAAAAGTACTTGAGGCGCGTCCAGGGCGTCTGTTGTGTCCGTGACTTTGTGGCTGATGTTTTTCTACTTCTTCCTGATAACAACGTCGCTGCATCACTGGAGCGTGGTCTCTGACTGGTTGACGTGGTTCTAATGGTGCGTTCGCTCTGAGTTCACACGCAAAGTCTATGATGGTTGTTTCCAAGTATCAGAGCAGCGGCGATCTGTTGTTGACGTGGTGCGTCTTGAGCGTTCAGGCGTCGTGTTCAAAACGTCAGACGCCAGAGTTGAATGAGCTGAACTTTTGGTGTTTGACGCTTGAACCAACCAGAGACTACGCTCCAGTGATACAACGCCATTATTCAGAAAAAGGAGAAAGACATCAGCTACTCACTAGCAGCAACTTAATTATGCTGGGCACACCAGCTAGCATAAAGGCTAGCTTAAATGCTAACATAAAGGCTAATCACGGACCCAGACACGCCCCAGAGCAGAGCACCTCCGTCGATAGATTTGTTTAAAAATACACTACAGCCACTCTCCCAGTCCAGTCTGAATCATTCATAAAGACACAGAAAACAAAACATCCAAAGGCGCTCGCAGAGATCGCAGTGGCAGCGTCTGCCCTCACTGGCAAAGACGTCCGACTAGAGGCGTCCGACTAGAGGCGTCCGACTAGAGGCGTCCATCTAGAGGCGTCCATCTAGAGGCGTCCGACTAGAGGCGTCCATCTAGAGGCGTCCATCACGTTTTTGACACCCTGGTCTGAAGGCAGCATGAAGTAACACCGAGTCTGCCTCGTAAACGCTCAAGTTGAGCTGAGTGACGCCTGATCTGAACGCAGATTTATTCAACGCTTAATTATTTGAATTATCACAGAACAAAAGACTTTAAAAAGGAAAAACATATTTTGTTACCTCCACAAAATATCACAGTAAATATTGTGCCGTAAGATGCAGATTGTGAAAATATCGTACGGTTGGTTTTGAAATTCTAGATGATGTGATACTCCCAGAAGGGGGCGCCAGAGCTAGTGTTTCCTGTCAATTACATTGTGCTTTGAAATATTCAAAAGGTAAATTCACAAACCTGATCATTTCTATCAGTGACTCGACTCGAGAACTCAGTGTCACCACAAAAATCATAAATCTCTATTAAATATGTTTGGCTCGTCTGAAACAGCGAAATTTGGACTGTTCATTTTTATATATTATATGCAATATTCAGAAAAGGGACGTTTGCAGCCTGGAGACTATGAAATGTCATTAATTAAGAGTTGCACTATTATTTTTTTTTAAAATTAGGCATTTTCAGGTAATATTGAGAAGATTTGATATTTAAGATTGGAAAGTTGTGTCTAAATAAGTAGAAATATTTAAGCAAGTTTCAGTAAGTGGTTCTCAACCTTTTTTCTCCCAAAACAACTGTTGGGTTTCACAAAATAATAAAGTATCCTTCAAAACAGAAAAAGAAAAATCTGATTCTGAAACTGGACAAAAGTTTTAGGACAAAGCCGTTTTGTGTTCACTCTAAAACTTTTGTCCATTTACAGAAATGTGTTTTTCTTTTTCTGTGGATCAAACCTGGACGACTGAGGGATTATCGTAGACTGTTTATATAAATGAACATAGCTAACCTGCTAGCCGCCATGTTCCAAACAGGAAGTGATAATGTGCGCTATTCCTGCTCCATCAACTCTGGCTCCAATTCATTTTCTATTAAAAAACTGTGTACCTGCTGCTGTCAGTCATTTTGGTCTTAAATGTTCGTATTAACCCTCTACATGATCCTGGGGTTTTTATTTCACGTCTGTGTCTGTAAATCAACATATGAACATTAAAAACAGACAAATCAGGTCCTTCTTTTGCATGGGTTCGCATCCCCAGGTTGAGAACCACTGCAACAATTTAAGGCTACACAGATTTCCAGCTGTGTCAAGACTCACTCATCATAAATGTTTGCTAATTATATATTTATTTTCCAGCTAAAAGATCATAAAAACAAAGAAGGGGCAGAAAAACCATCTCTGACGCCCAAAAGCCCCAAAGGACAGAAGAAAACCAAGCCTCCAGAAACAGGTGCCGCACCTCCTCCAGACAACACCTAAAGGGCCCGGATTACACTGTTTTAAAGGCCCATATTACACTGTTTAAAGGGCCCATATTACACTGTTTAAAGGCCCACACTGTTTAAAAGGCCCCATATTACACTGTTTAAAGGGCCCATATTACACTGTTTAAAGGCCCATATTACACTGTTTAAAGGCCCATATTACACTGTTTAAAGGGCCCATATTACACTGTTTTAAAGGGCCCATATTACACTGTTTAAAGGGCCATATTACACTGTTTAAAGGGCCCATATTACACAGTTTAAAGGGCCCATATTACACTGTTTAAAGGCCCATATTACACTGTTTAAAGGGCCCATATTACACTGTTTAAAGGCCCATATTACACTGTTTAAAGGCCCATATTACACTGTTTAAAGGGCCCATATTACACTGTTTAAAGGGCCCATATTACACTGTTTAAAGGCCCATATTACACTGTTTAAAGGCCCATATTACACTGTTTAAAGGGCCCATATTACACAGTTTAAAGGCCCCGGATTACACTGTTTAAAGGGTCCATATTACATTATAATATAAGAGCCCATATAATATAGTTTCCTCGTCTCAAACAGACCTGGACTTGTGTTTTCTTTCATTCTCACATGTTTAACCCACAAACCTGCAGATTTTTCATGTGGTAACAACATTATAACATGACTTAACGCTCACTAGAGTCCATTTTACGTAATCTAGGACCTCAAAGTGATCAAATTTTCATACTAATTTCAATGTTTTCTTCCCTCCTTAGATATTTCCTTGAAGAAGCAGGCTCTGTTGTTAGAGGAGGTGCAGAAACTGAACCGAGAGAACAGTGAAAAGACCACACAGCCCGTCACTGAAAGTCCTGCCCCAGCAGCAGACGATGTCACCAGCGTGGTCTACTACCTGCCCCATGACTCCGAACGCAAGACAGAGCCGGAGCCAGAGCCGGAGCCAAAAGAGACGACGGAAGAGAGAAAAGAGGAGAGACCAGAGGAGAGACCAGAGGAGCAGCACGAGGAGGCTGTGAGGGAAAAAGAGAAGGAGGAGAAGGAGGAAGAGGGAGTGTCTAAGGAGCAGGAGACAAGCCAAGTTTGCTCTGAAGAACAACCATCCACCAGGTACAACATTTAAAACAACGTGAGCTGAGCAAAGTGCTTCACATAAAACATAACAACTATACGTCGCTCTGGAATATAAGTCGCACCAGACAAAAATGCAAAATAATGAAGAAAAAACATATATAAGTTGCATTTTTGGGGAAATTATTTTAGAACAAGAACAGTTAACCTCAGATATTAACAGTTAATCACAAACTAAAGCAGAAAAAACAAGTTTACTCTGGATCTCAGTCCAAATCACTAAATCCACTGAATTCTTCATCCTCTGTGTCGAAGATGAACTCCACCAACTCCAGAGGAAGATGAAGCTGAGCTGTGAGACTCAGACTGGTACAAGTCTAGAGCGCCCCCTGTCACTGTGACAAGAACCAACATGCGACATTATAGATTTGAATCATTTCACATATAAGTCTGAGTATAAGTCAAACTATGAAAAACGTGACACTTATAGTCCAGAAAATACGGTACATAAGAAAAATAAAACACCTGTACATCCTGTGTAGTGTTAAATACCAGGGAGAAGAGGTGGGTTTTCAGCCTGGTCTTAAACTGCGCTAAAGACTGAGAGGATCTGACAGGCAGGGGGCGCTGGTTAGCTGACCTCAGGGCTCTGGGTGGAGTATAAGACCCATAGAGCGACTTTTGTCCAGGGCGATGGAAGTTTGTTTATAGTAGTTCTGATTTATGTTGATGTGTGGAAGGAAAAATCATTGTTTTATATTCATTCTAATTACAGATGTCATTTATTTTAAACGATAATCTCTAGGAATCTGTAGAAGCACATTTTTGTGAAGAAGTTTTTGAAGAATATATAAGATATAATAAACAAAACCATCATAAAACTTTCTCATCATAATCAAAACTCACTGTGTATTCATGTGTTTCAGTTTGCAGATTCGGAAGCCATTTTGAAGACTTTTGACCAATCACAATAGAGCTTACTAATCACTATGGCAATGGTCCCAACTTTGAAACAAGTCTTTTTTCAGCTCCACAGACGACACGAGTTTGCTACAGCCCACAGAACCGAACTTGGACCAGAAGACGAGCACAGACGAGCAGCAGGCGGCGGCGGCGGCGGCGGAGGACGAAGAGTCGGAGCAGAGCGTGGAGACGCACGAGCACAACATGGCGTCTGAGGGCTGGGCCGTGTTTAAGGCGGAAGGGGTGGAGATCACTCTGGACCTGAAGCAGAGGGTGGAGGAGGAGAGGAGCTGCTTCAGTCATCATGAAGAAGAGGAGTGTGTGGTGGACGAACACGCCGAGAGATTCTTCATCGGTTTGTGCTACTGGATGTTTTTGTAGAATCTGAAGATACACTTGTCCCTCGCTAAATCGCGGTTCGCCTTTCGTGGTCTCGCTGTTTCGTGGATTTTTTGTGTGCAGTTTTTTACAACGTCAGAAGGCTCGTGTTTCTCAAACTGTGGGTCCTTTAGGTGGGACTCGGGCAGATGTTCAGTTTGTGTTCATTTTATCCACTTTTCTCTTCTCATTTGCAGCATTTCTTGTTTAGATTAGACCTGAAATATGAAGTCACGCTTCACCTTTCGTGGTCTCGCTGTTTTGTGGATTTTTTTGTGCAATTTTGGGACTGTAGACCATTGTGTTCTGCGTCCTGATTGGCTGAGGGACTGTAGACCATTGTGTTCTGCGTCCTGATTGGCTGAGGGACTGTAGACCATTGTCCATCAGTCTCCTCCGTGTCTCCTGTACAGTACAGAATGTGAGGGGTTTTACAGCCGCAAAACATATAGAATAACTGTAAAATAAAGCTGATACTTCATGGATTTTCGCCTGTTGCGGTTTATTTTTAGAACATAACCCCCCCAGGATAAACGAGGGACCGCTGTATTTATAACAACTACACAATAAAATAAGCAGCTTAAATGCTTTTTTCTCTTCTCCAGACACCACTCCTCCTCCGGCTGCTCCCTTCAACCATCGCATCGTCTCGGCCAAACCCAACAAGATCAGCAACTTCTACACCATCAGCTGGCAGGAGGTGCTGGGCGGGTGAGCTATAAATCACACCAGAGAGGGGGCGTTGTGTATTTTAGACAATGCTATGGTAAGTAGTGAGCAGCGCCGCTCGTAAACAAGAGCCGTATAGAGACAGTACACAGGCTGTCGTCGCCTGCGGCAGCTCTGACAGGGGGCGCTGTCCTGTGGGGAGGTCACCACACCGGGACATTTTAAACTGTTGTAGAAGGAAGAAACAACACTGTTCCAAATCAATCAAGAAGAGTTGAAAACTCTGCGTGACATGTTTTTAATCTGAAATCAGACATATTCTGCTTGTGTCTCTATGGTTCTCATCTCTGCGGTTTATTCTGTTATAATTTACACTTTTTAAATCACAATATTTATCTAAAACCACAACAAAGCACTGAATTAAATTATATATTTTTGGTGTTTGAACATTCTGCAACTTGTGACCTAATTATAAAGTCGTTCTGGTCAAAATATTTTTCAAATTAGACCAAAGAATCAGAACTGAAAGGCCTGAAGCGTCAGAATCTTCACTGATTTTTTAAACTTTTGTCAGTTTTTCTGTTAAACCAAAACATTGATGTACTTAAGTCTGGAATGTTCTGGGACATTTGAAACGTTCAGTTACATAAAACTCGTCCTGATGCAGCCGCTGTTTATGGATCACATCAAAGAGACAAAATATCTGTCAGGCCCACTTTAACTGCACCAGCCCCTCCCTCCTCTCCTCTTCTCTCCCCCTCCTCCTCCTCGCTCCTCTCCTCCTCCCTCTTCTCTCCTCCTCCTCCTCTCCTCTCTCCCTCCTTCTCCCTCCCCTTCCTCCTCTCTCCCCCCTCCTCCTCTCTCTTCTCTCTCCTCTCTCCCCCCTCCTCCTCTCTCCTTCTTTCCTCCCTCTCTCCACTCTCCTCTCCTCTCTCTCTTCCTCCTCCTCATCCCCCCCCCCTTCCTCCTCCTCTCCCTTCTTTCTTACCCCGACTCTCCACTCTCCCTGCTCCTCTCTTCCCTCTCCTCCTCACTCCCTGCTCCTCTTTTCCCCCCTCATCCTCTCCGCTCTTCCTCCTCCTTCTCCTCCTCCTCTCCCTCTCTCCCCCTCTCCTCCTTCCCCTCTCTCCTCCTCCTCTCTCTCTCTTTCTTCATAACTTTAAAGTCACTGTGGTTATTTTTGCCGTAGGACTGGGTGGTATGTGAAAGTGGATCCTCGGCGGCAGCTGGCGGCTAATCACTAAGTGTTAATCCTCGTCTTCAAATGTGAGCCGGCCCGGACACTGGGCCGGGACAGTGGGCCCGCACACTGGGCCGGGACAGTGGGCCCGGACAGTGGGCCATGACAGTGGGCCGTGACAGTGGGCCCGGATACTGGGCCGGCTCACATTTAATGAAACGGCACATGAAGCCAAGAGCCGCAAGTCCCGATTCACACAGATCACTTTCATTCACAATGGGGGGAAAACAAACGATGAAAACCTCACGGCTCTCAGGACAGATGTGGACTTCGAGGAGAGAGGTCGAGGGGTCAAAGGGTCGAGGGGTCAAAGGGTCGAGGGGTCAAGGGGTCAAAGGGTCGAGGGGTCGCTTTATGAGCGTGAGTCGTTTGTAAACATCTCCACTGAGGATGTTCACAGACATTAAGACGTGTCACCAATGAACAGAGGGGGTAGTACTCAGTTACATTTACTCGAGTACATATACTTGAGTAACAGTAGTAGTACTCGTACTTGTACTTGAGTAAACATTGTGGTTACTTCAGATTATGAATTTAATGTTTGGTTCTTCTAATTACAAACATTTTAATTATGAGTCAGATCATACTTATGACAGATCACCAATTTTTACTCTCACTTTTTTGTACTTGAGTAATATTATTTTAAAATAACGGTACTCTTACTTAAGTACATTTTTTGTCTACTCTACCCCCCTGCTGCTGATTAGAAGATAAAAACTGATAAAAACTGCACTTTGTAGTTACAGTAAAAGTTTAAATTAAAGACACGATGTTGCATAATCACATTTAATTATGAACCAAACACAAACTCAACATGAAAATATGAAGTGGATCACCTCGAGACAAAGAAATGTGTGTAACATAAACACACAGACGCACACAATACACACACAGACGCACACAATCACACAAACACACACAAACACACACACACACTCACGCCCTCACACACACTTGCGCTCGTCGCCCCCTTCAGGCCTGGATGTTTCACTCCATTTTCCCTCTAGTCAAAATGTCTAAGGCCTTCTCTTGTTTGTTTCTTGTTTGTTTTTTGCTTCTTGTTTGTATTTTCTCTCGTATAAAACGTCCTTGAAGAATCCACACTCACGCTCCACCCTGACCCTCTGACTCGTCTCTTTAGGGGTCGTTTTGGTCAAGTTCACAAGTGCGTCGAAAACTCTTCCGGCCTCACTCTGGCGGCGAAGGTCATCAAAGCCCGGAGCGGGAAAGAAAAGGTACCGCACTTCATAGCATCCTATTTATACAATCTGAATAGGACACATGCCTCATGATATTAAAAGAAGAGGAGATCTGCTAGAGCCACAAGGACACTGACCAGGAAAAACCCATGAATACTTGTCACCTAGGCGACAAATGTTTGAGCTAGTGGGAGATGTATTGTCTGATAGGAGAGAAGCGCTGACCTATGTGCTTGCCTTTTGTCTTGTTGTTGTGGCTCTATATTCGTCCGTCGCACCTGTCTGCTGGACTCTCCTCATGTTTGTGTGTGTGTCCCACGTCCCTCACGTCCCTCTCACGGTCTCCCCCCTCTTCTGCCCCTCTCCTGCTCCTCTTCTGCCCCTGTCCTGCCCCTCTCCTGCCCCTCTCCTGCCCCTCTCCTGCCCCTCTCCTGCCCCTCTCCTGCTCCCTCCCCCTCTCTCCTTCCCCTCTCCTGACCCTCTCCTCTCTTGCCCCTCTCCTGCCCCTCTCTTGCCCCTCTCCTGCCCCTCTCCTGCCCCTCTCCTTCCCCCCTCCTTCCCCTCTCCTGCTCCTCTCTGCCCCTCTGCCCCTCTCCTGTCCCTCTCCTGCCCCTCTTCTGCTCCTCTCTGCCCCTCTCCTGCCCCTCTTCTGCCCCTCTGTGCGTGCGTCTGTCTCTCTGTGTGTCTTTGGTAGGAGGTGGTGAAGAATGAAATCCAGGTCATGAATAATCTGGACCATGCCAACCTCATCCAGCTCTATGCAGCTTATGAGTCCAGGAATGACATCATCCTAGTACTTGAATAGTATGCACTTTTTCATATTCCATTTACTACTTCAGTTATGTACTGTGTATTTCAATGAGAACCATAGACTGTATATAGAAATGGACGTAAAATAACTGTAAAAAATAAAGATGATACTTCATGGATTTCGCCTATTGCGGGTTATTTTTACAATGTAACCCCTGTGATAAATCAAGATATAACAATTAATAACAGACAAATCAGGCGTCTTCTTTCCTCGATGTCGCTCCTGTTAGCCTTAGCAACAGGCTTGATGACAGCGTTGCTAAGCGCCTGCTCCCTGCTAAACCAAGGGTACGAACGGGAAGCGGCGTTTCCTTCAGCAGCCTCGTTCCTGATTGGCTCTTTGGTTGCTATCGTGGTCGGAGCTCCAAATTCGCCGCTATAACTAGACACCGGACGCTGTGGGTGACGTCGCTCAGTCCACTTCTTTATACAGTCTATGATGAAAACATTACACAATAAGTTAATATGTTGTTTTGATCCTGAAAATACATTTATTTTTTTCTTATTTTTAACAGTAAAATAGTGACAGATACAGTTACATTTTACAATCTACACCTAAAATATTCTAGTAATTGATAGTTAACGTTGACAATGATTCAAAATGGCTGCCGCTTTTGCTCGTTTGACACGGTGAATGTTTTGATTTCTTTTTTTTTTTCAGCGTCGGAGGAGGAGAGCTGTTTGACCGGATCATCGATGAAAACTACAAACTGACGGAGCTGGACGCGGTGGTGTTCATCCGGCAGATCTGTGAGGGTCTCCAGCACATGCACAAGATGTACGTCCTGCACCTGGACCTGAAGGTACCGTTTAAGGCGTCATGTAAGCTAGCGTTAGCCACATGTGCTTAAGCTAACGTTGTGGTTCTGTTGTGGATTCCAGCCCGAGAACATCCTGTGCGTCAGCAGAGTCACAAACAAAGTGAAAATCATCGACTTTGGGCTGGCGAGGATGTGAGTGTCCGGCGACGTCCAGCTCGGTTTCATTTTCATTCAGATCATGGTTCTGTTTTTCATCCTCACGACTCACTAGCGCCTCACAGTGGTCACATGATACATGTCAGTTCCATGGAGGGATTGATTGAATGAGCCCCTCTTCTGTCCCCCACCTCCTCTCCTCTTTCTCCTAAACCTCTCCTCCTCCTCTTCTCGTCTCTTCCCCCTCGTCTCTTAACTCCTCCTCTCCTCTCTCCCCCTTCCTCTCCTCTTTCTCCTCCACCTCCTCTCCTCTCTTCCCCCTCATCTCTTAACTCCTCCTCTCTCCCTCTTCCCTCCTCGTCTTTTCCCCCTCCTCTCTTAACTCCTTCTTTCCTCTCTCCCCCTTCCTCTCCTCTTTCTCCTCTCCCCTCCTCTCCTCTCTCCTCTCTCCTTTTCCTGCAGCATTTCAACTGATTTAAAATGTTTTTTGAAACGGGGATAGACCTGGTTTAACACATCCTCCTCTGTAGCTACAAAAACACAACATCTCAGTTTGTTTTAGGACAATTTCAATCATTCTATACAAATATATATATTTTTTTCTATGGACATTTAAAGTTTGCTGTTGTGTTTTAAGACTCTTTTAGCGGCACACACAGCACTAAGCTCCGCCCTCTGGCCTGAACATCGCAGGAAGATGCTAAATTGCTACATTTTGCTAATTTAATTCAAAATATAAATTGCTTCAGATAATGAAATCTAATTCCAGCTAGTCTATTCATGTATTTACTCCCAATATTATTCTATTTTCTGATTTTAATGTTGTTTCCTCGTCACAAACAGACCTGGAGTTGTGGGGTTTTTTTTTTTTTCATTCTCACATGTTTAACACACAAACCTGCAGATTTAGGCTGAATTCTTCTTCTCCCAAACTAAAAACACTCTGTTCCACCTTGTGATGTCATCATGTGGTGATACAGGAAGTGCTCCGCCGTGGTTTTAAACTCCACACACCTTCACTAGAATCATTTGGATTGGATTGATTTCAGTCCTGGAATTGCCAATCTGCACTGAACTAAAGGTAAAAGGAGCCATTAACTTGAAAACTACCACTTGATGACATCACAAGGTGTAACAGAGTGTTCTGAGCTTTGGGGATGTTACAGACTAATAATAAAGAGTAACTCCAGGTCTGTTTTTGAGGAGGAAACGGCATTAGAACATGGATAAAAGAGTGAGTTTCATGTGTTAACCTGGGAGTAGATTTAGTTCTTTCAGCTGACATTATATTATTTTAATTATTTATCCGCCCAAGTTATTGCTAATTTTGAACATAATATCGTCACTATTTCATGTCCCTGTTTTTAAACAGATACAAACCAAGAGAGAAGCTTCAAGTGAACTTTGGGACCCCGGAGTTTCTGGCTCCAGAAGTGATCAACTATGACTTTGTGTCCTTCAACACCGACATGTGGAGTCTGGGCGTCATCACCTACATGCTGTAAGTTCTCGACCCTAACCCTAACCCCCTAACCCACCACAGACTGTGTATGGACACGGATGTAGCTAACCTGCTAGAGGCCATGTTAGAAACAGGAAGTCATCATGTGCACACTGACTCCATCGACACTTTACATTAGAAAACTATCACATCTCTCTGTCCCTGCTGCTTCAGACTCATGTTGGTCTTAAATGTTCGTATTAACCCTCTACATGATCCTGGGGTTTTTATTTCACGTCTGTGTCTGTAAATCAACATATGAACATTAATAACAGACACATCAGGTCCTTCTTTCCCCGACGTCGCTCCTGTTAGCGTTAGCAACAGGTTTGATTGACAGTGTTGCTAAGTGCTCGCTCCCTGTTAAACCAGTGATGTGGGCGTGAAGGGGCGTTACCTTCAACAGCCTCACTCCTGATTGGCTCTTTTGTTTCTATGATACTCGTGGTTGGCTCCAGATTAGTCGTTGTACCTGCTCTAACCTCGATGAGCTGACCTCTGTGGGTGATGTCACACTCACTCAGTCACGTCTTTACACCGTCTGTGGTACATCACACACGGAGTAAGTTTTATACGTCTTTTCTCGTGTCTGTTCAGTCTGAGCGGCCTCTGTCCCTTCCTCGGAGACACAGATAATGAGACTTTAAACAACATCCTGGCCTGTCAGTGGAGCTTTGAGGAGCAGGAGTTTTCCGACACGTCACAACAAGCCAAAGACTTCATCTCCAGACTGCTCATCGTCAACAAGAGGTACGACTGTGGTTTCATACGGCGCAATGAAACAGGACAGCGCCATCTGCAGTTCGACCTGTTCAGGACGGTATCCCGGGTGTGTGAGAAAATATAAAGCAGAAAAGGAGCAGCTCAAATCGGACATTTTGGATCATTTTAAAACAGAGGATCACTTTATGGACCGGGACAGAGAGAACGTCACTGGGACAGAGGACGACAAACGTGACATGGACTTTAAACCGGGACGAGGGGACGTTTTACTGTCTCACACCTGGGATACTGTCCTGAACAGGTCGGACTGCAGATGGCGCCGTCGTCCTGCCTCCACTGGTAAGAAAACATCACCAAAACCTGTTTGAACGGACACGACACAGCAACATGTGACGAGTTTTTATGCAGTGAGTGATATGAGTGATACCAAGTTAATCATAATCAAATCGAAATCATTTGAAAAGACACAGCTGAAGGAGAGGGAAGGAGAAAAAGGGATTATATATATATTTTTAAAAGAATTAATTAATGGAAAAAAATTGGCACTTCGCCAAATTATTTATTTTTTCTTTTCTTTCTAAATCTCTCCACTCAAAAACAAATGTAGGCAGCACATGGTTAGCTACTGGAAATAAAGCACATGTAATCTTTTTAGGGCAATATTTAGACTATAAACATTCGAGCCCCATTTAGTTTCCAAAAAAACTTTCCAATTTTTATTTTCAATATAAATATGTGGGCTCTTGGGGGCCCTCTGGTGGCCTCGGGGCCCCAAGCAGCGGCTCAGTCTGCCCACAGGCTGAACCGACCTGATGGGAGAAGAGTTTTCAGTCTAGTCTTAAACTGTGTTACACACTGAGAGGATGTGACAGGCAGAGGGCGCTGTTTCATGGTCTGGGCTGTGTCACCTCTGGGCTTGAGCCTGACCTCTGACCTCAGGGCTCTGGGTGGAGTATAGAGCTGCAGTTACTTTGAACAGATGCTACTATTAAAACGCTTGTTAGAAAAAATGCAGTTATATTTTTCCCAAATTGTTATCGCGCTTATACCAGCAAATTAAAACTGTTCATGACTTTGATTTTTGCAGCTGGAGGATGTCGGCAGGTGAATCTCTGAGACACCCCTGGCTGTCGGACTCTGTGCTCCACCATGAACTTCACACAAAGGTTTGACTGTTCATCACAATCACCAACGATTTGATTTACTTTCAACTGTTAAAATATCCTTCTCTCTTATTAAATCCACAGAAAACATTGTGCAAATCGCGGCGGTCGTCTTGTGTGCCAGATTCAAATACCTGAGGTTGGTGTTATGGACCCATCCACCAGGGGGCGACACAGACCAAACTATACACTTTAAACTGTTCTGTGTGTTTTTCAGAACTTGACACTGGTGTGAACTTTTACTGTGGCTGTTTGGACCAACCCGCCTGTCCACGTTATTACCCAGAATCCACTCTGTTCATCTGTGCCAAAACTATTTAACACGTACGCTTCTATAGAATGAATGTTTTATGTGTAAATCTGTGATTCTTGACCCTTCATCCTCTGTAAATGGCTTTTGTGTGTGGTCTAACATGCTACTATTCATTTCGCAATAATCCTCTCGCATAAATCTGCAAGTGCGTCCTCCCTCTGGGCCGATCACTCTGACATAACTCCAGGAGAAAAGCTAAAACTCGGTGAGAATTTGAACAAGACGAAGCGATTGTGCGATTACCCATGTGAAGTTCTGCTGTAAAAGTACTGTACACGTCATCTGGGTGAAAGTGTCTGAAAAGAAAACACTTTTATTTATGTGTTTGGTGTCATAAGTGTAGCATGTGCACTTTATACTGATTATGTAACGAATGTAGTCCCGCTCCTGCAGTCCCGCCGTCCCATAGACTGTTTAGAGAAATGGACACAGCAGGAAGTGATCATGTCACCGTCCGGCTCCATCCACTCTGGCTCCAATCCACTTTCTATTGAAAAAACATCACTTTCTCTGTCTCTGCTGCTGTCAGACTCATGTTGGTCTTAAATGTTCGTATTAACCCTCTACATGATCCTGGGGTTTTTATTTCACGTCTGTCTGTAAATCAACATATGAACATTAATAACAGACACATCAGGTCCTTCTGTCCCCGACGTCGCTCCTGTTAGCGTTAGCAACAGGTTTGATTGACAGTGTTGCTAAGCGCCCTGTTAAACCAGCTGTGTGCGCAGGAAGGGGCGTAACCTTCAACATCCTCTCTCCTGATTGGCTCTTTGGTTGCTATGATACTCGTGGTTCCTGCTCGAGCCTCGATGAGCTTCCTGTGGAGCTGAAGCTGTGGTGACGTCTCAGTCCGTTTCTTTACACAGTCTGCGCCGTTCTCGAGTACAAGTACATTCTCAGAATCATGTCTTATCACAGGTCTAGCTGCATGTTTCATGTGACACAGTATTCACTTTTATAACTTTTGTAAACCTGTTCTGTAGCTCCAGTAGGATTTAAGTGTGATTCTGATCTGTAGAAGCAGTTTCCACAAATGTTTAAGTGCCTTCTGTGAAGGTCTAGTCCTCCACTGCCTTAGTCTCATACTAACACTGGAGAGTCCCTGTGTGCACTACGTAGGACACGGCCCGTGTGCACTACGTAGGACACGGCCCGTGTGCACTACGTAGGACACAGCCTGTGTGCACTACGTAGGACACGGCCTGTGTGCACTACGTAGGACACAGCCTGCGTGAACTACGTAGGACACAGCCTGTGTGCGCTATGTAGGACACGGCCTGTGTGCACTACATAGGACACGGCCCGTGTGCACTACATAGGACACGGCCCGTGTGCACTACGTAGGACACAGCCTGTGTGCGCTATGTAGGACACGGCCTGTGTGCACTACATAGGACACGGCCCGTGTGCACTACGTAGGACACACAGCCTGTGTGCGCTATGTAGGACACGGCCTGTGTGCACTACATAGGACACGGCCCGTGTGCACTACGTAGGACACAGCCTGTGTGCGCCACGTAGGACACAGCCTCACCCTGTTACTCGTCCAGCATGTGTCTTTGAAGTGTGTATCTCACATAAAGAGCCATTGTCTTAAAAATCAATGATCTGGACTTTTCTTTCTCAGAAACAAAAAAACAAACACGTTCCCTGTTTCCAAACACATATTACCCAGAAGCACTTGTGGAAAATACTTGAGTTTATTCGCTGCAGTACGAGTTTTTAAGTATGTTTTACACAGAGGTGGAAGAAGTACTCAGTTTTGTTAAGTAAAAGTACAGATACCTCAGCAAAAAATACTCATGTAAAAGTATTACATGAAAAAAATCAACTTGAGTAAAAGTATTTCACGAGGTTTTGAGTCGTATAAATCTTCAAATGTGATTTTGATAAAGATTGAAGCTGAATTTTTTTATTTTTATTGGAACATGTTAAAAATAAACCCTCAGCCTTTTCAGCAGGTCTCAGAATATAATAAAAATACTTTTACTTTTCAGTCCTCATAAATGTAGTGGAGCAGAAAGTACCGATACTGCTCTCAGATGTACTCAAGTAAAAGTAAAAAGTACACTACAGATACACAAAATTGCAGTATTTTATTACTTCCACCACTGGTTTTAAGTGAATCGTGGTATTTCTAATAAAATTGAATCATTCAGTTAATATTGACTTCAGATTAAACTACTGCAGATAGTTCTAAATGTCTCACAACAGGCTCAGATTTGTGTCTAAATGAAATAAAAACATGAAAAATCTCCTTCTACATATTTGTTAACTACATCGTCTTTCGTGGATCTTTACAAACCTGGAGCAGCGTCAGACTGAGGTCATCACTCTGTCCCGAACAGGAGCCTGTCCCGCTCCAGACTCTGTCCACAAATATTTTGCTGTAGTGTCCCGGGCCGTCCTGAGCCGTGGGCCCCGGTTCACCCTGGGCCTACAAACACATGTGAGGACGAGATGAAAGGAGCGGCGGCGTTTCCAAAGAAGCCCGCCGCGTTACAGTCGAGCACCTGAGCAAATAGACGTGTGTGGTGCGTTCAGGGAAATGAAGGGGATTTTATCAAGGTCACGTGAAGGTCACCGGAGAATCGTCTCTGGATCGTCTACGCCGAGCTCGTCCTGGACACAGGGCTCGTCTCCGGATTTGGAAATACCAGGAATGTAGTAAAACCTAGTATTTAGTGTACTTTATATGCAGTAGTTAGATGTGGGGTTGTATGGACTGGCAGAATAATTTACAATTATGGGCCAAAATGATTTGAGTTTGATTTATGCGGCGGCGTGAACATGGTCAGGGAAGAACGGCGCTGGAGGAAACAAAACCTGCAAAATGTGGAGTCTGAGGAGTTTTTCAGCAAACAGTCACTTTATGAACATCAGGAAACAAAAGAAACAACCTCTTAAAACTCAAATGATGTAGATTTTTTTTAGAATTTGAATTTAGGTTGGTTTTTTTAGAATTTTTTTGTAGAATTTTTAGATGTAGAACACTTCAGTTTGTGGTGTTTTAATGTTTATTATGCCTCAAAATTAGTGACATCCACCTGCAGCTCCCTGTGCACTGTCTGACCTCTGACCTCTGACCCCTGACCCCCCTGCAGCTCCTTGTCCATGTCCCAATCCGACGGTTTTACACTTCGAAGGACCCGAGCCCAAATTCTTTCTTTCTTTCTTCTTTATCTGACAGAGACCTTGTACAAATTCATTAATCTTACAAAGAAAAGATGATTTGTACCAGATTTAGCTCCTGCTGCTTCCCCTCTGCCGACCCCGGGCTCTGTGAAGAAAATGAGGTTTTATTCACAGCTTTTTATCATCTAATAAACTATTTTCTAATGGAAAGATGAGAAATGTGGGTGAAAGGTCAAAAGCTGTTTGACCTGAACTGAAAAATAAAGGTCATGTCTGTAAATCTGCATGAAGAAACGTTGTGTGAGTAAAAGGCTGTGAGAACGATACCGATACTGAGACGGAGCGGCTCTTTGTCCTGCTCCCCTCGGATCAGAGCAGGACAAAGTCTCACACTTGTCCTGAGTCAAGTGTCGAGAACAGTTTTCTCGACAGGAGCGAACGTCGACCTCTGTCCCACGACTCATGAGCCGAAGGTGCAAAATGACACTGAAATAATCACAGTTTTATTTTAAATTCTTTATTATTTCATAGAAGAAGAGTCGAGGCGTCGTCGTTTAGATTGAATTAAGTGAAGAATTAATCTTCTGCTACAACTTTATTCTTGTAGCGCCCACAGAATTTATTTTTTTTGAAGTGGCAGTGAAACACCGTTGTAGATTTATTTATTTATTTATTTTATATTGGGGTTTTTTTGTTTTTTTTGTAATTTATTTTGTTTTATTTTATTTTACATTGTTTTTGTTTTGTATTTTGTTTTGTTTTATTTTATTTTATTTTATTTTACATCGTTATTTTTTTTGTTATGTTGTATTTTATTTTATTTTTTGTTTTGTATATTATGACATAAACCAGACCATTATCACACACTTTTGTTTCTTTAAATTCTGTGTAAATCTACAATTATAATCCAAAAACGTGGTGGAAAAAACCGTA
This sequence comes from Periophthalmus modestus, assembly GCA_019594935.1. Lineage (NCBI taxonomy): Eukaryota > Metazoa > Chordata > Actinopteri > Gobiiformes > Gobiidae > Periophthalmus > Periophthalmus modestus. The sequence goes on from JAIEZT010000026.1 coordinate 1,496,967, forward strand.
GAAGTAGACGTCTGCTCGGATGCTTCGCTCACGGCCGATCTCCATGGAAACGCAGCACATCTGATCTCGAAATATTTATTCATTTTCGTGTAAATCGGCCAAAACCTCATAGAGATAAACCTGGACAGGAAGTAGTGACGCTGACAGAGAGGTGGGGGGCGCTGTTGTGCACGTCTCGGAGTGGACACATGTTGGACTCTTCGCTCTCACTGGATTCTTGAAACAGTTTAAACTTTCTGAACCTCGTCTTTACCACAGACGATAAAAGCGTCTTCATGGACCTTCGTGCGTCCGTGAAGATGCTTTTTCTTTATATAAGTCACGACGTTCTGGACGTGGTGGTAGAATCGACTCCGGGTTCAGACGGTTTCACGGATAAAAAAGTCACAAACCTGCTGTGAGTCGAGGATCCAACAAATATTCCTTAAAAGAAGTTCACACACAACGACAGACGTCCTCGACTCAGGACAGTCAACAAGTCACAACTGCTGTGAGTCGACGGGTCAGTTTTCCATCTTAAAGTCCCTCAAGTCCCTCAAAGATCTTCGAGGAACCTCACACATCCACGAAAACACAGGGGACGAGTGTCTTGCCCAAGGACACAACGACAGGATTCATCTGTGGGAGCTGGAATCGCACCATCAACCTGTGAGTCAGTGAGAGCGGGATTTGAACCGGCAACCTTTGGATCACTGGACAAACAGTCACTTCACCGACTGAACCGGCGTGTTTTTCGAATTATAAATCGCACTTTTTTTATTTATTTTTTTCAAAGTTTGTCGGGGGCTGCGGTTTTCTGAGGAGATTATTTCACTTCTTCATGATGGTCACACCCCGTTTTTTTCTTCATTATTCTGCATTTTTTGGCTGGAGCGACTTATCTGGAAAATCTGGGACAGCGGAGACATGCTAACAGTACAAACACGCTAGCAGCACAAACATGCTAACAGTACAAACATGCTAACAGCACAAACATGCTAACAGCACAAACACGCTAGCAGCACAAACATGCTAACAGTACAAACATGCTAACAGCACAAACACGCTAGCAGCACAAACATGCTAACAGCACAAACACGCTAGCAGCACAAACATGCTAACAGCACAAACACGCTAGCAGCACAAACATGCTAACAGTACAAACATGCTAACAGCACATACATGCTAACAGTACAAACATGCTAGCTCTCTCTCCAAACAGCTGATGTGAGTTGTGTTTCAGCCTCGGGGATGAAGCTGGAGTCTGTTGAACTTCTCCCAGGCCCGAGGTGGAGCCATGAGGGTGAGAGATTAAATTAAAGAGAATAGAAAACCCCGGCTGCACCTCCACCTCTCCAGGGAGCGACGGAGGAGCCAAACCAAAAGCAGATGGCGTTATTGAGCCTAAAGATAACAAATAAGGTCTGTCAGGGAGAGACCACCGGAGCTAAGGCGCTAACTGGAAACAAGCTTCTGACATGTCTTCATCTCCTTACATTTCACCGAAGAGACGCAGAAAAGAACGACACGGTGAGTTTCCCATGAGAAGAAACAAAACTGGGACACACCCGGTTTGGGGCACCGAGCAGAGCCCGTGTGAAAACTCATTTTAGCCTGATTTACAGACACAAGAGTGAAATAAAAACCCAGGATCGAGTAGAGGGTTAATATGAACATTTAAGACCAACATGAGTCTGACAGCAGCAGGGACAGAGAGAGAGACAGTTTTTCAATAGAAAGTGAATTAAAGCCAGAGTCGATGGAGCCGGAAGTGATAGAAGGACAAGGGACCAAAACTGGGACTGTCCCGGGAAAATGTGAACGTCTGAAAACGACTTTTGAAAGTATCAGCAACTAAAGACACGATGGAAAATCTGCTAAAAAAGTACAAAAGAAAAATGTATAAGAAAAATCATTAAGTGACTAATAACTGACCAGGACTAAACCAGGACTAAACCAGGACTAAACCAGGGACTAAACCAGGACTAATCCAGGACTAAACCAGGACTAAACCAGGACTAAACCAGGACTAAACCAGGTCTAAACCAGGACTAAACCAGGACTAAACCAGGGTCTAAACCAGGACTAAACCAGGTCTAAACCAGGACTAAAACAGGACTAAACCAGGTCTAAACCAGGACTAAACCAGGTCTAAACCAGGACTAAACCAGGACTAAACCAGGTCTAAACCAGGACTAAACCAGGTCTAAACCAGGACTAAACCAGGTCTAAAACCAGGACCAAACCAGGTCTAAACCAGGACTAAACCAGGTCTAAACCAGGTCTAAACCAGGACCAAACCAGGACTAAACCAGGACTAAACCAGGTCTAAACCAGGACCAGACCAGGACTAAACCAGGACCAGACCAGGACTAAACCGGGACTAAACCAGGACCAGACCAGGACTAAACCAGGACTAAACCAGGACTAAACCAGGACTAAACCAGGTCTAAACCAGGTCTAAACCAGGTCTAAACCAGGACTAAACCAGGTCTAAACCAGGACTAAACCAGGACTAAACCTGGACTAAACCAGGTCTAAACCAGGACTAAACCAGGACTAAACCGGGTCTAAACCAGGTCTAAACCTGGACTAAACCAGGTCTAAACCAGGTCTAAACCTGGTCCACATCAGGAGCTGGTCCCTGACGTCCTCAGAGCTGGTTCTTGTGTCTTTAACATGTCGTAGATGTTTTGTGTGAGTCTCTGTCTCTGAGTCTGAGTTTTTTTTTCTCGTCTGTGGAGCGACTCTGGAGCAGGTGGTTCTGATTTAGGACGACTCTTTTTACTCTTTTTACTCTTTTTACTCTTTTTACTCTTTTTACTCTTTTTACTCTTTTTACTCTTTTTACTCTTTTTACTCTTTTTACTCTTTCTGCTCTTTCTTTAATGAGACACATGTTCGGTGGCGGCGTCCCGCTGTGAGACTGATTGGACTTTAACGATGTGGATGTTTGCTGCCAATAAGAAGCTTTTACCTCTGCTCCACATGTGACTCTGGGTTTAGTGGCATTTTGGCGACATCTAGTGGAGGAAGAAAACATCTGTCATAAAAGTCGACAGAGATAAAGGACGAGTCTGTGAGAAATATACGGTTATGAGGCGGGTTTTTATCAGGCCAGTAAAACTAAAACTCTAAACTCTGGATTTATTTGAACTGTTTTAAGAGTCACTCAGACACAGAATAAAATAATAAAACTGAACCTCAGCGATTTGACGAGGAGCAGAGACGATGTGAGACACACAGCACCTCCTCTGAGCAGACTGAGGCCTGTACACACAGCACCCTCCTCTTTGAACAGACTGAGGCTCGTACACACAGCACCTCCTCTTTGAACAGACTGAGGCCTGTACACACAGCACCTCCTCTTTGAGCAGACTGAGGCCCGTACACACAGCACCTCCTCTGTGAACAGACTGAGGCCTGTACACACAGCACCTCCTCTTTGAACAGACTGAGGCCCGTACACACAGCACCTCCTCTTTGAACAGACTGAGGCCTGTACACACAGCACCTCCTCTTTGAGCAGACTGAGGCCATACACACAGCACCTCCTCTTTGAACAGACTGAGGCCCGTACACACAGCACCTCCTCTGTGAACAGACTGAGGCCCGTACACACAGCACCTCCTCTGAACAGACTGAGGCCCGTACACACAGCACCTCCTCTGAACAGACTGAGGCCCGTACACACAGCACCTCCTCTTTGAACATGACGTTTGCTCCTTTTATAGAGTACCTCCTTTAATCGGTCCCTCCCACAGGTGAGTTTCAGCAAATCTAATAATATTTTTTAAAAGTTTTCTCAAATAAAACAGTTTAAATCTTTATTAAATTAAATCTGTTTTTAAAATAAAGCTCTACATTCATTTATCTGTGTCAACTGTGGAAAAAAAAAAAAAAAGATACAACGAGATAAAACATTGAGACCCCTCCTCCTCAGGACAGTGGTCTGACCCGGAACCTTCTTCAGCTGCTCCTGCTCCGGGGGGGACGCATTTGGCCGTAACACCTAAGATGGCCGACAGCCCTAACGCTCATGTGTCTGTCACAGGTCGAGAAAGTGAGATGAAGCTCCACGAAGCATCGATACTTTCAGCCAACTGGTCCGGCTCATGTACTGACACTTCATCAGGATTCATTTACTCTATAGCGCCACCAAGAGGTCAGTAAAATGTACTACAATCTAGTAGATCAATTAAACAAATGTACAAAAGCAGTGACAGGACGACAGTGAAACACATTAGAAATAGAATGCACTTGTGTTACTTGTAGTTGTGCCTTTAATTAAATAAAGAGAATTAAACCTCAGTATTTTTCATTGTTTTTTATTTTTAAAAAGTAGTTTCAAGGCCCAGATGAAGCTGGACAGGTACATGACAGTGTGAAACATCTGTAAACTTCTTTCTTTTCCTTGTCCAGTCCTGCAGCGGCTCCTCCGTCTGTGTATTTCTTTTTCGATTGTTGCATTTTCTGTCGTTGATGCAGATGTGGGAGTTTCATTTTGCTGAATCTGTCTCGACGATGCCACAGTTTAAGTCACAATGTAGAAAAACACAGGGGAAAACTTTCTTTTTCTTGCTGGTTCCATCGTTTAAACACTAAAGATGCAGCTCGACTCCTTTGAGTTTCGCTCGACACGTGGTTCAGGCCAAACCAGCGAAACACTTCTGAGTCACGGGGTCGGTGCTTCAGGTCGAAAGTCGTCGCTTACATCGTCAAACCACGACCGAACCTCCGAACTTCACCTGGATTTTTACTGCTCACTCGAGTCACAGGCTGAGTTTAGCTGCACAAACATTTCAATTCATCAAAAACACTTAAAACTTGTTTGAGTTTGTTCTTTTTTTACCACATTACAAACAAACACATTTATATTTTAAAGCTCTAATGTTCTGCCAGCTGATTTTCTCCATAAAAGTGTTAGTTCTTTGCCGATACGTCCTGCAGAATGGAAACTGTCTGTCTCCATGGCGACGAGCAGGTGACACTAATAAGCTGAGTTACATGTCGGATCTGTGGAGAGGCAGCGTCATGGTGAGAAGTGAAGATTGACACATCTCCACAGAACAGACTCCTGTGAGGTTTAAGTCGTGTTGTAAAGTGTTTCCTCCTCAGAAACGGACTGGACTGGGGTTTTGGCTGTAACTGTAGCTGTTTTTGAAACTTCAGCTTCGTGAGAAATTTGAAATCTTAAAGCTTCTTAAGAAATCCAACTCAGCGTGAGCCCCTGATCGTCCTCGTGTGTGCGTCATCTGTGCATCATCTCGTCCTCCACGGGGCCCGTCCACAGAGTCTGACGTCACCACAGCTTCAGCTCCACATGAAGCTCATCGAGGCTCGAGCAGGAACAGGGACGATTTGGAGGAAGTTCCATATTTGGAATTCTGACCATGAGTATCATAGCAACCAAAGAGCCAATCAGGAGCGAGGATGTTGAAGGTAACGCCCCTTTCCGTCCGCACCACTGGTTTAACGGCAACACTGACACATGGTTTTACAAAAAAACTCAAATAAACGAAAAAAAGAAAAAAAAAAGTTAAAAAAACAACGCAAAATAACTAAAACAAACAAATTAAAAAAATAAACTTAAAATAATAAAAAATAAATAAACTCAAAATAACTAAAAAAAAAATTAAAATAAATTCAAAATAATAAAAAAAAAAGAAGAAAATAAACAAACAAAAACAAAAAAATCATACATAAACTAAACCAAAACCAAATAAAGGATTCCAGGATCATGTAGAGGGTTAACACGAACATTTAAGATCAAAATGACGAGTCTGACAGCAGCAGGTTAAGAGAAAGTGACGACGTTTTTCAATAGAAAGTGAATTGAGCCAGAGTCGATGGAACAGGAAGTGCGACATGATCACTTCCTGTTTGTAACACGGCGGCTAGCAGGTTAGCTATGTCCATTTATATAAACAGTCTGTGGTTGTTTATTATCTATTCTATATTTGTTTTTATTTGCTCCAGAAAAAAATAAATTATAATTACTAATGTTCAGTGACTCGTTGTTATTGGTCAAATCAGTTTTAATGTTTGATTTGGCATTTTTGTTCAACGAGTGAAACTTTAGAAGAAGCTGTTTCCAATTTAAATCAAAAACCTGCTACCAAACATCACTAAATCCATTTTTTTGTCCAGATGTAGTGAAAAGCATGTTGACTTTTTTACCTTTCCCTGGTCAAAAGGAAAGAAATCCGTCACGATGAGATTAGATCTGCACAGAGCTGAAAGGCCAAACTGGAGCCGGAGCCATATTGTCTCATATATGTTCATTTTGGGAGCTGTTTTTGTCAATTTTTAAACCAGAAAAGTTCCATATCGCACCTTTAAACACATGAGAACGAACAGAAACAGGCTTTTACTCGCTGCTGGTGTCAGAATCTGTCTAAAGGACATGATCGTACTGGAGTTACTAACACAACAGAGCGTTTCAGATGAACCCTCCCCACCCACTCCTCAGATGGATTTCCAGACGAGGGGAGAACATCGCTCCACGCTGCGTCCCGTGTTTGTGCTTCGCTCTTCTGACGCTGATCAAATGGCTCGACTGAAGTCTTTAACGATCCTGGAGGTTCCCCCGCTGTCAGATCATCTGCTGGCCCACTTACTCCCTCCGCCGCCGCTCTTGTATTTACCCGTCCCTTTGGCTCACCCCCGAGGACCGTGGAGGGGGGTCTCTGTTCCGTCTGCCCTCCCCGCCGAGAGGCCCCTGCGCTGGGAGAGGAGCCATCCATCAGACCTGGGCGTGTGGATGTTTTATGCTCCGGGTCTCGCCGAGGAGTCTGCGCTGGGAGAGTAAATGGAGCTAAGCGGCGCGCTAGCAGGGGCGTGCTAGCATGGGCGCGAGCGTGCGTATCTTAGCACTTTTCCAACCAGCCCGACCCCGAAGCTACGCAAACCTCAAGATTTCGAGCTTTGTCATGACTTATTAGAACCGTAGACGCGCAAAGACGGCGACTACGCAAAGAAAGACGAAGATGGAGACAAAAGGAATCGAATGTGTTCAGTATTTCAGCAAAGCAAACAGTTAGAATGAAAAACTGCTCCCAAGTTCTGGTTCATCTGTCATGAGTCTGATACATAATCTCACAGTTTGATGAAAGGTCGACACAGAAAGTCTTAAATCTTTCCTCGTGAAACAGTTTAAAGCGGCGATATTACGCTGTTTTCTGATCTAACGTTTCCTCGTCACAAACGGACCTGGAGTTGTGTTTTTTGTTTCATTCTCACACATTTCACACACAAACCTGCAGATTTACACTTTGTTCTTCTCTCAAACTGAAAAAAAAACACTCAATAATACAGGAAGTGCTCCATTGTGTTTTTAAACTCCTTCAGTAGAATGAAAAGTGAGGACTCTCATTGGGTTTTCTTGGATAAATAAAAAGAAAGAAAGGATGAAACTAGTACTTTTTGCTTAATACTTGTAATCACACATTACTCCAGGCGTGTTCTCTGACGTTTTCACACATTTCAGACCAAAGATAACACACTTTTACCGTCAGAGCGGCTGTTAACGTGACGCTTGCATATAACAGTCATATCTCAGGGCCGGACACATTCTTAACATCACACCGTCCGTCTTCCTCCTCCTCCCCACTGCGAGTCCCTCCTGCGCCGAGTGATCGATGACCCCGAGAAACACACCAGACCCACAGCGTTTCCCCGTCTGCCACACCCCCAAAAACACGCCACACGCCAACACAAACACGAGAGCGCGGCAGCCAACGGCAGCTCTGACGCTCAGCCTGAGACTCACCCTCACGCTCACCCTCTCACCCTGACTCTCACCCTGACTCTCACCCTGACTCTCACCGTGACTCTCACCCTGACTCTCACCCTGACTCTCACCCTGACTCTCACCCTGACGCTCTCACCCTGACTCTCACCCTGACGCTCTCGCCCTGACGCTCTCACCCTGACGCTCTCACCCTGACTCTCTCACCCTGACTCTCACCGTGACTCTCACCCTGACTCTCACCGTGACTCTCACCCTGACGCTCACCCTGACTCTCTCACCCTGACTCTCACCCTGACTCTCGCCCTGACGCTCTCACCCTGACGCTCACCCTGACGCTCGCTCTGAGATCTTTCCCACGAGATGAAGCGTTTCATAAGAGCGAGAGGACGTGGGGTCGGGGCGAGAAGGAGGAGGACGGTCTGGGTTTGGGGGCGAGGAGCGAGCAGAGGGTCTCAAACCGCTGGGACGGGACAGGACGCTGTGTGGACACGGGACAGGCTGAGACATGAATGTAAATGTGAAGAAACCAGTTTAAAATTCAACATAAATCTATTTATAATCATGAAACTTGAGACTGAGAGTTGATAGATTTATAACATCTGTATCTGTGCATTTATAACACACGAAGAAACAGCAGCGGACGGCCTGTAGGGGGCGTCACGGCGCCACAGTTCCTCCAAAAACTCATCAGAGCAGTGAAGAAAGGTGGATTCTTAAATATTACAGCTATATTTCATAAAATGACTTTGGTTAAAGCCGTTAAAGGTTCACTGTGGATGTTATTACTTTGTGGAATATCTCACACTGTGGCATTAGACACATTCATGGGATTTCAACCAGAAACCCACCAACAAACGCTCGACCAACTGAGCCACCGTCACCTCAACGTCATTCTGAGCAATAAATAAACATGTTATTGACTAAACACAAGAGATGCAAGTTTAATGCCGTAATGTGGAGCATTTCCAGGCAATGCACACACACACACACTCTCTCACACACACACACACACACACACACACACACACACACACACACACACACACACACACGCACACGCACACACATATACACACACATACACACACATACACACACACACACACACACACATCTCCATGGAGACAGGCAGCTGACAGACCGTCAGCCAGAGAAGTTACAAAGTGCAGCTTAAGACAAAATATGATTAAACTGTGGAATAAATTAAGGCCACATCTGCATTATTAGCCTTGTTAAATAAATAAATGTTCAAATAATGTATATATTTTTATATATTATTTTATTAAATTATTATTTATTTATTTATGTATTTATTTATTTTTACTTTCAATCCCACAGATAAACATGTTTAATGCCGTACAGTGGAGCATTTCCAGGTGATACACACACATCTCCATGGAGACCGTCAGCCAGAAAAGTTACAAAGTGCAGCTTTAAAACAAAATATGATTAAACTGTGGAATAAAGTGATGCTCCGTGCAGGATTATCCTTGTGTCGTTCTGAGATGCATCATGTTCATGGAGTTTGGTGCCATTTTTAACTTTTCATCATTCAAAACAAATAATATTTTCTTTTGAATTGTTAGTTGCCGTGTCAACAGAGCTGCTGTGTGTTTAAAGGGCTCGTGTTTTCTGACCTGATCTAATGTTTCCTCGTCACAATCGGACCTGGAGTTGTGTTTTTTTGTTTCATTCACATGTTTAACACACAAACCTGCAGATTTAGGCTGAGTTCTTCTCTCAAACTGAAAACACTCTGTTCCACTTTGTGATGTCATCGTGTGGTAATACAGGAAGTGCTCCACTGTGTTTTTAAACTCCACACACCTTCATTTCTAGAATCATTTGGATAATTTCTGCTCTGGAATTGCCACTTATCTCGACTGAACTAAAGGTAAAAACGAACTTGAAAACTACCTCTTGATGACATCACAAGGTGGAACAGAGCATTTTGAGCATAACAGACACGTTTATAATCCATTCTGTGTAATATAAGACTTTTAAAACATGAAAAAACTGATGCAAAAACACAGATATAACAAACAAACATCACAGGTCTGTAAAACGTCTGTGACAAATTGAAATAAAGTTGACAAACACTGAACGTTTTTGGGGCAGGTTTGACCTTTGACCTTTCTTGCAGAGCAGTTTTGGGCGGCGGAAACAGGAAGTGGCGACCACACAGAGCGTCTCTCTGGGCCGGAGGAGATTTACGGCGGAGTCTCGGCCGATGGTCGTGTTCCTGCTGCGAAAAAACACGATTTATGAGTCTGGGACGAGCAGGTTAATGAGCAGCTCAGTAAAACACAGACCAGGTACTGCCCCGTGTGTACTGCCCCGTGTGTACTGCCCCGTGTGTACTGCCCCGTGTGTACTGCCCCGTGTGTACTGCCCCGTGTGTACTGTCCCATGTGTACTGCCCCGTGTGTACTGCCCCGTGTGTACTGCCCCGTCTGTACTACCCCGTGTGTACTACCCGTCTGTACTGCCCCGTCTGTACTGCCCCGTGTGTACTGCCCCGTCTGTACTGTCCCGTGTGTACTGCCCCGTCTGTACTGTTCCGTCTGTACTGCCCCGTGTGTACTGCCCCGTGTGTGTACTGCCCCGTGTGTACTACCCGTCTGTACTGCCCCGTGTGTACTGCCCCGTGTGTGTACTGCCCCGTGTGTACCACCCGTCTGTACTGCCCCGTGTGTACTGCCCCGTGTGTACTACCCGTCTGTACTGCCCCGTGTGTACTGCCCCGTGTGTACTGCCCCGTGTGTACTACCCGTCTGTACTGCCCCGTCTGTACTGCCCCGTGTGTACTGTCCCGTGTGTACTGCCCCGTGTGTACTGTCCCGTGTGTACTGCCCTGTCTGTTGTACTGTCCCGTGTGTACTGCCCCGTGTGTACTACCCCCGTCTGTACTGTCCCGTGTGTACTGCCCTGTCTGTACTGCCCCGTGTGTACTGTCCCGTGTGTACTACCCGTCTGTACTACTGCCCCGTGTGTACTGCCCCGTGTGTACTACCCGTCTGTACTGCCCCGTGTGTACTGTCCCGTGTGTACTGCCCCGTGAGTACTGCCCGTGTGTACTGTCCCGTGTGTACTGCCTGTCTGTACTGTCCCGTGTGTACTGCCCCGTGTGTACTGCCCCGTCTGTACTGCCCCGTGTGTACTGCCCCGTGTGTACTGTCCCGTGTGTACTGCCCTGTCTGTACTGCCCGTGTGTGTACTGTCCCGTGTGTACTGCCCTGTCTGTACTGTCCCGTGTGTACTGCCCCGTGTGTGTACTGTCCCGTGTGTACTGCCCTGTCTGTACTGCCCCGTGTGTACTGTCCCGTGTGTACTGCCCTGTCTGTACTGTCCCGTGTGTACTGCTGCCCTGTCTGTACTGTCCCGTGTGTACTGCCCCGTGTGTACTACCCCGTCTGTACTGTCCCGTGTGTACTGCCCTGTCTGTACTGCCCCGTGTGTACTGTCCCGTGTGTACTACCCGTCTGTACTGCCCCGTGTTGCCCCGTGTGTACTGCCCCGTGTGTACTACCCGTCTGTACTGCCCCGTGTGTACTGTCCCGTGTGTACTGCCCCGTGAGTACTGCCCCGTGTGTGTACTGTCCCGTGTGTACTGCCCTGTCTGTACTGTCCCGTGTGTACTGCCCCGTGTGTACTGTCCCGTGTGTACTGCCCTGTCTGTACTGTCCCGTGTGTACTGCCCCGTGTGTACTACCCCGTCTGTACTGTCCCCGTGTGTGTACTGCCCTGTCTGTACTGCCCCGTGTGTACTGTCCCGTGTGTACTACCCGTCTGTACTGCCCCGTGTGTACTGCCCCGTGTGTACTACCCGTCTGTACTGCCCCGTGTGTACTGTCCCGTGTGTACTGCCCCCGTGAGTACTGCCCCGTGTGTACTGTCCCGTGTGTACTGCCCTGTCTGTACTGTCCCCGTGTGTACTGCCCCGTGTGTGTACTGCCCCGTCTGTACTGCCCCGTGTGTACTGCCCCGTGTGTACTGTCCCGTGTGTACTGCCCTGTCTGTACTGCCCCGTGTGTACTGTCCCGTGTGTACTGCCCTGTCTGTACTGTCCCGTGTGTACTGCCCCGTGTGTGTACTGTTCCGTCTGTACTGCCCCGTGTGTACTGCCCCGTGTGTACTGCCCCGTGTGTACTGCCCTGTCTGTACTGCCCCCGTGTGTACTACCCCGTCTGTACTGCCCCGTCTGTACTGCCCCGTCTGTGTGCGAGCTGCAGGGGATTCTGGGTAAAACATGTCCGCTGATTATATAAAGGTCCGATATTAAACAGAAGTGGCTCTTGTGAGGTTTAAGTATTTTAAAGAACAAACCTGGAGTCATGTTTTTCATTCACATGTTTGAGTCACACTTTAGTCTGTCACATCTACAAAGATCAAAATGCAACGTTCCACCTTGTGATGTCATCAGGTGGGAGTTTTCAAGTTAACAGACAGGTCAGACTAAAGAGAGAGGAGGAGAGGAGACAAGAGGAGGAGAGGAGACAAGAGGAGGAGAGGAGACAAGAGGAGGAGAAAAGGAGAGGAGACAAGAGGAGGAGAGGAGGGGAGGAGACAAGAGGAGGAGAGGGGTAGAGGAGGAGGAGAGGAGAGGAGACAAGAGGAGGAGGAAAGGAGAAGAGTTTTCAAGTTAATAGCCACCTTTTACCTTTAGTTTATTCGAGATAAGTGATTATTCCAGGACTGAAATGATCCAAAAGATTCTAGAAATGAATCATTATTATTATTATCACCGTTAGCGTTAGCGTAGCGTGTCTGTGTGTGGCGTGGGGCCGGTTTAGCGTTAGCGTAGCGTGTCTGTGTGTGGCGTGGGGCCGGTGTATTTTATATTATTTTTATTATCATTATTATCATCAGCGTTAGCGTTAGCATGTCTGTGTGTGGCGTGGGGCCAGTTTAGCGTTAGCGTGTCTGTGTGTGGCGTGAAGCCGGTGTATTTTTTATTATTTGAATTTTTATTATCATATTCAGCGTTAGCGTAGCGTGTCTGTGTGTGGCGTGGGGCCGGTTTAGCGTTAGCGTAGCGTGTCTGTGTGTGGTGTGGGGCCGGTGTATTTTTTATTATTTTAATTTTTATTATCATATTCAGTGTTAGCGTTAGCGTAGCATGTCTGTGTGTGGCGTGGGGCCGGTTTAGCGTTAGCGTAGCGTGTCTGTGTGTGGCGTGGAGCCGGTTTAGCGTTAGCGTAGCATGTCTGTGTGTGGCGTGGAGCCGCTGGGAGAGGAGGAAGTTGTAGCACTGAGGTTGGACTCGGGGTAAACAACAATGGTCCACACGTATCCTGAGCTGTCACCTTTAAAAGCCTTAAACAAACACACCCACAATGCACTGCTCTTTACCGCACACAAACACACTCTGCGCCGGCCCACAATGCACTGCTCTGCTCACATCACTGTTCCAGGTTTTGTTCAAACTCGGGACTTTTGGAGAATCTCAGCTCGATCTTTGTTCTGTGGGAAAAACAGATTTAGTCTGAGTCAGAGTTAATGGAGTTTTATTTTACTTCATCAACGAAGTACAACGAGTAAAAGTACTGCACTATCTGTACTTTACTTACACTGTGTACTTTTGACTTTTACTTGAGTACTTTTGAGGGCAGTATCTGTACTTTCTCCTACACTACATTTATGAACAGGACTGAAAAGTAAAAGTACTTTTCATCTGATTTGAGGAGGTATTTTTCAAACAAATAAACAGATTCTTTTGTTTCTGTTGAACAATATTCAGCTCAAATACTTTTACTTTTTACTCTTTAAGTACATTTTTAAACAGGTACTTTAATACTTTTACTTAAGCAGATTTTTCATGTGACTTTTACTTGAGTATTTTTGGCTCCAGTACCTGTACTTTTACTTAAGTAACAGAATGAAGTACTTTAGGAGTTGGAAGCCGGTGAGTTACAAAAAAATATGACGACATGGCCCAAAATGAATATCAAAGTTAATAATAATAAATTAATAATAAGTGAATAAGTAATAAATAAATAAGTAAATAATACAGTAATATCTAATAAAAAGTAAAGAAGTTATAGTAATAAATAATCTGTTAATAATAAATAAATTAAATAAATAATAAATAAATATAAATAATAAATAAATAAATAAGTAAATAATAAAGAAAAGTCATATAATCTGGCCCCGCCCTGATCACTGCTCCATGTCTTTGTCCACAGAGCGCTCATGCTAGGCTAACCTCCAGGCTAACCTCCAGGCTAACCTCCAGGCTAACCTCCAGGCTAACCTCCAGGCTAAACTCCAGGCTAAACTCCAGGCTAACCTCCAGGCTAACCTCCAGGCTAAGCTCCTGGCTAACCTCTAGGCTAACCTCCAGGCTAAACTCCAGGCTAACCTCCAGGCTAACCTCCAGGCTAACCTCCAAGCTAACCTCCAAGCTAACCTCCAGGCTAACCTCTAGGCTAACCTCTAGGCTAACCTCCAGGCTAACCTCCAGGCTAACCTCCTGGCTAACCTCTAGGCTAACCTCCAGGCTAAACTCCAGGCTAACCTCCAGGCTAAGCTCCAGGCTAACCTCCAAGCTAACCTCCAGGCTAACCTCTAGGCTAACCTCTAGGCTAACCTCCAGGCTAACCTCCAGGCTAACCTCCAGGCTAAGCTCCAGGCTAACCTCCAAGCTAACCTCCAGGCTAACCTCTAGGCTAACTCTAGGCTAACCTCCAGGCTAACCTCCAGGCTAACCTCCAGACTAACTCTAGGGTAACCTCCAGGCTAAGCTCCAGGCTAACGTTAGCGTAAAGGAAAATCCACGACTCTGAAGCGGCAGCGACTTTCCATCGATCAGCAGAAACGAGTGAGCCGCGGTTTGAGCTGCACCTGCACAACCCACAACACAAAACACACAAAACACACACTTCAACACAAAACACACACTTCAACACAAAACACACACTTCAGCACAAAACACACACTTCAACACAAAACACACACTTCAACACAAAACACACACTTCAACACAAAACACACACATCTGAAACGCTCCCTGAGATTATGTCCATGATTCATTTTGTCATTTTACTCCTCAGACTTTTTATAGAAACTGCAGAGGCTCAAGAGAATTAATACTTTAAAAAAAAAATCATAATTTCCATCTGGTTTAATGTTTAAATCTGAACTAGTGACAGCGACAACACAGAGTCTGTACACACTGTGAGGATGAAAATACACACACACTCACACACACACACACATGAAGACACAGACGCACACAGACACACAAACATACATACACACACACACATACACACACAAACACACACGACACACATGAAGACACAGACGCACACAGACACACAAACATACATACACGCACATACACACACACGACACATACACACACACAAACACACACACACACACACACATGAAGACACAGACGCACACAGACACACAAACATACATACACGCACATACACACACACGACACATACACACACACACACACACACACAAACACACACACACACACACACACATCAGGACTCTCTCTCACACACACACACACATACACACACACACACACACACACACACAAACACACACACACACACATCAGGACTCTCTCTCACACACACACACACACAAAACACACACACACATCAGGACTCTCTCTCTCTCACACACACACACATACACACACACACAAACACATCAGGACTCACATACACACACACACACAACACACACAAACACACATACACACACATACACACATGACACATGACGACTCACATACACACACAGACACATACACACACACACACACACACACACACACACACACTCACACTGACACAATAATGTTTTTATATCAAAAACACTTTTCACGTCCCTAAAAGTCTCCTGAAACCCATCTGCTCCTGAGTCTCAGTCAAACCAGCTCCATAAATGTGACGATATTATTATAAAATCATAAAATGACGGTTTAGATAAAGAAACTCTTCACCTCTGGACACGTTTGTTTTGAAGCGTCTCTGACAGACTGACACAATTATTTTTAAATCCCAGAATTCCCCTGTTTTTTCACACTTTAAACTGCACAGTCCTTAGGTTCAGCTGGGGGACCACCCGTGTGAATACAGACGTCACATTTCAGCGAACTGCGGTTTCTTCTGCGGTCTGCAACATAAATCACATGACAGGAGGCCCCGCGCTTCCTCGTTTGTCCAGCAGGGCGCAGGCAAGGCTGTGGAAAAGACCTGCCAGCGCCTTTATTATTATTAGTCCAGGCTGAACCCGCTCCAGCGTCTCAGAGTGTCAAAAAAATAACATCTCCGGTTACCTTCACGGCAAAGGGAGGAATTTAAGTTCGATGGTATGGAAAACGGCTGCCAACATCGGACTAAGATGTAACTATAGAAACTGCGAGTAGGAACGGCTCGTATTTTAAGCTCAACGAGAACATCCCTTCGTCTAATGGCTTCATGGTTGTAAAAATACGAATGCAAAGAAAACTATTCATGAGAGGACGCAAAACCGCACCAGAAATTCCCAAATTATCCCGATGTCAGAGTTTAACCGTGCTTAATCATACTGTTGGTCAGCAGGTTGCCACACACCCACCACGGCGAGGCAGGTTATGGGCGCCGGCCAATAGGAAGAGGGCAGGATCCAGGGCCTTGGTGGTCTGGATGCCGGGCGGTTCGGAGGGCGAGAATGGTAAGTCAGCAGAGTTCCAAGCAGGAGAGAGAGGAAAGCCACTTAAAACCGGCAGATTCCGAGCGAACACAATAGCGTAGCGAGTGCGTGCCCCGTAGCGCTAGACTTAACGATGCTTATTTTGAATTCCGCCTAATCCGTGTCTCTGCTGCGCCGCCGTATTTCCTGGATATGTCTGTATTAATGTGCAGAGGTTTTGCTAAATATTTACCAGATGTTTATGTTTCAGAGGATGTTCAGTCAAATGAAGCTCATCGAGGCTAGCGGTTATAGCGGCTAATTTAGAGCCAAGTTTCATTTGGCGTTAGCGCTCGCCTGCCCAATCTGTGTCGCACCTGCAGCCGCCTCCTCTACTTCAGGAGTCTGCTCACCTGGTCGGGGCCATTTTGTTAGTTTTGTAGTTTTGTAGTTTAGTTTTGTTATTTAGAAAAGCTAATTGTGGGTGTTTTTAGCCGTTAGCAGTTAGCGCTCTGGGATTCTTTTGAATGAAGAGTGCATTATAAATAAAATGTAGTATTATGATTATTATTTGTAGGCTGCGACTTTTTAATACGCCGCGTGATCGTCATTTTATTTTTGGTTTCTTAGTTTAAGTTTAGTCCACTTTTGTTACTTTACCTTTTACAAACCTGTACATTAAATTACGTCTTTATTTCACCATTTTTCCATCTTGGTTTTTGTTACTTCTGTGAATAGGCAAACCGGGTCGTAACATTTGGAATTCTGATCGAGAGTATCATAGCAACCAAAGAGCCAATCAGGAGCGAGGATGATGAAGGTAACGCCCCTTCCTGCCCACACCACTGGTTTAGCAACGCTGTCAATCAAACCTGTTGCTAACGTTTCAAAACTGAAAAAACAGAGGAAGTTAATTTTAGGCTCTTGGAAATTGTCTAAATACTCACCGTGATGAGTTTATAAGCATTACAGTGTTCAGGGACGTGCAGAGCTTTGACGTCAGGGTAATGCTAACAACAAATAGCATGGTAATAGTGCACTTTCTGATTCTTGGATGATAAAACGCTTTACGCTTTCGCGGTCTCGCTGTTTTGTGGATTTTTTTAGTGCAACTTTACATTAATGTGCATTGTGTTCTGCGTCCTGATTGGCTGAGAGACTGTAGACCATCGTGTTCTGCGTCCTGATTGGTTAAAGGACTGTAGACCATTGTGTTCTGCGTCCTGATTGGCTGAGGGACTGTAGACCATTGTCCATCAGTCTCCTCCGTGTCTCCTGTACAGTACAGAATGTGTCAGACAAATTTACATAAATGTTGGATCAGTGTGACTCTGAAGTGCTGTATGTTTGCAAGTTTTCTCCCCGACAAAACCCACAATGTCGATGAAACGTTCTGCACCGACAAAGGCACCGACGAAGGTTTGAACTTTGTGTTTAAACAAGAGAGAAATGTGAGAAAATGTTAATGCCTGTGTGAGAAAAGTGTATAAAGTGTGTGGTGAGGGGTTTTAACAGACAAGAGACAGAGAGAATAATGTAAAAAATAAAGCTGATACTTCGTGGATTTCGCCTGTTGTCGGTTATTTTTAGAAGGTAGAACTTCTCCAGACGTTTTCAAACCACATAAACAAACACGATCTCCAGTAAGAAACAGTTTCATTGGGACGTTCTGTATTTGTGACTCAGGACTTGATGCTGCATTGATGTTGTCGCCATTTTAATAGAAGGACTGGATCTTCGCGTGGTCGGATTACTACAATAAAAGAGCGTCAGGGGCGTGTGGCACCGGCTCCACATGCCGACCAGAAATAGGACTTTATCGTATCAGCGCTTCAAATAAAGTCTATAGATAGAGCGAGAGTATGCAGTGCACTAAAGTCTGGACACGCCCACTCGTCTATAAACTCACAGAAAACATCAAATATGAGAAAAAAACTTTAAATAACTCCACTAAATATGTTTTTATGTCCTATATTCACATCGTCAAGTCTCCACACTTTGCTTTGTCGAAGTTATTTCACGTTTTTTCTTTACTTCTGTATTTTCTGGACTATAGTTGCTCTGGAGGATAAGTCGCACCAGTGAAAAATGCAAAATAATGAAGAAAAAAACATCGCACCCCTGGAAAAACTATGAAAAAAGTGACACTTACAGTCTGGAAAATACGGTAAACTGGTTTATCTTTTTAAAAATGCTATATTAACATGTTTGTTTTTTAATCCTTCCTTATTTGAGACGTTATGTTCTTGTTTTATGGTACAAAAAGTTTCTGGACAGTGTTTTTGGACGTAAAGGTCCCAGACTGAAAAGCTAGACAATTGGATCCCTGCTGGACAAATGAGGAACTGCACCATCTCATTTTGTCGTATGTCTGTAGAAACTCGAGCTTTTACTCTGAAACTTCATGTTTCAGGACTTAAAATAAAGACTATGTATAAAACCAGACATTATCCTCCAGGTAGACGCTCTGAGTATAAGTCGTATGAGTGTTTTTTAAAAGATAGTAAAACTTGTATTGAATAAATGCGACATAGGTACATTGAATGCCACTGGTAGTGCCACCGCACCACTGGTTTAGCAGGGAGCAGGCGCTTAGCAACACTGTCAATCAAACCTGTTGCTAACGCTAACAAGAGCGACGTCGGGGACAGAAGGACCTGATGTGTCTGTTATTAATGTTCATATGTTGATTTACAGACACAGACGTGAAATAAAAACCCCAGGATCATGTAGAGGGTTAATACGAACATTTAAGACCAACATGAGTCTGACAGCAGCAGGGACAGAGAGAGACACAGATTTACAAAAAAACAAAAAAAATAAACTTAATTAAAAAAAAAAAAAAACTAAACTAAAAAAAAAAGTTATAATAATCAAAATAACTAAAAAAACAAAAACAAAAAAAAAAAAACTTAAATAATACAATAAAATAAAAATAAACTACAAACAAAACAACAAAATAAGTAAAAAAAACAAAACAAAACAAACAACAACAGCAAAAACTCAAAATAAGTAAAAAAAAACAAAACCTCAGTATGACTAAAAAAAAACTAAAAACTAAAAACATTAATAAATAAACTCAATATAATAAAATAAAAATAATAAATAAACTCAAAATAACTAAAATAAAAAAACAACAGCAAAAATTCAAAATAACAAAAAAAAACTCCATATAACTAAAAAAACAACAAAAAAACTAAAAACATTAATAAATAAACTCAAAATAACTAAAAAAAACCCCCCCAAAAACCTACAAAACAAAATAAAACAAAAAAACTCAAAAATAACTAAAAAAAAAAAAAGATCCTAGGATCATGTACAGCAGGTTAATACAAACATTTTAAGTGAATTGGAGCCAGTGTTGATGGAGCAGGAAGTGCACACTCGTATCTGTAACGTGGCGGCTAGCAGGTTAGCTACGTGCATTTATATAAACCGTCTATGACCCAGAGTATTCGGTTTGTCTGCTCGACGTGACGCCAGGTTCCTTTATTACCGTAATGGAAGTATGAGGACAAACTGAGTATTGTCGACCGATGTAAATCAATAGATACAGAAAACGCAGAGAAAACCGAACTGCCGGCGTTTGGAAATGTACTTCGCACACCTCTGTACTTTAATATTAAACTTCTATTAGGTAATGGTGAATACAGAACCTCCAGCGTACCTGTCAGCTCACGGTGCAAGGATAATTCATACAGAAATGAGGAATGCGGCGATGCCCAAAGAGGACGATGACTGCTCCCACTGCCGCCAATATCCACATGTTAAACACAGGGCCTGTTTCCAATAATACAGGCCTCTGCGCGATGACAGGCGGAGAAGCCATTTACCTGCACCGGCTGCTCTTACAAAACGTTTCTCGGGGCCAAACTTCAGGAGCGAAATGGGCTACTGCTCCGTCCACGGCTCCAAGTGTCGTGATAAAGACGGATGAGGTGGAATCACGAGGAGGATTTGGACGTCCGGCTGTCAGACCGAAGAGAGGAGCAGACGGAGAGGTGAAGTTACAGCCGTTTTTTAATGTTCTGTCGGGTTATTTAAGCAGTTTTAGATCTGATGATGGTTTGGTGCAGCTGTGGTGAAGATAAAATGGGAAAAACAAAGTGAAAGTAGTTTCTTTTGGACAGAATTCAGCACAAATCTTTATTAAAGTCGCTGCGTTTGAAGTTTGATCAGATCTCCAAGTCTGCGTGAAATACTTTGACTTTTTACTCTTTTGAAACAGGATCAAAACATAGACTTTTTATATAAATGCAGAGAGCTAACCTGCTAGCCGCCGCGTTACAAACAGGAAGTGATCATGTGGCACTTCCTGCTCCATCGACTCTGGCTCCATTTCATTTTCTGTGTAAAAACTGTGTCTCTCTCTGTATCTGCTGCTGTCAGACTCATTCTGGTCTTAAATGTTCATATTAACCCTCTACATGATCCTGGGGTTCATTTTTTTAGTTATTTTGAGGGTTTTTTTTGTTTTTTGTTTTTTTGAGTTAATTTAATAAATAAATTTAAAAAAAAATGTTGTTTTGAGTTTTTTGGTTTTTTTATTTTTGAATTTATTTTGAGGTTTTGTTTTTTTAAATTATTATTATTATTTTGAGTTTTTATTTATTTATTTATTTTTTAGTTATTTTGAGTTTATTTTATTTTTTGGTTTGTTTTTTTTTTCTAGTTATTTTGATTTTTTATTTTTGGGGGGGGGGGGGGGGGGGGTTGAGTTTATTTTATTATACATTTTTTTTGTTTTTTTTATTTTTGTTTTTTTTTTTTTGTTATTTTGAGTCTTTTTTTTTCTTTTTTCTTTTTTTTAAGTCATTTTGAGTTTTTGGTTTTTTTTTTTTTTGTTATTTTGAGTTTATTTTTTTTGTCTTATAAACGGTCCCCTCTCTCTCTCTGTCCCTGCGTCTGTCAGACTTGGTCTAAATGTTCGTATTAACCCTCTACATGATCCTGGGGTTTTTATTTCACGTCTGTGTCTGTAAATCAACATCTGAACATTAATAACAGACACATCAGGTCCTTCTGTCCCCGACGTCGCTCCTGTTAGCGTTAGCAACAGGTTTGATTGACAGTGTTACTGCTAAACCTGCTAAACCAGCTCTGTGGGTGAGAAGTGCAGTTACCTTCAACAAACTCGCTCCTGATTGGCTCTTTGGTTGCCATGATACTCACGGTCAGAATTCCAAATATAGAACTGTCTATCTACGTGGTGGCCAAGTTACAAGTCAGATCTGCGGAGAGGTGACCCTGCTCCCAGCTTTTGTCAATGAAAAAAAAAAAAGAAAAAAAAGATGGATAGCTTTAATACTGCACTGTGGAACATTCCAATCCAGACAAAGCAATAAAAGTCCGTGGAGACAAGCAGGTGACTTGAGTAAAAGTACAGCTGTATAGTTCATTCACATTTGAGTAACACTTTATTATTCGTCTGTAACGTCTCCAAAGCTCAAAATGCTCTGTTCCACCTTGTGATGTCATCAAGTGGTAGTTTTCAAGTGAACAGCTCAGCCTAAAGAGAGAGGAGGAGAGGGGGAGGAAAGGAGAGGAGACAAGAGGAAGAGAGAAAGAGAGGAGGAAAGAAGACAAGAGAAGAAGAGGAGGAGAGAAGGAGAGGAGTTTTCACGTTCACAGCTCCTTTTACCTTTAGTTCAGAAGCAGATCGGCTGAAATGATCCAAATGATTCTAGTGAAGGTGGAGTTTAAAAACACAGTGGAGCACTTCCTGTATTACACATGATGACATCACAAGGTGGAACAGAGTGTTTTCAGTTTGAGAGAAGAAGAACTCAGCCTAAATCTGCAGGTTTGTTTGTGTTAAACGTGTTTGTGACGAGGAAACTTTCTTACAGACCAGAAAATTGCCTAATTCGTGGCTTTAATGATGTTTTAATCTCCTAATTGATCCGTTGATCTGTCTTTATTATTCGCTTTAACTCGATCTCTGTGGTGCGGCCGTGACAGCTCCGTGTGTCTACTCTCTATTGAATTGTCCTGACCGAAACAAATTTTTCCACCAGTGGCTTTTTCATTATTTTCTTTGGGAATCCACATCCAAAGCAGTGTACTTAGAGTGTGTTTGGATAGATTCTGGAGCAGTCATCTGGGTTTTGTCTCTAAACGTGCCAGAGGGAACTCACAGTCGGACTGCAGCTCCACCAGGAAATAAATGGGTATCTAATACATCTCTCCTGCTCCTATTTTGACAGCAGTTTTGGCAGGTCTGCAGAGCTAGCATGCGACTTTCACTGCAATTCAAACAGCTGGAAGGAAAGAGAGAACGTTTAATTCTATCGCACTAATAAGGTCATAAAAGAAGAATTATTTATTTTACAGTAAAGGGTTAAACGACTAAAACGTGCAAAAGACGATCCTAGAATGTGTTTTTATTTTTACAAATGAGCGCGAGCGATAAAATGCAAGAATTTCCAGTCAAGGCTAGCAGTTATAGCGGCTAATCTGGAGCCGATTTCCTTCTGACCGTGAGTATCATAGCAACCAAAGAGCCAATCAGGAGAGAGGCTGTTGAAGGTAACGCCCCTTCCCGCCCACACTGGTTTAGCAGGGAGCAGGCGCTTAGCAACGCTGTCAATCAAACCTGTTGCTAACGCTAACAGGAGCACTAACAAAAAAAATTGAAAAAAAAAACAACCCTCAAAGTGACTTAAAAAAAATATATATATAACAAAACATAAAAAATAAATCAACTCAAAAAAAATAACTAAAAAAAAAAAAAAAAAAAAAACTAAAAAAAAAACAACCCTCAAAATAACTTTAAAAAAAATAAACTCAAAATAACTCAAAAAAATGAAGAAAATAAACTAAAAAAAATTATGAATAAACTCAAAATAACTAAAAAACAAACAAACAAAAACCCCCCTCAAAATAACTTAAAAAAAAAAATAAACGCAAAATAACTAAAAAAAAAAAAATGAAGAAAATAAACTAAAATAAATTATGAATAAACTCAAAATAACTAAACAAAAAACAAAACAACTCAAAATAAACAACTCAACTAAAGAAACAAACAAAAACAAAAAAACCCCAACTAACTCATAATAACTAAAAAAAAAAAAAAACACCCAAGATCTTGTGGAGCGGGTTAATACAAACATTTAAGATCATTTAGGGAGAAAGGAGTGAGAGTTTTTCAATAGAAAGTGAACTGAAGCCAGAGTCAATGGAGCTGGAAGTGTGCTCATGATCACTTCCTGTTTGAAACGCGGCGGCGGCTAGCAGGTTAGCTAGGTCCATTTATATAAACAGTCTGTGGTTTGATCCTGTACGTGTTTCAAAAGAGTAAAAGTATTTCAAGTAGACTTTGAGATCAGATCAAGCTTCAAACTCAGCGACTTTGATAAAGATTTGTGCTGAATTTTGTCCAAAGAAACTACTTTTACTTTGGTAATGTCCCAATTTTGTCCCATTTTGTCTTTACCACAGTCGTATATCAAGCACCAAACACTCCTCATCTCTAATACGACTTAAATAACCCAAAGAAATGACGAGTCTGACAGCAGCAGTTACAGAGAGAGGGGACACAGTTTTTCAATAGAAAGTGAATTGGAGCCAGAGTCAGTGGAGCAGGAAGTGCGCTCATGATCACTTCCTTTTTGGAACGCGGTGGCTAGCAGGTTAGCTACATCCACTCACCTTTAATACAAATATGAACTCTGCTGTAGTCTTAAAAGTTCTTTTCCAGATGTTTCAAAGTTTTTCATTCACTCCAAACTTATGTTGATATTCAAGCCACAGCTGCCCTGGGGCTGACTGACTGAAGCAAGGCCCCTCCCACCACCACAGTCATAAAATTATTATAGCAGGACTGTCAAACTCATTTTCACCAAGGGCCACATCAACAAAATGGTTCCTCTCAAAGGGCCAGATAAATGAAACCAAATGTAATGTAAAATAAATAAAGTACTTTTTAATCTTGTTAATTAACCATTTTTATATTTATTACTTATTCAATTTACAAATATTGCAGATGGATTTGCACAGATATGAAAAAATGTCTGTGTAACTGTGTATCCCCTGATAAACTGATATTTTAAGACACTCAGATCTTTTAATTTACTTTGTCGCAGGCCATATAAAACGACATGGTAGGCCACATTTTGCCCACTTTAAATATATTTTTACATGAATATTTCTGTGACTAATTTGCATCTTACACTGAACAATTCCTGCTGAAAGTGCTGAAAAATATAAGTATATATATAATGGACTATGTGCACAATAGCGCGCTAGCTAGCTCACTGTGTCTCGAAGCTAACCTTTATTAAAACTGTAAAACATAAAATGAACAACCTCAAATTCAAATTCATTAAAATAAACCCAACCCAGTTATTTTTACATGTAATTTATGATGTTGTTTTAATATTATGCCTCAAAATTAGCATTAGCATTAGCACTGAGATACAAACACATCTCTTTTTAAACACCTTAACCTCTGACCTCTGACCCCTGACCCACCTGCAGCTCTCTGTCCACTGTCTGATCTTTAAATATTTATTAATTTTAGCGTAACTTTGAAAAAACCTCATAGAGATAAAACTGGACAGGAAGTAGTGACGCTAACAGGAAGTAGTGATGCTAATAGGAAGTAGTGATGCTAACAGGAAGTAGTGATGCTAACAGGAAATAGTGATGCTTATAGGAAGTAGTGACGCTAACAGGAAGTAGTGATGCTTACAGGAAATAGTGATGCTTATAGAAAGTAGTGACGCTAACAGGAAGTAGTGATGCTAACAGGAAGTAGTGATGCTTACAGGAAATAGTGATGCTTATAGGAAGTAGTGACACTAACAGGAAGTAGTGATGCTAACAGGAAGTAGTGATGCTAACAGGAAGTAGTGATGCTAACACAGAGCCTGTTTGCATCTCAAATTGAACATTTCCTGCTATTAATGACACTGCCGCATGTTTAAGTATTTACGGTATTTTCCGGACAATAAGTGTCACTTTTTTCATAGTTTGTCCATTTGTTTAGTTTGTTTTTCTTCATTATTTTAAATTTTTCACTGGTGCGACTTAAACTCCAGAGCGACTATAAACTATAACTATATCCAGAAAATACTGTAGTAAAGAAAAAACGTGAAATAACTTCGACAAAGAAAAGTGTGGAGACTTTGACGATGTGAATATAGGATATAAAACATATTTAGTGGAGTTATTTAAAGCTTTTTTTCATATATTTGATGTTTTCTGTGAGTTTATAAAAGTAAAAAGTAGTAAATATGACTGAGATGGTGTGTCGGAGTTTGTCAAATAAATTTCCCCTAAAATTGCGACTTATAAATGTTTTTTTCCTCATTTTTATGCATTTTTTTGGCTGGTGCGACTTATACTCCAGAGTCCAGAAAATACTGTTTATTCAGTGTGGATTTGCGTGGCTCAGTGGTAGAGCTACGGCGCATATGCTTGTCTCTTTACCCATTTATTTCCGGGCTGTCCAGTGAAAACAGGAAAAAACATTGATTTAAAATGTCTGAATGTTCATTTCCTCCAAAAAAAAAGTGCAAAAAAACGCTGGAAATTCTTTTATCTCTGTTTGTAACTTGTTAATGATCCTTACGTCTGCGAATTACATCTTTATTTTTGGATATTTTCCTTGGCATACCTGATTCGCTCTGGCTCTTAAACCTCTCGTTACTTTCAAGTCTCTGCGTTCAAAGCCCGAGGTGAGCGCCGGGTCACATGACTGATACATCTCCAGAATATGAAGCATGTTAATTGCGTGTAATGTTCGCCGTTTCCGAACACATGTGCAGCTCAGATGTGTACAACAAATGATTCTCAATTTCTTCGCTAATTTAGGGCTAGCGCTGCACAGTGGGCGGCGAATGACAGGATGAAAAAATGAGCAAAAACAAAAACACTTCACAGGAGAAACGGCGGATCTCGGAGTCGCAGGGATCTCGTTGTGTGGGCCGCAGTTCGCCGCCGCACTGAGCATGAAATGGCTCTAAATTGGCTGTGTTTACCCTCCGAGGAGCGTTTTTGGGAGATCGTATCCTAATCCCACAGAGAGGCGGTCCACGGGTCGCCAGTTATTCAATTAGTCCGTGCGGCGGCTGGGAACGAGCGAGGCGGAGGGAGTGTGAGAACCTGAGGAGGCAGCGAAAAGGCCGCGGCTCATATCTGTTAACACGCAATAACTTTCATCTGGGACTGATTAAAGCGGCGGTTATGGGGCTGGATGGAGATGTGAGGAGGTGTAGAGGCGGCGGTTAGCCAGAGGGGGGCGCTGGAAGGAGCTCAGATGGTGATTTACAGCTGCAGGATCAGATTAGTCAAGTTTTCAATCTAAAACTAATCAGGATGTACACTTTATACAGGGCGGCCCAAAAGTCACTGACACTTTTAAATCTTCAGTAGCTCCTTTAATTCTTAAGTTAAACTCACCAAATTTTAGCAGTAGATAAACTGAACCTTCGGAGATTTTTGGCAATATAAACGGTTATAATTGTTCACTTACACTTGAACTTATCACGACTTAAACTAGAGGAAGTAAAAATGACCTTATGTCTCTTATTTGATCCTCGTTTATTGTCTGAGGTTTATTCACAAACACCTTTTCTTTAAGATAGACCCACAGGAAGAAATCAGGACGAGTCAGGTCTGTGGAGATCACATACTGCCCCCTGTCTGTGAAAAACACTTATTATTCCTTTAATGGGGCATCTCTGGTATTAAAATGTGGACGGTAACACCAATTTGACCCATGTGACTCAAAGTCCCACTGTACAATGAGGGTTCGTTCCTCGGTGCTGGATTTGCTCAGATTAATGTGGGAAGAGTCGTTCTAAATGCTCTGAAAAAATAAAATAAAAATGTTTAGAAATAAAAGAGTGATGGTTCATGTTCGGACAAAGTTTTTCTTAACATTAGACGCTAAACTAACCTCTGCCACCCACGAGTCTGATATTAACAGAAGAAAACGTCGTCCCTGTGTTTTTTTGGAAACTAACCCACGACCCACTGACTGCAGATGATTTTTTTTCCTCAAGGGTTAAAAACTAAACTAAATTTGACTGAAATTTCTTGAAAAACTCCGTCTGATCGTCTCTGTCGTCGTGTAAAGTCTCCATTAAAGGGACAATATCACATAAAATTGACTCTTGTAGCTTTAAGTCGAGTTATAAAGTTGTTCCGTCCTCAAAAACAGACGTGGAGTTGTGTTTCGTTTCATTCTCACATGTTTGAGTAACATCTCCAAAGCTCAAAACGCTCTGTTCCCCCTTGTGATGTCATCAAGTGGTAGTTTTCAAGTTTGTTTGTAACTTCAGTTCTGTAGAGGTTTGTAATTCCAGGAGCTGAAATGATCCAAATGGTTCAAGAAATGAAGGTGTGTGGAGTTTAAAAAGGCAGCGGAGCACTTCCTGTATCACCACATGATGACATCACAAGGTGGAACAGAGTGTTTTCAGTTTGAGAGAAGAACTCAGCCTAAATCTGCAGGTTTGTGAACACGCTCGAGTTTTCTTTTTCATTTTTACAGTTTGTTTTCAGTCACATGGTTCAGCCTCTGACCTGAACAAAGAGGAAGTCTCTCTCTCTCTTTTTCTCCCTCCCTCTCCTCTCTCTTTCTTCCTCATGTTCTCTCTCTCTCTGTTTACTTCTCTCTCTCTCTCTTTCTCTCTCTTTCCTTCTTCCTGCCTCCTGTTCTTCCTCTATTTTTCCTTCTCTTTCTCCCTCACACACTTTCTCCCTCATGTTCTCCCTCTCTTTCACTCTCTCCCTCTCTCTTTCTCCTCCCCCTCTCTCCATCCTTTTCTCTTCTTACTTTGGCTCTAAACCTGCACATTTCTTCCTCTCTTTCTTTCTCCCTCTTTGTCTCCTCCATCTCTCTTTCTCTGTACTTACTTTTGGCACATTTCTCCCTCTCTTTCTTTCTCTCCCCCTCTCTCCTTCCTTTCCTTCCTTCTCTCTCTCTGTACTTACTTTGGCTCATGTCTGTGTCTCTCTCTCTCTCCCTGCGATCCAAACGAGGTCCAATGGCTGTAGTGACAGCAGAGAGCAGACAGGGGGCAGTCTGCGCAGACAGGGGGCAGTATGAGCAGACAGGGGGCAGTATGCACAGACAGGGGGCAGTATGCGCAGACAGGGGGCAGTATGCGCAGACAGGGGGCAGTATGCACAGACAGGGGCAGTATGCACAGACAGGGGGCAGTATGCGCAGACAGGGGGCAGTATGCACAGACAGGGGGCAGTATGCACAGACAGGGGGCAGTATGCGCAGACAGGGGGCAGTATGCGCAGACAGGATCAGTATGAGCAGACAGGGGGCAGTATGCACAGACAGGGGGGCAGTATGCACAGACAGGGGGCAGTATGCACAGACAGGGGGCAGTCTGCACAGACAGGGGGCAGTCTGCACAGACAGGAGCAGTATGAGCAGACAGGAGGAGCAGACAGGGGGCAGTCTGCGCAGTCCTTCTCTCCTCTTCCGTCACAGGTCCTGGAGAGCGAGGCAGCGCCGGAAACCAGGAGCGCTGATTGACTTCCTGTTTTTTCCCTTCTCCGCTCCGACGTTCCCGGTGCCAGCTGCTCTGGTCCAGACGCTCAGGGAACCACCGAGACTTTTCAACTCCAAATAGTCGTTCGTCATGTGAAAGCAACGAGTGAAGCTAATTAAAAAATGATGGATGTGCTGTCGGCGCGGCTGCAGGAACATTACATCACGAGAGCGTCCAGAGCGTCCAGAGCGTCCAGAGCGTCCGGGACAAAGACTCGTAAAATATTATTTAAAACTGATTCAAAATTCAGCTCAAAATCTCCACATTTGAAGATTTATTGAAGCAATCGGCACAAATACTTTTTATAAAGACGATGAGCTGAAAGAAAGTGGAAGGCCTCTCTCTCTCTCTCCCTTTCTTCCTCACGTTCTTTCTCTCTCCCTCTCTCTGTTTCCTTCTTTTTCTCTTTGACTCTCTCTCTCTCTCTTTCCTTCTTCCTCCCTCATGTTCTTTCTCTCTCTCCCTGTGGTTACCTGTTTCCTTTTCTTTCTCCCTTTCTTTGGCTCTCTCTCTCTCTCTTTTTTTCCTTCTTTCTCCCTTTTTCTCTCTCTCTTTTTCTCTCCCTTTCTTCCTCACGTTCTTTCTCTCTCCCTCTCTCTGTGTCCTTCTCTTTCTCTTTGACTCTCTTTCTTTCTCTCTCTCTTTCCTTCTTCCCTTCTGTTTCTCCTTCACATACCTTCTCCTTCTCTCTCTCTCTGTGGATACCTGTGTCTTTCCTCCTCTTTGTCCCTCTCTTTCACTCTCTTGTCCTTATACATTATCACGACTCAAATCAACAAGATCTAATAGTTTTACTAATTTTAACTTAAAGAAAATTGGATTTGTTGGTGCTGCTTGATTAACTGTTCTGACGGCTTCTTTTGGAGTCGAAAAATGGATGTGTATTAGATTTATAAGTATTACCCCAGATTTCTACACAGTAATTTAAATATGTTAAGAATAGACTATTGTATAATAATTTAAGTGAAACCCGACTCAACAGAAATGTGATTTTACTCTTTATAGCAGCAGTTTTAGCTTTGTCTGAAGAAAATTTATGTTCCAATTAAGTTTTTCTTACAAGAGCAGAATAGAATATGTCTTTACTGTCACATGTACAACGAAATTTAAAAAGTGTCCAACAGTTCAAGGTCCTGGGGAAACTGTAGACCAGCCTCATAAATACATCACACATCCACCTATTTCACAGTCTTAGTGCGGGATGTTTGTTAAGTGTGGTTATGTTTGTAGGATAAAAACTGTCCTTCTCTTTGTCCTTGCTCTGATCGATCTGTATCTCCGACCCGCCGTGCCGCTGGTAAACCTCACACCGATGCAGTACCTGCTGAATGCCTCCGGTTCACCTCCAAAACCTCAGGACAACCCGGGACCGTGACACATCCGGGAGCTCAGAGCGTGAAAAAACCCTCCGTCCTCACTGCGCCTCCTCGCCCGGCGCTCACCTGTTTGTCGTGTTTCAGTTACATGTGTAAAAACGGTTGATTCTCGTTCCCGGGTTCAAATCCCGGACGAGCCCCCAGTATGTTACAAACCCGGATGGTAAAAGTGTGAATAATGAGGAGGATTTTAATGTGGAGGTGACACAAAATTATAATTATACAGCAAAACTAAATAACAAACGAGTTCAGACTGGTGCTGGTTCGAACGGTCCAATCACAGGCACCCATTTGTGTCACATGTCTTTCTTCAAACTTCTCGTATCTTTCAGAACAACATCTATAACTCGTTTTACCTGAGATGAAGAACAGTTTAGAGCTTCGAGATCGACTCTTTGTGGGTTTGTTCACTTTTCCCACTGGACTGCAGCCTGCGTCTCTCTGATTGGTTGAATTGCCTGTCAATCACGTCTTCTGGACTCGGGGAGGCGGGACACAGCTCGTCTTTGTGGACCCGCCTCGTCTGCTGTTCCAGGATCTAACTTTTTCTGTGAAGAGAGCGTATAATGACACTACAGTTTGGTTTGAACAGACCTGTTTTCATCGTCCTGCCGCAGTTTTGGCTCCGCTCTTTGTCTTTTATTATTCGCTCTGGGCTCAGGCAGCTTCCATTTACATAAAGTGAAGAAGTCGGCCAAAAATATAAGTTTCTCTGCACAAAACTCAACTCCTCTAGTAAGAAATAAACTTAAATCCACAGTATGGAACTTTTTGGAGCTTTATTGTTCATTCTGTTCGTGTTTATTGGACTTGCATCTCCACAAACCTGATGCGTCTCTTCTCAAACCTCTTCATGGTCGTTTCCTTTGGAAGCTGTCGCCATGGAGACACAGGTGACCTTCGACCTCCAGAAAGTTACAGACTGCACCTCTTGATGTGAAGCGTTTTGAGCGACCTGGAGATGGAAAAACACTGTATAAAAACAAGACGAGAATAAACATATTTATGCATTTCACTTAAAATTAGACACGTTTTATTTCAGATCCCAAATTTATAACTGTTTGCAGAGTTTTGCGTGTAAGTCGCACCAGCCACGTTCTAAACATAACCCACAAGAGGCGAAATCTCTGAAGTATCAGCTTTATTTTTTACATTATTCTCTCTGTTTCCCATCTGTAAAACCCCTCACCACACACTTTATACACTTTTCTCACACATTAACATTTTCTCACATTTCTCTCTTGTTTAAACACAAAGTTCAAACCTTCGTCGGTGCCTTTGTCGGTGCAGAACGTTTCATCGACCTTGTGGGTTTTGTCGGGGAGAAAACTTGCAAACATACAGCACTTCAGAGTCACACTGATCCAACATTTATGTAAATTTGTCTGACACATTCTGTACTGTACAGGAGACACGGAGGAGACTGATGGACAATGGTCTACAGTCCCCTCAGCCAATCAGGACGCAGAACACAATGTCTACAGTCCCTCAGCCAATCAGGACGCAGAACACAATGGTCTACAGTCCCTCAGCCAATCAGGACGCAGAACACAATGGTCTACAGTCCCTCAGCCAATCAGGATGCAGAACACAATGGTCTACAGTCCCTCAGCCAATCAGGACGCAGAACACAATGGTCTACAGTCCCTCAGCCAATCAGGACGCAGAACACAATGGTCTACAGTCCCTCAGCCAATCAGGACGCAGAACACAATGGTCTACAGTCCCTCAGCCAATCAGGACGCAGAACACAATGGTCTACAGTCCCCTCAGCCAATCAGGACGCAGAACACAATGGTCTACAGTCCCTCAGCCAATCAGGACGCAGAACACAATGGTCTACAGTCCCTCAGCCAATCAGGACTCAAAAAAGTGCGTCTTAAAGTCCCGAAAATTCAGTATTCAGGTATTCCGTAGTAGAGTAGTGGAGTTTTCAGGTCAGGATAAAAAATAAACCCTTTTTCAAACAGGAGATCTACACTAATTTAGCCCATAATGTGAGCTACAGTAGTGCAGGAAACCAGATCCCACTTTAAACACTAAATCAGCCAGTCCCGATGGGCGCTCCCGACCCCGCACCCGGCCCCGCTCCCTGCCCCGCTCCCGGCCCATAGCGCGACCGCTGTGGGCTGCTGGGAGACTGAAAGATGTGTTTGTTATACAATAAGTTGAAGCAGCGCTGCCATCTGGGTTTACCCCCTCAGTCCGTCAGCCCAGCGCAGACGCGAGTGCCGAGGCTGCCAGAAATAATACCAATAAAACAAAGAGGCCATTCATCCCCCTCTGCAGCACCAGCGCCGCCGTAACGATATTAGAGCTTCAGAGGATTAGCATACGGCCCGTTCTTTTATATCTCTTTTATATCACGGCTCAGCGACACCAACATCCAGGTTTGGTTTGAAATAAGAGGAACGGATTTCTTTAACTTGTGGCGTAACGACCGACAAGACGACGACGCAGAAGCAGGTAGTCGACGTTCATATCGACCAAAGAAAGAGGCAAACACAACCATCTCCCCAGTCCAAGTCTTCGGACAGAATTATTCAAGCGCTTTTACGTCCAGAAACCGCTCGACCACAGTGTTTATCTGCAGGAGCGGGGTTTGAACCGGTAACCTTCAGATCAGTGGACAAACGCTCCAAAACCGACTGAGCCACGACGTCCAGGTGAACATATAAACACGAACATGTGATTTTAAGCCGTCACCAAAGCCTCGTTCAGTGAATTTAAACGCACACGGCTTTAAACTGACAGGAACTTTTCAGGAACAGGATAAAGAACTTTTTCTTTATAGTGATGGGAACTTTCGAATTTCACAAAAAGTGCATCGTTTGACAGGACTTTGCTGATCTGAGGTGAGGTGCAGTCGGGAAGTCAGCACAGAGAAAAAATACATGAAATAGTTATATTTATCCAATGATTTGTACTATAAAGCTATTTTCTATTTAACTTCGCAATTTTATTCTTTTCTTTACTCAAAATCGCTGAATTTTTACTTTTACCGTTGAAATAATGAAGAGCTGTGTGGAGAGGCACCGGCTGTTCGTGCCTCACATGGACTGACTTTAAGGCTGTGAAAAGGTGAGGCACGCAGTTACCCTGCCTCATGTTAGGGGGCGCTGTGAGCCCAGGGATTCATGTAACTCCCGCAGAATAGGGGCCAAACTACAGTTTAGAGTTAGCAAGTCAATTTTAACAATTCACTTTTTTCTTCTCTATGTCTGTTCTACTTTTTAAATGGAGGAAGATACATATTAAAGCTCAGTTTTCTAAACTGGACTTTGGGTCGAAGCAGGAGGTTAGAATTAAAGGACCAACGCTAAAGGAGCTAAATGGTTTGCTCCAGACGACGGGACAAAGACTCGACTTTTCAAACAGAGACGAACAAAATGGTAAGAAATTTAATGATTCAATCCACTGAAAATTGAGGAAACAGAATAAGGATAAAAAACAATATAAAACCAGCTTTTTATTTCATACTATTAGAGATATTTCATACGGACTTTGGAACTTTTATTTTGAAATTCTTTTTTATTCTGGCCCTAAGTCACAGGGAGAGAAACTGACCCGGGACAAATGTGAGACACCGGGTTTATATGTTTGTGAATCTGTGACACATCAGAGCCTCATGAACCTCACACACGACACTGTAGAAAAATCTAATTTGTGAACCTGCACGTGCTTTAAATACTGTACACATGGGTATCAGAGCGATTTAACCTTTTAAAAACAGTTTAAATCACTTAAACAGCCCTGATATTGAACATTTTGGTGAATCAGATCTGTGTTTATCGATATCGACTCAACCAACGTCACATGTTGGTCTGTGCGTCTATAAATCTGAGCTATGAGCAAAAATTTGGCTCAAAATGTCTCAGAATATTGAATGTTTTGTAACTACAGAACAGCTTCGATTAAACACATTTGGATCTTTTTTTTGTGTGTGTTGGAAGGATATAAAAGCTGTTTTCAGTCTCACATCGGTGCGTCCCTAACCTCGTTACCATAGCAACTAACAATCGAAAAAAACAATCCTCTGAGCGTTGAAAGGTCCTCAAAATGTCGCCTATAAACAAGAAGCTGAACACGTCTCTACACTGAGCTCAAATCTTTTAAACGGTCAAATAAACACAACTACGTCTGCAATGAGAATATTTCATCAGGATTATGAAACGACGGAGTATTTGGACGTGTACCTCGCTGTCCACCTGTCAGCTCGCCGCCCGCCTCGTGCCCTTTCGCCGCTGATTGCTTTGGCCCTGACCCCAGATGTTTGTTGACTCGGGGCCCGGGTGCGGCGGAGGGGGCACGGACACAGTGGAATCATCTGAATTCCTGACTCGTGGTGACGGGTGCCGATCCCCCCGCCCTCCCCTCGCTCTCGCTGGACTCGGGCGGTGTGTCGGGTGGCGGGTGTTGACACAGCTGGACGGGGCCGGTAGGTGCGGAGTGGTCCGGGGACAGGACGGCGGTCAGGGAGCCTTGTCACTCATGTCTCTTCGTGGACAGCGAGATGATCCACTGTTTGTTTTTGTATCTGCAGAACGGTGTGATGTCATGCTCCTGCTGCACGACGCCGCATTATCTCACATTTATTTAGCAAAAAACATAAAAACTTGTGCAGGTTTGATGTCGTCTGTGCAATATTTCAACAGGATGAGCCAAAACTAGCTACGAAACTATTCCGATGACGCCTTTACCATCTGCTTCTGGACAATAGTTGAGTTTAAAAAAGCCCCGTGACGTGTCTGTTTATATAAATGGACGTAGCTAACCTGCTAGCTGCTGCGTTCCAAACAGGAAGTGATCATATGCGCGCTTCCTGCTCCATCGACTCTGGCTCCAATTCACTTTACATTGAAAAACTGTGTCGCCCCTCTCAGCCAATCAGGACGCAGAACACATGGTCTACATTCCTCAGTCAATCAGGAAAATAAACCCAACTCAACATAAAAAAAAAAAAAAAAAAAAAAAAATCCTCAAAAAACAAAAAAAAAAAAAAAGCAAACAACAAAAAAACAAAAACAAACAAAACAAAAAAACTCAAAATAATTAATAAAATAAAGAAACTAAAAAAACACCTAAAAATTAAACAAACTAAACACAAAAAAATAAATAATGATAATAATAATGATAATGAAATAAAATAATAACAAGATAAAAATAACAAGATAAAAAACACAAAACAAAAAAAAATCTCAAAATAATGAAAAAAAAAAACGCACAAAAAATCTCAAAATAATTCATAAAATAAAAAACAACCCAACAATCTCAAAATAACAAATACAATAAAAATAAAAAATAACACACAAAACCCCCCCCTCAAAAAAAAAAAAAAAAACAAAAACAAAACCAGAACACAATGGTCTACAGTCCCTCAGCCAATCAGGACGCAGAACACAATGGTCTACAGTCCCTCAGCCAATCAGGACGCAGAACACAATGGTCTACAGTCCCTCAGCCAATCAGGACGCAGAACACAATGGTCTACAGTCTCTCTTAACAGACAAATCTTCTACATCAGACTTTATACAGTTTAATATGAGCGTTTTGGCAGGTCCCAGAGCCTCTAAATCTCCGTTTCGGTGTCGTTCTCTCCTCGTCTGTGACCCTCAGCCCCTCTTCATCGGGGCACACTCTGACTCTACCTCCGCTCTCACCTCTCTTGTTCCTTTCGTTGACTTAACTCTGCACAGAGCCAAAACCAACCACGGGACGGCACATACAGACCACAGAGGAAGCTAATATCCTCTCTGCTGTTTTCATATCACTGAGCGGCGACTCAAACCAGCCTGGATGAAATCTTATATGACATGTAAAAACGTAGATGAGTTTAATATAAAACGCCATGGGGATTTAGCAGAAGATAAGGCACATAAGTTAAAAAATCCAGAAAAATGTCTCGGATCGGTTCAAAATGTGTTCAAAATGTATTATAAAAACACTGCCTCAAATAATGTACTTTCATTTTATTTTCACTGCGTCTCGAAGCTTATGCAACGTTTATTAAAGTGTAAAATATAAAATAAACAATAAACTACTTCAGTTTGTGGTGATGTTTTTTTATGTTCATTACGCCTCAAAATTAGCGTTAGCGTTAGCATTAAGACACAAACACGTCTTTCTAAACTTTCTAAAGTGTCTCTGGTGAAGTTTTCATTTAATTTATGGCGTTGTTTAGCATGTTGTCAGCTCCCTGTCCACTGTCTGACCCTAACCCCTGACCTCTGACCTCTGACCCCTGACTGCTAAACCCACCCACAGCTCCTGTCACTGTCTGATCTGTCAATATTTATTCATTTTACTATCATTTGACGCTTTAAAAAAACCTCCCAGAGATAAAACTGGACAGGACGTAGTGACGCTAAACGGTGAGCTAATTTGTGGAACTACCTACAGCAGTTAGCTCGCAGTGAAATTAGCATCCTAGCATAACAAACATGCTAACTGTGAATAAATAAGTTAACATTTCAATCGATTAATAAGTTTGTTTAGGTACAAGTAGGCTATTTACAATTAGCAACTGGCTTGGAATGTGCTCTTGACTAGCCTTTACCAAGAGTTAGCATTAGCACAGACTATGCTTCATGTCTATTTCCAAGGTAAACTACATAGACAGTCAAAATCTTGAGCTCGTAGAGATAAAACTGGACAGGAACTAGTGACGCTAACAGTGAACCAATTTGTAGAACTACCTAAAACAATTAGCTTCCAGTGAAATTAGCATCGTAGCATAACAAACATGCTAACTGTGAATAAATCAGTTAACATTTCAATCAATCAATGAGATTGTTTAGGTACAAGTAGGCTATTTATAATTAGCAACTGGCTTGGAACGTTCTCTTAACTAGCCTTTAGCAAGAGTTAGCATTAGCACAGATTATGCTCATGTCTTTATTTTGAAAGTTAAACTAGATGATAGTCAAAATTCTGAGCTAAACAAGCCAAAAATGTTTTATTTATGACTTGGAAAGAGAAGTGTCAATAGCTGCCATTTATCATAATTATCTGAACAATTAGCTAAACGCCAAAACACTAAAATGCTAAACCTCAATGCTAACAAACCACTAAACGATGTGCGACTTTGCTGCAGGTGTTCAACCATCCTGACCTTCTGTCTCTGTCTAAACCAGAGACATTTTTTTCCGAACGGATTATATTTCCGACAATTCCCATCCGCCCTCCGCTGCCTCCGCGCGCGACGCTGCCTAGCATCTTTATCTGTGTCCGCTGCACTAGCCCGACCGCTCTGACAGGCCGAGAGCCGGTTTCACTCTCCAGGGGCCCAGCTGCTTCTCATACGGGCCCCTGAAGAAGATGGATGAGCCTTGTTACATGTGTCCAGACAAAAACGCAGCGGCAGGGTCGGGCCAGACACACGCGCGCTAGCTAGCTCCCCCCCATAATGGGCTGTGGAGCGAGCGGAGTTATGCGGCGAGTGAAAGATTGTGCGCAAACACGTGGAGGACGAGCGTGTGGCTGTGACGCAGAGATGGAACGACTCTGAGGTTCTTTTTGTACGAGGGGAGGGTTAAATCGTACGACGGGGCTGCGATTTCAATGCCCAGAATTAGCCAAAACGAGCAAATCAAAGACTGAAGTAAAATTATTTATCAACTAAATATTCAGTCTTATTCTGGATAAAACTTGCTAACCCTGTTTAACCCTTTAATGTTCACTCCGAGAAAAAAACGATGTAAAAATTATTTTCTTGTGCTTTTTAAGTTATTGGGTCACTAATGACAAAAATAAATAAAATATAGTTTTAAAAATATATGGTCGAGGTGGTGCTTGATGGTGTGAATGAATGAACACGTCTTTCTAAACTTTATAAAATATCTCTGGTGAAGTTTTCATTTAATTTATGGAGTGTTTAACATGTTCTCCCTGTCCACTGTCTGACCCTAACCCCTGACCTCTGACCCCTGACCCCTGACTGCTAACCCACCCACAATTATAATTTTAGTTTCACAGTTTTCCATCTTGTT
Source organism: Periophthalmus modestus (assembly GCA_019594935.1). Lineage (NCBI taxonomy): Eukaryota > Metazoa > Chordata > Actinopteri > Gobiiformes > Gobiidae > Periophthalmus > Periophthalmus modestus. The sequence continues at coordinate 1,535,224 of JAIEZT010000026.1, forward strand.
TTGTTAGTTCCTCTTTCCCTCTGAGCTGCGTTGTAACACATATATTTCACACATAAATCACATCTGAGTATAAGTCGCCGTCAAACTTTACTGTACGACTTACTACTAGTGACGGGCAAAAGAGGCGGAGCTCCGGAGCGCGTCTCGTTCTTCCTCGGAGCTCGTCTCGCAGCAGCCGCTCACGAGACCAAAGTGTCGAGGTGTCGGCCCCTCCCCCTCCTGCTTCGCTCTGTGTCAGTCGCTTCAGTGAATCGAAGCGTTTCATTGGCTCAGTGAATGTTCTGCTCTGTGATTGGTTCAGAGCTTCAGAGTGTTCAGTGACTTCTGTAGTTTGACAAGAGCTAAACTGCTACAGTATAAAAGATGCACCGATATTTCTGAAAAATGTTGGGTAGTGCAGAGTATTGTGTGACGTTAGTGGTGATTTTGGTGACTTTTGGTGACTTTTGGCGACTTTTGGCGACTTTTGGCGACTTTTGGCGACTTTTGGCGACTTTTGGCCACTTGTTTCATTTTCGATGGCATCTACAAAAGGAAAAAAGCGATCCATGGTTTGGGATCACTCAAAACTTCTATTTCTTCATAAAAACATGTGATATATAAATTGTTGTATTTTTTTAGGTTCAAAATAGAATATATACTATTTATGACTTCAAATAAAATAGAAAATAGAGTTTTGGGTTCCCAACTCATGGGTTGTGCTGGTTTGCAGTGGTTAAATTTGTCCACTAGAGGTCAGTGTTTCTCCGAGGCCTCAGACACGTCGAACCAGTTTAAGACGATGTTGCGACTGAGGCGTCACTGCTTCACGAGGCTCCATTCGCCCGTCCCTCTTACTACTATAACTTACTTCCCTGACCCTAAACAAGCTGGATCGTAACAGAATCGCACCTGCAACCTGTGGATCTGACGGTTTTACCAACGATCTTTATGTCAAAAGTGGGGTTCGAACCGCCGACCTTCATATCAGGGGACGAACACTCTACCAACTGAGCCACTATCGGCCCCTAATTGTTCAATACCGCACCATAAAAGTACACAAATACATTAAACGCGTGGAACAAAAGCGTTTCCCCTGGTGCTGCTCGTGGTTGTATCAGTCGAGCGCAGCCTATGGAGCACAGCAGGACCACCCCGGGAACAAAACCGGAAACAAACCGCCACAGCGCAGCCCCTCTTCCTCTGTCTGTCCCGCTCGCTTCTGTGATAAGGACCCTGGCCCCTGGGAGCCGCTGCCTGGTGCCAGCTCTTTCCTCCCACACAAAAACAGCTCCCAAAATGAACATATATGAGACAATATGGCTCCGGCTCCAGTTTGGCCTTTCAGCTCTGTGCAGATCTAATCTCATCGTGACGGATTTCTTTCCTTTTGACCAGGGAAAGGTAAAAAAGTCAACATGCTTTTCACTACATCTGGACAAAAAAATGGATTTAGTGATGTTTGGTAGCAGGTTTTTGTTCGAAACAACTCCTTCTGAAGTTTCACTCGTCAAACATTAAAACTGATTTGACCAATAGCCATGAGTCGCTGAACATTAGTAATTTTTTTTTTTTTTCTGAAACAAATAAAACCAAATATAAAATAGATCATAAACAACCACAGACTGTTTATATAAATGGACATAGTGATCATGTCGCACTTCCTGTTCCATCGACTCTGGCTCCAGTTCACTTTCTACTGAAAAACGTCGTCACTTTCTCTGTCTCTGCTGCTGTCAGACTTGTTTTGGTCTTAAATGTTCGTGTTAACACTCTACATGATCCTGGGGTTTTTTTTGTTTGGTTTTTTTTTAGTTTATTTATGTTTTGTTTTGTTTTTTTGTGTTTTTTTTTTTGTTTTTTTTTTTTGTTTTTTGCTTATTTTCTTCATTTTTTTTAGTTATTTAGAATTTTCTTTTGTTATTTTTGTTTTTTGTTTTTATTTTTTGTTATTTGAGTTTGTTTGTTTTCATTATTTTGAGTTTTTTTTTTAATTTATTTAATTTATCTTTTTTAGTTTTAGTTTTTTTTTTTTTAATAAACTGTTTCTCTAAATGAATAAATAAATGAATGAAATTATCTTTTTTTTGTTGCGCAGCCCTAGACAATGTGCTTTTGTTATTTATGATAAAGTCACCTTTTTACATCGTGCTTTTCCATTTTCAAGTCTCTCAAATCTCTTTACATCCAGGATTTACATCACAGGGTGAAGTGTGTTGCCCAAGGACACAACGACAGCTTTCATCTGTGAGAGCTGGAATCGCACCACCAACCAACGATGTTTAAGATTCGAACCCACCAATTTGAACATAGTTTCCAGCCGTGAGTCGGCTAAAGATAAACTCAACAAAAACAGTTTGAATTCTGCGGCTAAACCCTGACGCTAGCTCTCGGCGCGATTCTGTGCATTTTTGACTGGCACTACCTGCTTCTCCTCCGCTCTCACTCTTATTTCAGACTGGAGGCCTGCGTTTGCTCAGGTCCCTGCTCCGTGAGGGCCCCTGGGAGCTGCCACTGTAACTAAAACTCACCCACAGAGACGAGGCGTTTGTGGAGCCGTTTTAAAGCGCTGAGGCTCTTCACGGGACGCAGTGTTTAATTAGCCTGTTCAATTAGCTCTTCGTTAGCAGCTATTCAAACAGTGATTAGCTTGATTGTGCGGATCGTGATTTATGGGGCGAGTTGGGAGTTTTTCCATCTGCCCCTGTAGCTCCCCCCGCAGGTCGATGTGATTTACAGACAGACGTGAGAGCAGGTGTCTCGGGTGAAGTGAAAACACAGGAACAATCGATCAAATACAACAAAAATGTGAGTGAAAAGTTATAAAAAATGGTCAAAATGAACGTTCAGTGTCTGTTTAAGAGGTGACAGTGGTGCAGGGGCTCGGACTCGCCCAGTAGCGAGGTGGTAAGAGGTTTAATGGTCAGTAATCTATTCCATCTTGTGGTGCAGCTTTAAAGTATTTTACACTTTAAAGCTGCCGGTTATAATTAGAACAGCCAACCCAGCACCCGCTCGATTTAATTAAAGTTTTTATATACCACATTTAAAACTTCACATAAACGAAACAAAAAATAAACCAACAGTAAACACGATTCATAGACCAGGTGAGCTGAGGGGGAGGGGCCAGGTGAGAGAAGAGGGGAGGGGCCAGGTGAGAGAAGAGGGGAGGGACCAGGTGAGGGAAGAGGGGAGGGGCCAGGTGAGGGAAAGAGGGGAGGGGCCAGGTTGAGGAAAGAGGGGAGGGACCAGGTGAGGGAAGAGGGGAGGGACCAGGTGAGGGTGGGAAGGTTTCAGGGCGGGAGAAGCTTCTACTAATAACAAAAAAATCCCTGATGAAAACTTTAAGATAGAACTGATGTTAATTAAACTGATGAATCATCTGATACTTCACCAACATTTAAAATATAACATTTGCAAACAGTTTCACATGAAAAGACGAATCCTGAAACTTATTTCCTTATCTTTAGATTCGACTGAAATTGAATCGTGAGCAGCTTTACTGATTTAACACCCTGGATCTTTCAGTTTGAACTAAAATAAGTTGTAATTGTATTGTTCTATTCAGTGTATTTTTCTATACATTTTAACGTTTTTTTGAAGGTCAACATGACGCTGCTAATGCTTTGTTAAAAGGGACTTGAACTTGAACCTAAAGCTGTTATCTACGAGCTAAGTTCAAGGCAGATAACAAAAACCTACAAAAATGACCATGTTTGCTGCAGCTTTTACCTTATAGCTCAGAATCCACGTGGAAAATTCAAATCCAACCCTCCAGACGACGTGGTGGTGGTGGTGGTGGTGGTGCTGGTCGCGTGGCTGGAGGCACCTGTGTTCATCCATAACTCTACCACCACGAGCCACAGCCGTCACTCCACATAAACAGGCTTCTCCCAGAGGGCAAAGGTCAAGTATCCAAAAGCCTGCTCTCGACCCCAGATTCTACAAACTGGAAACTCTTTCGCTTTATTTCCCCGTCGCCTCACTATCGTTCTGAGTACCTCGGTCCAGGTCGGGTCTTTATCAGCCGCCGGCCCTGCTTCTTTGGAATTCCAGCTGTTTCATTCCCATTTTCCTGCCTGTTCGTGTAATCGCAGGGAAACACTCAGGACCTGCAGATAAGACGTGTTTATCACAATTACACCAGGACGGCTCTTCAGAACCGAACAGAGAGGAGAGGTTTGAACATTTAAGTCTCAGACTGTGTTTCTGTTTATATAAATGGACTAACAAGCTAAAGAGCTAACGAGCTAACGAGCTATCGAGCTAGCCGCCGCGTTCCAAATAGAAAGTGAGCATGAGCGTTCTTCCACCGCCATCGACTCTCTGTACCTGCTGCTGTCAGACTCATTTTAGTCTTAAATGTTTGTATTAACCCTCTACATGATCCTGGGGTTCATTGTTTTTTTGTCTGTTTGTTTGTTTTTTTAGTTGTTTTTTGTTTTGTTTTTTAATTATTTTGTACGTTTGTTTTTTAAAAATTTTGAGTTACTTTAATTTTTTTTTATTTTTGAGTTTTTTTTTTTTTGTTGCTGTTATTTTGAGGGGTATTTTGGGGGGGGTGGGGGGGTGGGTTTGAGTTTATTTTTTGTCTTTTGAAAAACTGTGTCCCTGCTCTTTTTGTTTGTTTGTTTGTTTGTTGTTGTTTTCTGTTGGTTTCTTTTTTAGTTTTTTTTTTTAGTTTTTGTTTATAATCATTTATTTATTTTTTTATAATTAATTAATTAATTATTAATTAAATAATTTATTTTTTTAGTTCATTTTTTTAATTTTGAGGTTTTTTAATGTTCTTTTTTTTTAGTTATTTTGAGGTTTGTTTTTTTTAGTTTATTTTGTTGTTGTTTTGATAAACTCTCTCTGTCCCTGCTGCTGTCAGACTCATGTTGGTCTTAAATGTTCGTATTAACCCTCTACATGATCCTGGGGTTTTTATTTCACTATTGTCTCTGTAAATATGAACATTAATAACAGACAAATCCGCTGCCATTGGGCCGATCAGACATGTCCCACTGGAAGAAGGCCCCAGGGACGTCTATGTCTCTGGACTGACCTGGGAACACCTTGGGGTCCCACCAGAGGAGCTGGAGGACGTGTCTGGGGTGAGGGAAGTCTTGGAGCCCTACTTAGACTAATGCCCCCGCGACCCGGCCCCGGATAAGAGGAAGAACATGGATGGATAGAAATGAGCTGCTTTCTTAGCGTTAGCAACAGGTTTGATTGACAGTGTTGCTAAGTGTCCACTTCCTGCTAAACCAGTGATGTGGGCGGGAAGGGGCGTTACCTTCAACATCCTCGCTCCTGATTGGCTCTTTGGTTGCTATGATACTCCAATATGGAACTTGCTCCAGATTCCCCTCCAGCCTCGTTGAGCTTCGTTTGGGGCTGAAGCTGTGGTGACGTCACACTCTCTCACTCACAGTCTCTGGTTTTCGGGCAGCGTTTGGCCTTTGTCCCGTGCCCTTTCACAGTCGCTCGTAGCTGCTGTCAGATTTATGGAGCTTTATGCATGAGCCGTTTCGTTTGCAGACATGAAGTAAGCGCCAGCCTCTCATATTTAATCTCATCAGACGCTCTCACTGATTACAAATGATAGCACTTTCCTGTGAATTTGTCAAATCTGTCAGGGGAAAAACATGATTTTTTTCCTCCAGATCGCTCCGTCTGCTGCACTTTCAGGGAGGCAGTGAGCCAGACCAGCCCCGCCGAGGGTGACCGGCTCTTTTCAGTGTCCCCGCACATTTAAGCTCCTGTCGCTCGTCCCACGTTTTTACAGAATGTCCCACTTTTTCCTTCATGCCACATAAATTATAAAAAAGTGAGACAGATTTAGATTCTTCCAAAGAAATTAAAGCTTTTTGGGTGGTGAGTGTGCTAGCATTTAAGGTTGTAATGTTAGCACCTGTTGCTAGTCCAGCAACCTCACTGTTAGCGTCTCTACTTCCTGTTAGCGTCACTACTTCCTGTCCAGTTTTTATCTATGAAGTTTTTGCCGAGTGACACTACAGATGAATAAATATTTAAAGATGAGGCAGTAAACAAGAAGCTGCAGGTGGGTCAGGGGTCAAAGGTCAGAGGTCAGGGGGTTAGGGTCAGACAGTGAACAGAAAAGACATGTTTGTGTCTCAATGCTAATGCTAATGCAAGTTTTGAGGCCTAATAAATATTAAAATAACACCACAAACTGAAGTATTCTACATATAAAAAATAATAATAATAATCATGTAGTGTTTTATTTTAATTAATTTGAACTTTAATAGGTTGTTTATTTTATGTTTTATGATTTTTACCTCAATTACAGTATTATTATAGCACAAAAAGGAATTAAATAAAAATTGCTTGTTATGGAGATTACACTGGATGTTTCTGTCTCTTTTTAGGTATTTTTTTTAGCTTAAGTTTTTTAAGTTTTAATTATAATAAATACACACTACCAGTCAAAAGTTGGGACACGCTCTCATTCAGTGCTTTTTTAACATTTATTTTTACTACTTTCGTCATTTTATAAACACACAAAAAAATAAAATATATGAAGTAAGACATGGAATTACTTGTATGTATTTTTATATTTTAAATTTGCTTTGTCAAGAAATATTTAGTAGAGTTTATTTCATTTTTAAAATGTTTTAAGTCAACGCCATAGATGTTACTTCATATATGTATTTTTATTTTCCAAATGTTTTTATTAGGAGCACTCTGACAGAAAGACAAACTACAGTGAAATATGCCGTTTAGTCGTCCCTGTTTTTTTTATTTTTTTTAATGCACAAACACAGTGCTGTAGAATTGCATAAAGATATAGAAATATTCCCTTTTACTTCATATATTTGATGTTTTCTGTGTGTATAAATGTAGAACGTAGTAAAAATAGAGAAAAACACTGTCCAAACTTCTGACTGGTCGTGAACTAAAATAACTGCAAAATATGAATCCTACAATTTGAAGTGGTCACCCAAGGCCAGGCCCAGCGCAGGACGAGGCAGGACGAGGCGGGATGAGCCGGGACGAGGCAGGTGGAGGCGGGACAAGACAAGACGAGGCGGGACGAGCCGGGACGAGGTGGGACGAGGTGGGACGAGGCAAGATGAGGCAGGACGAGGCGGGACGACGCAGAGCAAGACAGAGTGAGGCCGGGACGAGGCGGGGACGAAGTGAGACAAAGTGAGACGAGGTGGGACAAGGCGGGATGAGGCGAGACGAGTCAGGACGAGGCAGGACGACGCAGAGCAAGACAGAGTGAGGCCGGGACGAGGCGGGACGAAGTGAGACAAAGTGAGACGAGGTGGGACAAGGCGGGATGAGGCGAGACGAGTCAGGACGAGGCAGGACGACGCAGAGCAAGACAGAGTGAGGCCGGGACGAGGCGGGACGAAGTGAGACGAAGTGAGACGAGGTGGGACAAGGCGGGATGAGGCGAGACGAGGCAGGACGACGTAGAGCGAGACAGAGCGAGCTGGGACGAGGCGGGACGTGGCGGGACGAGCCGGGATGAGCTGGGACGAGGCAGGACGAGCCGGGATGAGCTGGGACGAGGCGGGACGAGACATGACGAGGCAGGACGGGGCGGGACGAGGCGGGACGTGGCGGGACAAGGCAAGATGAGGCAGGACGAGGCAGGACGATGCAGAGCGAGACAGAATGAGCCGGGATGAGCCGGAACATGGCGGGACGAGGCGGGACGAGGCAGGGCGAGGCACAGCGAGACAGAGCGAGCCGGAGGAGCCGGGACGAGGCAGGACAAGGTGGGACGAGGCAGGACGAGGCAGAGTGAGGCAGCACAAGGCAGGACATGGCAGGGGTAGAAACAGGAGCTATGGTTTCTCAGAGCTGTGTGCTGCTTTGTAAAAACCCCTGATCCAACCAAACAAGCTCCGGTGTCTTTAAATGTTGTGGCCTGCCCTAATCCGCTCACCTCCGAGCTTCCACTCCGAGCCTCAAAAGAGCGCTTGTACTGGGGCCGCTGTCTGAGCCGGCCCCCTCTCCCCCCGGTGCATGGAAATTCTGGCAGGACTGGCAGCGCTTCAGGAAAACATTACCTGTGGCAGTGTTAGTGGTGAGAAGCGGCGTGCCAACCCTCAGCCCACTGGGAGTACAACAGCCCTGACAGACTCACCCTCCTCGTAGGCCACACTAGACGACGCGCTCGGCCAGCTCGACGTGCCCAAATTGCCCGTGGCGGTTCGGGCTGGAAATAGAAGTAGAGTTGGGCGGCCTTGTGAAACGTCTGACAGGTCTAAAAGAGCGGGACTCCAGCCCGATGTGGGATACGAACCAGCGAAGTGACAGCAGCAGCGAGCGTGTCAGTCAAACGGCCATGACACCAGCCGCATTACAGCAGCTTCAGCCCGAGACGAGCGGATTTCATGTGGGCAGGAGTCATTCGAGCGCCGTGTCCGGAGCGTGAGGTGTCGGTCTGAGCCGTCACTGTTTTGGATAACGCTGAGGTAAGACTTACAATGCTAATAACTGTGCAAACTTTGCCTCGGATCCAGAATACACACTCGCACTACTTTACGATGGAAGTGATTGACAGGTGATACAGCCAATCAGGACACATGCAGAGTCTGTCCGAGTCAAAACAAATACAGGACTTAAAGTGTAGACTGTTTATATATAAATGGACAGAGCTAACCTGCTAGCCGCCGCGTTACAAACAGGAAGTGAGCATGGACGTACTTCTGGCTACAATTCTCTGCACCTGCTGCTTTATTTTTTACATTATTCTCTCTTTCTTGTCTGTAAAACCCCTCACCACACACTTTTTATACACTTTTCTCACACATTAACATTTTCTCACATTTCTCTCTTGTTTAAACACAAAGTTCAAACCTTCGTCGGTGCCTTTGTCGGTGCAGAACGTTTCATCGACATTGTGGGTTTTGTCGGGGAGAAAACTTGCAAACATACAGCACTTCAGAGTCACACTGATCCAACATTTATGTAAATTTGTCTGACACATTCTGTACTGTACAGGAGACACGGAGGAGACTGATGGACAATGGTCTACAGTCCCTCAGCCAATCAGGACACAGAACACAATGGTCTACAGTCCCTCTCAGCCAATCAGGACGCAGAACACAATGGTCTACAGTCCCTCAGCCAATCAGGACGCAGAACACAATGGTCTACAGTCCTCTCAGCCAATCAGGACGCAGAACACAATGGTCTACAGTCCCTCAGCCAATCAGGACGCAGAACACAATGGTCTACAGTCCCTCAGCCAATCAGGACGCAGAACACAATGGTCTACAGTCCCTCAGCCAATCAGGACGCAGAACACAATGGTCTACAGTCCCTCAGCCAATCAGGACGCAGAACACAATGGTCTACAGTCCCTCAGCCAATCAGGACGCAGAACACAATGGTCTACAGTCCCTCAGCCAATCAGGAAAATAAACCCAACTCAACATAAAAAACTCAAAACAAAAAAAACCCCTCAAACTAACAAAAAAACAAACAAACAAAAAAAACCCCAAAAAGCAACAACCTCAAAATAAAAAATAAAAAAAATTAAAAAAAATAACGAGATAAAAAACACAAAAAAAAAAAAAAAAAAATCTCAAAATAACGAAAAAAAAAAAAAAAAAAACCCACAAAAAATAATCAATAAAATAAACAAAATAAACCTCAAAATAACAAATAAAATAAAAATAACAATAAAAAAATTCAAAATAAAAAAACAAAACCAGAACACAATGGTCTACAGTCCAGAAAACATGAAACGGGCAGAGACAGATTTTTGCTAATTTATCTGAAAACATATGAATATTCTTTCACTTATGATGCCTTATTTTTGGAGAAACAGATAAAACACTGGAGACTGAAAAACATCCATCAATGAACGAAACACCATGAAAGAAAGTTAAGTTTGTTCAAAACGATGGGCGACCAATGAGCTCCTTCCTTCCACATGTGTAGCTGAAACAAACAAACTAAACTAACGATGTGTGACTACAAACTCAAACTCACATTTTAGTTCGTCTGACTGATCCAAAACTCTTATCTCAAACGATTATATAACAGAGAAATGCCTAAAGAGGTGAGAAGCCGCTGACCTGCAGAGCGCCTCTTGATTAGGGCTGGGACGTGTTTGGGGAGTGTCCAGTTTTAATCAGAGCCGACCACCTGACCCCTGGGACCCGCCCGCCGCTGTCTGACCTCCGTCCATCCTGTCGGCGTATAGACTCGTGACACGGGGAAATACTTTGATGCAATAGATATATTTGTGTTCACCCGACATAAAGCAGCAGCGAGAATATTTCAAAAGCTAAAAATAATCATGGAAAGAAGAGTCTGTGTCGCAGTATTTCTGTTCTACTGTTTCCTCATCACAAACAGACCTGGAGTCGGCCTGAGTTTGACGATTATCATGTTCGAAAAACTAATTCAAACTTTAACAGAGAATATTCTGGACGAGCAGGGCCGTAACTGAACTTTGGAGGCTCGGGGCAATAAGCGTCACATGGGCCCCCTTGTAATACAAACTAATAGGAAGAGGGTCCGATTCTGGGCCCCCTAAACCCCGGGCAACAGTGAATCTAGTAAAATAAGAACTAATATGAGGCAAAGATGTGTCTGTTTGAGGAATAAGACTTTGGAACGATCTTTATGATGAATTTAAGTTCATTAAAAGTTCGTCTAAATTCAAAAAAACTTTAAAATATAAGTTAAGTCACACATATACATTACTGTAGGTTTATAAGAGTCATCTGTGTTTAAGATATTGATTAATGTAAATGGATTTGATCGTCTTTTTTCATTGTAATTAACGAAGAAAATGTTTTGTTTTGTCTTTTTCAAAAAATGTGAACAACCAAAATAAAACTCATCCATTCCCTTGTGGATAAGTCATTTTTTCTGCACATTTTGGTGATATAACGGTGATTATCTTTGACACGATTATATAAATGTCCCATGAACGATTACACTGGTCAACACCAAATTTATTGTTTAAGTTTTTTAGCTGATTTCGGATCATTTTGATGCTGAATCCAAAAATCACACTGGTTTTGCTCAATCAGGTCGACTTTTTGAACTAAGCTACATTATTGTTTTTTGACTTTTTATTTCTTTCTATAAAATTCTTTTATATTTTTCGCATTTAGGTGGTATTCGAGAAGTCAGTAGTAGTGGGGAAAGTCCGGACTCTGCTCAGTATTACACAAAGACGGACCGGCCGGTGCTGGAGGAACTGGCGTCTTGCAGAGTGAAGAACTTCATCAACAATCCTCTGGTAGAGAGACAAGATTAAACATTTCACCAAAGCTCTACACGAGGAGGGTGCTGTGCTTTTCCAGGATTAACCATAAAGAAACTGAAAGCTGGCGTCCTAAAATACCGTCAGCTCATCAGAGTTCATCATCCTGAGTTTGAAAACGGAAACATGGAAGGCTTTTGTTCTGGTCGTGAAGAACTTTCTTGGCAACGTCTTGGCAGAACTTGTCACCGATCTGCTGACGGCTTTTAGAAACCTTGGTGCAACATGAGCATCAAATACACGACTTATTCTCTGGGAATCGAGGATCATGAGTGAAGAGCAGGGGGAGAGTCCAGGTTTCAGGGACGCTGGGTGATACTGTTGGACTGAACAGAGACGTCCTGCTCCTGACCGTTCGACGGGTTCGAAGAAATAGACGTTCATGCCCTGAATTTTGCACAATGACGACGTAATGTTCAGTTTACACACACTTACCTTTATCAATGTCTATTATATAACATTAAATTAATACATTCTGTTAGAAAATGATTTTTTTTCTCCTAAAACCTTTTCCTGGATGAGAAATATTAACAAAAATCAACTGATAATGTCACAAAAATGTAATTAATTTACTCAGACGATCGGATTTTTCAAAGTCAATTTGCATAAAAACCTGACCTGACTGAGAAAAAAGGATGTGATTTTCAGATTCAGAGGTGCAAAATGGTCCAGATGAAAAAATATAGACAACTTACAAAAAAATGTGTTTTGTCACTCGTGTTACTGTCGACCTTTTTTATCACGACAAACGATTTTATTGTTTATTGTCCCGTCTTTACCCTGGAGTTGTGTTTTTTGTTTCATTCACATGTTTAACACAAAAAACTGCAGATTTTGACTGAGTTCTTCTCTCAAACTGAAAACACTCTGTTCCACCTGGTGATGTCATCATGTGGTGCTACAGGAAGTGCTCCGCTGTGTTTTTAAACTTCACTAGAATCATGTGGATCACTTAGGAGTTACAGCTACTGTTTGAGCCTCATTTAAACTGCTCACTCCTCGGTGGAACAATATTCGACACTTTTATTGACAATCTGAACTAAAACAAAAACATTCAAACATAAAAGCCGCAGTTTAAGGCGACGTCAGAGAATTGAAGAGTAAAAACCGTCCACTTGATGACATCACAAGGTGGAACAGAGCATTTGAAGAGCAGATTTGGAGATGTAGACGGCGTAATACTGCAGGACTAATCCAACATGTGTGAAAGAAACAAGACACAACTCCAGGTCTGTTTTTGAGGAGGAAACGCCACAAAAACCCGGTGAAACGTCAGAACATTTTGCACATTATAGAAGCTTTAATTTCATTTCCACACGTTTTAATTCCTCATAGTTATATTTACTTCTGACGTCATCTCTAAAATAAAGCCTCGCACTTACGTCTGATCCCACGGGATGCGGCTCGTCTTCATGGAAAATCCACTTCTGCCTCTGAAAGAAGAAGAAGAAGAAGAAAAGCTAATGGAAAACGACAGTGTAGATCAGCTTTGAGAGAAACTGATCCTTTAAAACCCACAACAGTTTGAGCAGATCTGTTCTAAATGTTTTTGAAAGTTTGGTTCGTGTGGTTTTTTTACTAGAACTTACTGCACTTTTCAATCTCCCCAAACTAGAGACAGACCAACATATCAGCTGGTCGATATATCACCTTTTAAGCGAATGGGAGATCGGCCTTAAATCTGCAGCAGAGGCCGATGTTTAGTTTTGGTCGAGCTGCTGCATAAAAATCCGCACAAAGCTTCATCTTAACACTTAATACAAACGTGATCACACAGCTCTTATAGTTTTCTGAGTGAAAAGCTTTGGTGATGATAATAATCAATGTCGATCCAACATTTCGGCCGCAAAATATCAGCAGATCTTTTTGTCCATCGGTTTCTCTGGTGTTTAAACAATCAGCAACGACCATGAAAAAAACATCGATCTGTGCGTCAAACCAGAGCAGATAAAATGTCCAAGGATCTGCCCCATGATGCAACGAGTTTAACAGAAACAGCTTCATGATGATGAGGATGATGATTTGTTTATTTCAGTTTATTTCAGGGTCGGCGACCTTTGACCCCCAAAGAGCCATTTGGGAACACTGGGAGCTGTAAATACTTTTTGACATTTAAAATAAAGATAACACTGTATATACTGTTTTTTTTACCTTTACACTTTGTATAAACATCTACAGTTTCCTGCGTCTGAAATCCATGAAGTTCTACAGAGACGTCGGCTCACGTGGCTCCGGAGCCGCAGGTTGTCGACTCCTGAACTAGGATCATTTTTTATTTTTTTTACAAGAAAAGAAAAAAACACATGAATTCACTTTGAATGTGTCACATACACAAAATGTCATGAGACTAAATGTCTTTGCTCAAAAGGGACGAGGGGCGACAGTGGCTCAGTGGTTGAGCGTTGGTCCCAACCCGAAGGTCAGAGGATCGAGTCCAGCTCGGACCAAGTTCTGTCGTTGTGTCCTTAGGCAAGACACTTCACACTGCCTAGTATGAAAGTGGTGTGTGTGTGAATGATCGGTGGTGGTCGGAGGGGCCGATGGCGCAGACTGGCAGCCTCGCTTCCGTCAGTCTGCCCCAGGGCAGCTGTGGCTACAACAGTATCTCACCATCACCAAGTGTGAAGTGAATAATGACGATAGTGCAGAACTTTGAGAGGCTCCGACACGACTGTACAGAGAAGTGTAAGTGTATTATGTAAAACTGGTTTCTGCTTCCTGCACATGTGTAATAACGACATATAATGACATAAAAACTTATAATACATCGTTATGAAATAATCATATAACCATGAGAAACAATAGCTCAAGATCATGATAAACAGATTCAGGAAAGGTTCATTTCTGTGAATGTGACTTTTTTCATCTCTCCTCACATGAGACACTAAGATCTATTAGTGTCTGATTTTCGATACTTCTCAGACGTTCTGCTGTGGGCCGAGGACAGTGGCTCTTCTTGGATGTTGGGGCCTGTGTTTCATCTCTGACAAAGACAATGGTGCAGATGGAGCAGAGGGGGGCGGGCGTCAGGTGGGGGTCCGGTGGGGGCGGGCGTCGGGTGCGGTGCGGGTCCGGTGGGGCGGGCGTCGGGTGGGGGCCGGGTGTGGGTCCGGTGGGCGTCGGGAGCACACAGGGAGTGTGTGGGAGGGACAGGCTGAGGTGAGCTAGTGCAGCCCACAGCTCCTTCCTCTGGACCACGGCCTGTTTTCCAAAGGAAGTGTCCCGAGTCTAATCAGTGGGACCCACACGAGGGGGGCCATTGTCTGTTTTATCATCTGTGTTTGATGGACTTTTCTCTGCAGGGACGAGGACCCACCGCGAAACCAAGAGGACGAGAAGTGATACGGAACTTTACATAATGTATTTAAACGTCCTGTAAATCTGCAGGTTTGTGTTTTAAACGTGAGAATGAGACAAAGCTCCAGGTCTGATCGTGACGAGGACGCTACAACAATTACAGCGGCTAATTTTACAGTCGACTTCCATATTTGGAAAAACTCAAAATAACAAAAATAAATAAACACAAAAGAACAAAAAAGTAAAACAAAAAAACTGAAAAGATTAAAAAAGTAAAAAAACAACAACCTCAAAATAACAAAAAAAAAAAAAAAAATAAAAATCTAAATAACTCAAAAATAAAAAAAATAAACTCTAACAAAAAAAAAATAAATAAATACATGAACTCAAAAGAACAAAAAAGTAAACAAATAAACTAAAAATAACAAAAAAATTAATAAAAAAAAACCCCTCAAAAGATTTAAAAAAAAAAAAAAAAAAAAAAAAAAAAAAAAAAAAAAAAAAAAAAAAAAAAAAAAAAAACTACCTCAAAATAACAAAAAAAGAAAAAACAAACAAATTCAAAATAACAAAAAAAACAAACTCCAAATAACTCAAAAAAATAAAGCCCAGGATCATGTAGAGGGCTAATATGAACATTTAAGACCAAAATGACGAGTCTGAAGCAGCAGGTCCAGAGAGGGGGGGACGTGTTTTAAGTAAATTAGAGCCAGAGTGGAACACGGCAGAGCAGGTTCTGTCCATTTATATAAACCGCCGGGGCCCGTGGTGTTACTATCATCCACTAAACCCCTGTGCTGTGGTGCTGACGTGGTTCTTTGCTCCTGCATCAGATGCTTCTTCCTTCCAAACTGCTTCTATTTCGAGCAGAGACGCCTCTTCCTCTTTTGTTCAGGCTGATTAGGTCCTGATGGGAGGGGGCCACCTTCAGGGACGTCCGACGACCACACGCTTCCTCTGCAGCGGTCAACACTCAGGTGCAAATGATCAGATAAAACTCAGGGCAGGAAACATACTCACAGATTATGATCCTGAAGCGAAGAAATGTGTTTGTGGAGGTTCAAGATCGGCACAAACACCTCGAAAAGGTCTGATATTACACAGATCTGACTCCTGTGAGGTTTGAGTCATGTTCTAGCGCTGTTATCGCATCAACAACAGACCTGGACTTGGGTTTTGTTTCATTCTCACATGTTTGAATAACATCTCCAAAGCTCAAAACGCTCTGTTCCACCTTGTGATGTCATGAAGTGGTAGTTTTCATGTTAACAGCTCCTTTTAGCTTTAGTTCAGTGGAGATAAGTGGCAATTCAAGAGTGAAAATGATCCAAATGATGCTAGAAATGAAGTTGTGTGGAGTTTAAAAACACAGCGGAGCACTTCCTGTATCACCACATGATGACATCACAAGGTGGAACAGAGTGTTTTCAGTTTGAGAGAAGAACTCAGACTAAATCTGCAGAGACAAAACACAACTCCAGGTCTGTTTGTGACGAGGAAACAACAGTAATACGGGCTCTTTATGTGTGGCTTGTCCACATGGAGGCGCTATATCTCAGCCTGGAATGTTCCACAGTGGCATTAAATGAAAGTCATAATTTTCGCCGAATATTCTCAAAAAAAAATGGCTTTGTGCACAATGATAAACAGTTTAGATTCAATCAGGGGGACAGTTAACTTTATCGTTATAAAATCAACAAACAGAGCTGCAGGGGTCAGAGGTCAGAGGTCAGACAGTGGACAGAGAGCGTCGACTTTGAGCCAAACAGAAATAAAAAGCTGAAATTCAGAAGAAAAGTTCATAAATTTGACTCGTTTTGTTTCTCTTGAACAAAATATGTGTCGTTTTGAATCAAAGTCACGACATTTACACTTAAATGAACAACAACTGTGTGAAATACTTTTACTTTTTACTCTTAAAGTTCATTTAAAAACATTAATACTTTTACTTATGTTGATTTTTTCATGTGATACTTTTACTTGAGTAACTTTTTACCTCTGTATTTGTACTTTTACTTAAGGAATAACACTGAGTACTTCATCTTCCACTGGTTTTAATCAAATCTGTCACTAATTATTAACACATTGTAAACTCTATATTTATTTAGTCCATGAATCGTCCTGAAGATCAGATTTTATTTGTGTTTTTCTCTGTGGTTCAAATCTCCACAAAAATGTTCTAAAAGTTTTAATTGTTTCAGTTTCTTCAAATTTAACACGTCTGGAGTTTATAATGTGGCGTCTGAGCAGGAGCACAACTTTTAAACATAAATATAATCATTGTTTTTGATTTATTTATGCATTTATTCATCTTCCACCTCTTCTCTTCCCTCTCTGTCTCTCTATTATTCTGTTTTTAGACAAAGACAATCATGAGATCTTGAATTAAGAGTTATTCTCCTCCCCCTCCTCTCTCCTCCTCTCCTTAATGCTTCTCTGTCTCCTCCTCCCTCCCTCCCTCCCTCTCTCTTCCATTCCTCTTCTGTTGTCTTCTGTTCTTCACCTCTTCCTCCTCTCCCTGTCTCTCTTCCTTTCCCTAATCCTCCTCTGTCTCCTCTCTTCCCTCCATATCGTTCCTACTCTCCTTCTCTCCTTTTCCTCTCACTCCCTCTTTCTCGTTTCTCTGTTGTTCACTTTTTAGACTCGGACAATCATGAGATCTTGTATTAAGGACGCATTATCAGAACACAGAACACTGCAGTGAAACGTGATATAGTGAGGGACGACTGTACACTGCTGACGTCACGACTGTTACCATCTGCAAATTAAATTATAATCTTGTTTTGAGTGAGTATCATAGCAACCAAAGAGCCAATCAGGAGCAAGGCCATTGAAGGTAACGCCCCTTCCCTTAGCAACTCCGTCGATCAAACTGGTGACTTGGATTTTGATTCTTTGACTTGTTTCGAGGTGTAAACTGTAAGATAATGAGCTTAAACGGTCATATTATTTAGAAATCGGTGCCAACTCGATTAAAAAACATCAAATCTCTTGAGTCGTGCAGATTCATCCTCTGACTTCAGCTCTGAAGCGTCTCTTTTTGCCGTGCTCAGACTCAGAGCTCATGTGAAGCCTTTTGTTCCTCTCTGGAGCTGAGCCGGGACAGAATGGAGCGGTGACCTCAGAGCGTTTCAAAGGGACGTCTAATCCGACATTCTCCTCTCTATTACCAAGTGTCAGGGGGATCAGCGACCGCCGCTCACCTGTCGTCTGTGGTGTCGGACACGGCCAAGTCTGAGCCACACAGTCAGGGGACGGGACCTGACCTACAGCACAGACAATATTAAAGTGCAAGATAGTTAATCGATGTAAGATACGACGCTGCAGAAACACGACTTTTCTCGATGCTTTTATGTTTCTCACCGAACGTTGTACAGTCACTGACGCTTTTAAATCTTCCGTAGCTCCTTTAATTCTTAAGTTAAACTCGCCAAATTTTAGCCGTAGATAAACTGAACCCATCCGAGATTTTTGGCGATATAAACGGTTATAATTGTTCACTTACACTTGAACTTATCACGACTTAAACTAGAGGAAGTAAAAATGTGGGTTTGGTCGTGGGCTGGACCATGTGGAGGGAGAACAGGGTTAACTTCTTTTTTAGTTGTTTCAATGTCTTTGTGTATTTTAGTTCAATGTTTAAGTGTTTATAGTTTATTTTTAAATCCTTTGGGGTAAAAGGGGCTTAGGACTTCAGAGGAGGCAAAAAGCTCTTTAGCTTTTAGATTAGAAGAGTTACACCAACAGCACCTGTGAAGTAGATGGTTTTTACCTGGGGGAGGTGCTTCTTTAGGAGGATTTAAGTCGGTGTTTCAGGAGAATCAGTGAAGACGAGAACACGAGGGTTTCGTAGTTTCTGCTTAGATTCTTCTTAGTTTGTCTTAGTTCCATCATAGTTACTCCTTAGTTTCTCCTCAATTTCTCCTTAGTTTTTCCTCAGTTTCTTCTTAATTTCTCCTTAGTTCCTTCACAGTTACTCCTTAGTTTCTCCTCAGTTTCTCCTTAGTTTTTCCTCAGTTTCTCGTTAGTTTTTCCTCAGTTTCTCGTTAGTTTTTCCTCAGTTTCTTGTTAGTTTTTCCTCAGTTTCTCCTCAGTTTCTCCTCAGTTTCTCCTTAGTCTCTCCTCAGTTTCTCCTTAGTCTCTCCTCAGTTTCTTCTTAGTTCCTTCATAGTTTCTCCTCAGTTTCTTCTGAGTTTCTCCTTAGTTCCTTCTTAATTTCTGCTTAGCTCATTCTTAGTTCCTCCTTAGTTTCTTCTTAATTTCTCCTAATTTCCTTCTTAGTCTTTCCTCAGTTTCTCCTTAGTTCCATCATAGTTTCTCCTTAGTTTCTTCTAAGTTTCTTCTGAGTTTCTTCTGAGTTTCTCCTTAGTTCCTTCTTAGTTCCTTCTTAGTTTCTCCTTACTTCCTTGTTAGTTCCTTCTGAGTTTCTCCTTAGTTCCTTCTGAGTTTCTCCTTAGTTCCTTCTGAGTTTCTCCTTAGTTCCTTCTGAGTTTCTCCTTAGTTTCTTCTTAGTTTCTCTTCATTTCCTTCTTAGTTTTTCCTCAGATTCTCCTTAGTTTCTTCTTGATTTCTCCTTAGTTCCTTTTTACTTTCTTCTTAGTTTCTCGTTAGTTTCTTGACCTGCCTCCTGAGTCTGCGTCCTGCTTTGACCACATCATGCAGCTTCCCACTCATTCAGACACTGGGGGAGGGGGAGGTTAAGTGTCTTGCCCAAGGACACGACAACACTCATCTGTAGGAGCTGGAATCGCGCCGGCCAAGAGCAGGATTCGAACGGCCAACCTGCAGATACGTGGACAAACACTGTAGTTTACGAGCACACGGCATAAAAAGCAAATATTTAACAGTCTAAAAAGAGATTTTTCAAATGATCAAACCCAAGAAATATGTAAATCGAGGTTGAAATTCGAATATTGTGACAACTCTGGACCAAATGAGTGACTGAAGTGCAGTTGTCCCAGGGTCAAGAGGCTGTCGTCCCTCCTCACAGAGTCACGTCTTTGTCCCTCGCAGCAGCTGTGCTCGTCGTTCCCTCTCGTGCTCTCCTGTGGGTCGCAGTGTGAAGACAGGAAACCCGGGATCCACCTCTGGCTCATTAAGGCCGTTAAGGAGCGGCGAGCAGACAGGAAGTGGCGAGTGAATAGAGGAAGAAGCCTGAGGACACTGCCACTCTCTCTCCCTCCGTCCTCAAATCACTGTTATCTTTTCCACACAGCACTTCCTATGGCCCTGCGAATATTCCAGCTCGCCCTGCTCCCAGCTCTGTCGGCTCACGTCTCGCCCCCCTCTGACCTGCGAGAGGCGATAACGCTCGTTTCGCCGTTCTGTGGTAGAGCGGAGCCTTATCTCGTGCCCGCTCCCTTTGTTTGGACATCTCTGCGGCCTCTCTCACCTTTCCACTGCCCCGTGAGTTTGATCGATGCCATCTTTTTGGCACAAAGCGCACAGTGATGGGCCGGAAAGCGCCGGATGAAGCCAGAGCGGGACGCCGAGAGTCGGACTGGCGCAGTGTCTGGGACTCGGGGTCAGTGCTGTGATGAGAGCCCGACGTGGAAACAGTAACTCACAGAAAAAGTGGAGAAGTGTAGATGTTTCCACGGTAGCTCCAGCGATTCTCTTTATTCTGATTTCAAATACAGTTCAGGAGCGAGTCTGTTAAAAGATAAGACCCCCTCAGCCCACAACAGGGAGCGGGCCTTAGCAACACTGTCAATCAAACCTGTTGCTAACGCTAACAGGAGCGACGTCGGGGAAAGAAGGACCTGATGTGTCTGTTATTAATGTTCATATGTTGATTTACAGACACAGACGTGAAATAAAAACCCCAGGATCATGTAGAGGGTTAATACGAACATTTAAGACCAACATGAGTCTGAAGCAGCAGGTACAGAGAGAGACAGACACAGTTTATCAAAAAAGCAAAAAAAAAAAAAAAAAAATCACCAAAAAAAAACAAACAACAGAGACAAAACTGGGACTAAACCCGGACTACACCGGGACTAAACCAGGATTAAAGCAGGATTAAAGCAGGACTAAACCAGGACTAAACCAGGACTAAAACCAGGGCTAAACCAGGACTAAACGAGGACTAAACCAGGGCTAAACCAGGACTAAACCAGGGCTAAACCAGGACTAAACCAGGGCTAAACCAGGACTAAACCAGGGCTAAACCAGGACTAAACCCGGAGTAAACCAGGGCTAAACCGGGACTAAACCAGGGCTAAACCGGGGCTAAACCGGGGCTAAACCGGGTTTAGTCCAGATTACTCAAACATGCATGAATGACATATAGAACATGTTTTTAATGTGGGAACAAAGCTGAAACATGGTACAAAATTCCTCCACAAAGTAAATTCTGGATATACAGCAAAAGACGGATCAGACCTGGATGACGACAGTTTTGGACAAATACTTCCTCTTTACGTCTTTTTTCAGACCTGTTACTCACTTTGTCTCTCTTACATAATGAACGTCTTGTACTGTCCTTCTCCTGGTGTAATATGTTATTATGCTAGCCCGCTAACACGCTAACACGGCGTACACCTCGCTCTCCTACCTCGTTCCCCCTGCACTGTCCCATAAACGCAGCACGAGGAAAAGGGGAAAAGTACAGCACATATAAATATCACAGAACGAGCGAGCGCTGCAGGCCTCGTTTTTCTCACTTTCGCACGTGTGGAGCTCAGGTGTTTCCATGGCGACTAATCTTGTTTTCTCCACCGCACCGGTCCAGACGACACGAGTCCCACACTGGAGCGAGCGCTGTAGGAAAATCTAATGGAACGCAATCACCGTGTTTGGACAAGTTCACCTCTGGACGCCGCGGTGCCTGGTGCTGATTGGCCACACTGTGATGTCACAAAGAGCAGGTGCCTCACACAGGTCACATTCGGTTATAATTAGTCTGACAAAGATACGATTTTGTGGCGTTTTTTCTGCACGAGAAAATTTAAGGTATGTCTTTGGGGGGGGAAAAAATGATTTTGTACGTTTTTATTGTGCACTCTTCTGTTTTAATGTTTTTAGGATCATTTAGGTTTTGATTTGGGAGGATTGTGATTTCTGGGTCTGATCCACAGTAAAAGAAAAATATAAAATCTGTCAACTGGACAAAAAACTGCTTTTGTTTTCAGTTTCTGTTTGTAGGCTCAGGTCTACTGAGCTACACTAAGTGAGCACTGTGCCCGAGTCCTGCTTAGTGTAACATTCAAGCCCCTAATGGCTGTCTCCACAGCTACTAGCATCTAAGCTAAGTCTATTTTTACATGTTAGAGCCACACGAACCATCTCACACTGTGAGGACTAAACCAGGACTAAACCGGGACTAATCCGGGACTAAACCGGGACTAAACCAGCCTTAAACCGGGACTAAACCAGGTCTAAACCGGGACTAAACCGGGACTAAACCGGGACTAAACCGGGACTAAACCGGGACTAAACCAGCCTTAAACCAGGACTAAACCGGGGCTAAACCAGGACTAAACCGGGGTAAACCGGGACTAAACTGGGACTAAACCAGGTCTAAACCAGGACTAAACCAGGACTAAACCAGGACTCAACCTGGTGAATCCGTGTTTGAGTTTTGTTCAGTTTAAATCACTTCCTGAAGATGTGACTCAGACTCGACTTTGACACTATTTAAATCCAGGCTCAGACGTTTCTGTTCAGCTCTGACTGACTCCGAGTTTTATTCTGCACTTTTCTCCTTTAATGTTACTTTTATGAAGTTTATTTATGATCTGATTGTGATTTTAGTGTCTTTCTTGCTTCAAACTGGTACAACTCCAGAGCGCCCCCTGTCACTGTGACAATAACCAAGATGTGACATTATATATTTGAATCATTTCACATATAAGTCGCCCACAAAATATGAAAAAAGTGACACTTATAGCCTGGAAAACACAGTAAATGTCCATATAAAGTGTCATTTTGCTTTAGTAAAGTGGAAAACGAGTTTGATTTGAGAGAATAGAACCTTTTTTTATAGGAAATTCAATGTTTTGTTGGAGGTTTCGAGCTCATATTGTGACATGTGAGTTACAAGAGACGTACCTCCACAGATCCTCCCCCACCACATCGTCCAGTGAGTCGTCGTAAGTCATCGTCTCATTTCCTGTTCATAAAATACAAGCTTCTGTTTTTATGCACTAATACGGCGAGCGTCTCCAAACCAGGGGGCGCTGCTCACGCTCATTCCACAGCCATTTGTCAAGAGACTAAATCAATGCAGCGCTGGAGATCTGCTTTCAGTGTTGTGGTTGGAGAATGTCTCAATTACACTCGCACACGTCCAGCTAACAGCCCAGCACGAGCGCTATGCTAACGGTTCAGATTTATACAGGCTTTTCAAGACACTTACTGCTTTATTTTAAACAATTACTCCACAGTTAAACTAAAGGAGGGATGGAACCAGCAACCTCGCAATTATGACACGAATAAACCGGAACATTTTGGCCAAAACCTGTAAGAAAAACCGTAAAATATTAAAGCCGCACGAAGCTAACTGGGCCAACTGACTCATACTGGTGTGGTCCAGGGCATTGAACCAGCAACCTCGTGCAAAATACACAAGATTCCTTTGGTGTAACTGACTTTTTACTGCAGTGACCTAAATAATATCTGTGTCAGTTTTCAATCACTTTGCATTTTGGATCCGTGATTCATAGAACCACAGTTACAGACTTAACTCTCATTAAACTGGTTCACGGCTTCGAACCGGCAACCTCGTGCAAAATTAAGCTATAGTGTGATTGACTTTTTCGATCGGAGTGACCTAAATTATGTTTTTGTTAATTTTCAATAACTTATATATTCATCTTATTCCTGAAGTTGATGTGGGCGGGGCTAATCGTGATAAAAAATCATTTTACTACAGTGTTTAGATTTTAGATAGTTCGATAGTTAGATGATTTTTCTGCATAATTTTATGACGTTCAAGAGGTCAACAAAGGAAAGAAAGAAATTAGGAATGATGCCCCTCACCAGCTACACTTCGTCACTGCCTCGGACCAATAAAGTCGTCAAAATCTGCGCTACGGTGGTTCCTCAAGAGTAAATTATGTTATGATCGTATTAGTTAATGATGAACAGTCACTCAACTCCCAATAAGTGCTAACACGACAACAGCGCTAACACGACAACAGCGCTAACACGACAACACACTAACACGGCAACAGCGCTAACACGACAACAGGGCTAACACGACAACAGGGCTAACACGACAACAGCGCTAACATGACAACAGAGCTAACACGACGACAGCGCTAACACGACAACAGCGCTAACACGACAACAGCGCTAACACGACAACAGCGCTAACATGACAACAGCGCTAACACGACAACAGAGCTAACACGACAACAGGCTAACACGACGACAGCGCTAACACGACAACAGAGCTAACACGACAACAGAGCTAACACGACAACAGAGCTAACACGACAACAGAGCTAACACGACAACAGCGCTAACACAAATCATCATGAGGACCATTGCACATTTGACTCTGACACTTAAGTCTCAGAATCTCATTTATTCTTGTGGATTTTCTTTAGAGACTTTAGTTATTTTTTTGCTCTTGTGCTGTAACAAAACTGAGTCGCCTTAGTCCACTTCACCTCATGAAGTATCAGACGGTATCGACGAGTACAAGACCAAGTATCGTATCGGATCAGATTTTTAAAAATGGAAATCGGCCGTGAACGAAGCTTCTGAGCAGACTTCACGCACCTCTATATCCCATCATGCACCTCTCCCGACTTCTTCTACAGGAGAAACATGGTGTATTTCCTTAAACTTGTGTAATACTCCCTACAACTGGGAAGAAATCACCTTAAACTTTATATTTATCTGTTGATATTCAAAGGGAAAGTTTAATTCCTCACTTAATTCAGTCTAAACAGAGATAAACGGCTGCGTGACAAAACTTTGACTCGTCTATGAAAAAAACTAAAGAATTAAAAATAAAATGAATTATTTCACTGTCCATTTTAGGCGTTTAGGTCAGAGGTCAAACTCAAATTCACAAAGGGTCAAAATTAAAAACTGAGACTAAGTCTCAGGCCAAACTACATATTTATTTAAACATTTCAACATCGGCCTGTTTTTCGGGAGGATTAAATCTGATGAGTCGACAGACGTGATGGGGACGGCGCCAACACATTTGCAAAGCATTCTGGGATTTGTAGTATTAGAGGTGTATGCTCTACACTGGCTCGACGGCCGGCGGGGCAGCTCTGATACATATTTGATATTATCTCGGCCAAATATATTTATATCGAGGGTCAAATTTGGCCCGTGGGCCTGAGTTTGACATGTCTGGTTTCTGGGCCGTCACAGTTGCTCGGTGACGTGACGTAAGCGCACAGACAGTGGTTGACGTTCGCTCCGTGGCGTCGGCCTGTCCCATTTCGGCGAGGAGCAGCCTTCATCGGTCGGGGACTTCGGACGATACTTCGGACGATAC
This sequence comes from Periophthalmus modestus, assembly GCA_019594935.1. Lineage (NCBI taxonomy): Eukaryota > Metazoa > Chordata > Actinopteri > Gobiiformes > Gobiidae > Periophthalmus > Periophthalmus modestus. The sequence goes on from JAIEZT010000026.1 coordinate 1,560,219, forward strand.
TTCGGACGATACTTCGGACGATACTTCGGATCGTGCGACCGTCGAATTGAGACACGGCCTAAGTTATAAACTGGCAGTTCACCGACGATAAGAACATTACTTCCACCTGGAAAAGTCAGACCTGACGCGTCTGTGTTTTTCATCCTCGGCTGCGTCTCAAACCTGGTCAAACGTGATCGTCCAATCAGATCCATTTCAATGACACGTGTGAAATGAAGAAGCTCATTGGTCGTTTGTGATTTACAAATAAAACCACATTTCTCTCACCTCAGATTCACACAGTTTAGGCTTCGCTTTTTGATTCTTCTTCTGTGATATTTTATTCATTTATTTTTTACCAGGCTTGTCCCTGATTGGCCGATCCACCTGTCAATCACCGGGGACAGATCTTCGTAAAGTCCTGATAAAACGTCTGGACCGAGCATTTTTTGGTAATAATCTCTGACATCATAAGAAAACAAATGAAACCTTATGCTAACAGGAGGAACTAGCATCATTATTTTCATATCAACACAATCGAACAGAACTTTGAACGAGTCTAAAAGTGAAAACCTCGACCGGCTGCTCTGGAGGAATCCTCATTTGGCCCGAGCGCACACAGATCTGTCATGTGACTCAAACCTGCGTAATGTAAACGCCATCGAGACGAACCTGAATTAGAATCACTCCGCCCATTTCCAATTAGCCAAAACAAACTGTAGATTAGCCGTAGCCTGTTTCCGGCGAGTCTTTGATTTGCTCTGTTCATTTGCAGCGAAAACTCGTCGTGTAATTGATTGCTGCATATTTAGAAACAAAGCTGCTGATTGGTTTACTCCGGCCCTGATTGTTATTTATGTTAGCGCCGCAGCAGCTTCCTGTCTCCGAGTATTTCTGCGAGGATATTGGATCAGGCTAAACGGGCTCGCGCTGCCCAAACACGCTCGTCCAGGAGATTTTTGATCATAAACACGGGAAATGTATTGCCTTCCTCTAGAGAGTCTGTCAAATTATTTACTCAGAAGCCAAATCCGTCAACGTTATCGGGCTCTTATGTCGCCGAGTATTACCCCGAACAAAAACTCGACTGAGGGATCAGCTCTGACTTTAGAAAAAACATTTTTTTTAGAATAACAGGTATAAAAATGAATTATTTTTCATTATTTTGTTATTTTTATTTATCAGGACGCAGAACACAATGGTCTACAGTCCTTTAGCCAATCAGGAAAATAAATCCAACTCAACATAAAAAAAAAAAAAAACAACAAAAAAAAACAAAAAAAAAAAAAACAACCTCAAAATAACTAAAAAAAAAAACAAAAAAAAAAAACACAACCCCCAACATAATCAATAAAATAAGAAAAAAAAAAAAAAAAACAAATCTCAAAATAACAAAAAAAATAAAATAACAAAATAACACAATATAAAAATAAGATAAAAAACACAAAACAAAAAAATCTCAAAATAACAAAAAAAAAAAAACAAACAAAAAAAAAACACAAAAAAAATTAAAATAAAAATAACCAAAAAAAGAACTCAATATAAAAAAAACAAACAAAAACAAAACCAGAACACAATGGTCTACAGTCTCTTAGCCAATCAGGAAAATAAACCCAACTCAACATAAAAAACTCAAAACAAAAAAAGACCCTCAAAATAACAAAAAAAATGAAAAAAAACAAACAAACTTCAAAATAATTAATAAAAATAAAGAAACTAAAAAAAAACTAAAACCCTCAAAATAACAATTAAAAATAAGATAAAAAACACAAAAGAAAAAAAAAAATCTCTAAAAATAAAAAAAAAAAAAAAACACCCAAAAAAAATCTCAAAATAATTGATAAAATAAATAAAATAAAAAATAAAAAAAAACCACAACCTCAAAATAACAAATAAAATAAAAATAAAAATAACACACACACACACACACACACACACACACACACACAAACTCAAAATAAAAAAACAAAAACAAAAACAGAACACAAAGGTCTACAGTCTCTTAGCCAATCAGGAAGCAGAACACGATGCACATTCTTACAAAAAAACATGAAGAATTGCACAAAAAATCTGCAAGACCAAGAAAGGTGAACCGGGATGTAACGAGTGACGACTGTAAAAGTTTTTGTTTGTATTTCAGACGTTCTGTTGAGTATCGTGTTTGTCTGGGGCTGATATCGAGGTTTTAAACTGATTAAATTAAGTTCAAACACGTCTGAGTCCAGCAGAACGAGGCTGATTCATAAATCTGATCTTTTTAGACGATATGGAGCCTGAGTATCGTCCAGTTCTTTTTGTTTTTACGTCAGGTCTGTATTTTAACACGACCGACCCTGCTCCAAGTCAAATCTCTCCACGAGGAAACAAATAAATGAAAACCCGACTTAATAAACTGTTTAAAAACGAGTTCTTGTACTTTCAGTTTGACTCAGGACGATGTGGAAGTGCAGCACGTCTCAAAAAACAACAATTATCAAGATTATTTTCTGTTTTTTTGTAAATTCACCAACAAAAATAAATTAATTATCTATTTTACATTTTACTTCTTTTTTTTTTGTAAATAATTTGATTAAATCTCACTTAAAACTTGAATTGTTTTGTATTTATTCCTGTCAGTGATGGATGTTACTTAAGTAAAAGTACAGATACAAAAAGTAAAAGTATCACAGGAAAAATCTACTGAAGTAAAAGTATTTAAGTAGCTGTATAAACATGTACTTTAAGAGTAAAAAGTAAAAGTGTCACATGAAAAAATCTACTTAAGAACAAGTATTGAAGGTTTAAAAATGTACTTTAAGAGTAAAAAATAGAAGTATTTGTAGCGTAAATGTAGAGATATTGATTCAAAATGACACAAAAACGAATCATTTTCTTATTTTTTCTTCAGAATTTTGTGTTTTTATTTTTGTTTTGCTCAAAGTCGAAGCTTAAACTTAAAATTTATTCAGGATGTTTCATGAAAATGGTAAAAATAACTCAGATCAGATGAAAAGTACTTTTTACTTTTCAGCACTGTTCAAAAATGTAGTGCAGTAGAAAGTACAAATACTGCTCTCACATGTACTCAAGTAAAAGTAAAAAGTACACACTACATTTGAGAGTACAAGTATGTTTTGCAGAGAAGTAAAAGTAAAAAAAATCCACTGTAGAAACTATTTAAGTGAAGTACAAATATCTAAACATCCTACTTTAGTGCAGTACTTTACTCCTTGTAACTCACTCATGGGTGAGTGTCTTGCCAAAGGACACGATGACAGAGCAGGAATCAGCGCTCAGCTTTTCTTAACTTGTGTCTGTGTTTTATCCTCCGTGAGCTCATTTGTAGAAAAGTTCCTTGTCCTAAAACACATTACACCCGTCATACCGCCTCTGACAGACAGGTGGCAGCAGAGAACCACCTCGTCACATGTCACCTCTGATGGCTCCGACTCTCGATTTTATTTTATTTTTCAATCCCTTGCCACCTCTCATGAGCTCCCTGCTCCGCCGACGACCCCCGAGACGCAAAACGCCACGAGTACGTCAGCGGGAAGGAGCTGGGAAACTTCACCAGCGCAAAACGAAGTCAGAAAACGTGAAAGGAGAAGCTCTGAGGTTTTGTCCCGTGAGGAGGTTTGAGGAGGTTTGAGGAGGTTTGAGGAGGTTTGAGGAGGTTTGAGGAGGTTTGAGGAGGTCTGAGGAGGTCTGAGGAGGTCTGAGGAGGTCTGAGGAGGTGTGTGTCGGCGTTTTGGGCTCAGGGGAGTGATTTGAGGGGGACGGCGAGCTCCTCGGGCCCCCTCAGCGCGTCCACTCCTCCGGCGGCACTGTGCAAACAAATAAAGTCCTTTTTAATTATCCTGGAGATTGACAGATTCTCGGAGGTTCTGGACGACGATGTGAAGCTCCTGTTTGGTGTTGTGTCTAGAAACACGTTATTGGCGTTTGAAAAAGGTGTTTTGTGCTTCGGGAGATGATATCGTGGGCGCTGAGAGGGTTTTTGAGGTGCTCGAGTGTGTTTTTGAGGTGCTCGAGGTGCCCCAGGTGTGTTTTTGAGGTGCCCCAGGTGTGTTTTTGAGGTGCCCCAGGTGTGTTTTTGAGGTGCCCCAGGTGTGTTTTTGAGGTGCCCCAGGTGTGTTTTTGAGGTTCTTGAGTGTGTTTTTGAGGTCCCCGAGTGTGTTTTTGAGGTTTTGAGTGCGTTTTTGCAGTACCCAGGTGCGTTTGAGGTTTTTGAGGTGCCCGAGTGCATTTTTGAGGTCCCCGAGTGTGTTTTTTTAGGTGCTTGAGTGTTTTTGAGATGCTTGAGTGTTTTTGAGGTCCCTGAGCATGTTTTTGAGAAGTTTGAGTGTTTTTGAGGTGCTTGAGTGTGTTTTTGACGTGTTTTTGAGATGCTTGAGTGTTTTTGAGGTCCCTGAGCATGTTTTTGAGATGTTTGAGTGTATTTGAGGTGCTTGAGTGTGTTTTTGAGGTCCCTGTGTGTGTTTTTGAGGTGCTTGAGTGTATTTGAGGTCCCTGTGTGTTTTTTTGAGGTCCCTGTGTGTGTTTTTGAGGTGCTTGAGTGTTTTTGAGGTCCCTGGGTGTGTTTTTGAGGTCCCTGTCTGTGTTTTTGAGGTTCTTGCGTGTGTTTTTGAGGTGTTTGAGTGTATCTGAGGCGCTTCAGTGTGTTTTTGACGTGTATTTGAGGTGCTTCAGTGTGTTTTTGACGAGTATTTGAGGTGCTTCAGTGTGTTTCTGAGGTTTTTGAGTGTGTTTTTGAGGTGCTTCAGTGTGTTTCTGAGGTGGCGTGCTCCCGTTTAATCAGCAGAGTGGTGTTTTTTCGACGCCTCGGCTGCGTTGGGCCACACGTTGAACAATGTTGACGTTGACCTCGAGGTGACGCAGATTAGTGAAGTAACAGGCTGTGGCTCTGTGGATGTGGTCAGACGGGTTTAAAGTGACGTTACACTTCGCAGGTTGATTTATCGCTGCTGTAGGTGATGATGCTCAGGTCCTTTGTGTCTTACACTGTTTTTATTTGTGTTTTATTGTTATAAATGTTCATTTAATGTGTTATTTTGTCTTGGACTCACATTATGCACATGGGTTTGTTTATAAATGTGCTGTATAAATAAAGCTGGGTTGGATAATTACTGTTTATGTTCATTTTACTATGTGTTTTATTATTGTAAATGTTGCATGTTTAACTGTGCATCAGAACTGCCCTGGAAATGAGACTTTGATAAAATAAATAATAATAAAAATACTGATTAACAAATGTATTATTATTATTATTTTGTTTATACAATTTAAACTGTTTATATTTTTATATTTATATTTTATACTATAATTGCAATTCTTCTAAAAAAAAAAAAAAAAAAAGAAGTTGTCAATTTTAGGGACAAAATTGTGATTTTTTTGATAACATTTTATATTGTTATAAATTGTGTTTTTATTAAATTAATTAATTTCTCAACTGTTGAGATTATGTTATGGGTCAAACTTAAAGAGATTATTTTTATTTTACTGTTTTTAACGACAGAGTTAGTTCACAGTGGATTTACACTTCACTTAATCAACATTTCATATATTTTTCTTATTTCAGCTCAAAAAGGAGGAAGAATAAACCTGATTAAATCTCGTCGTCCATCAGAAGAAACAATTTAAATTATTTGTTTAAGCTTCTTTTTCCATTGAACTAAATATTTATACAGATAAATTCATTCTGTTCATGGTAAAAACGTCACTGCAATAATTTAAAAGTAAAGTTTTATTATAAGTTTTTTAAGCTGCTGCAAGAGTCAAACTTAAAGAGGATGTTGTTTTTATTTTTTATACTATAGATCAAAACTTAAAACATGTTTATTTTGATTTTACTCTTTTAATGACACTGTTGGACACAAAGATTTTTGCCTTTACACTTTATCCACTGTAAACTAAGTGTCTTTTTAATATTTATTTGACTATTTTAAGCACAGTATTATTATAGAGTGGATTTTATACCATGGATCTGACTTAAAATAGTCAAATAAATATAAAAACACTTTAATTACTCGTTAGTTCACAGTGGATAAAGTGTAAAAGCAAAATCTTAATTATCTTATGGGTCAAACTTTAAGTGTGTTTTTTTAATATTTATTTTATTATTTTAAGTAGTCTTATTTACAATGGATAAAGTGCAAAGGTAAAAAAAATCTTAATTATGTCATGGGTCAAACTTAAAGGTTTAAAGTACTAGTATTAATATGTAGTTTCATTGTACAGTGGATTTTTATTCTACGGGTCAAACTTGAAGCGTTTTTATATTTATTTTACTGTTAGTTTACATTAAAGGCAAAATCTTAATTATCTCCTGGGTCAAACTTAAAGTGGATGTTGTTTTTATTTGATTATTTGAATTATTTTATTTATTTTCAGTGGATATAGTTCAGTCAAAGTGTTATCTGACAAACTGCACATGGAAAAATGGACCAAAAATGGACCAAAAATGAACCAAAAATGTAAACTCTCCTCCTGAACACCGCCTGAACACCGCCTGAACACCGCCTGAACACCGCCTGAACACCGTCGTTGCATAAGTGTAATCCGGGGCGATGCAGATCTCTGGAGGGTCTTCGCTCTGATGCTTTTGGCTCGGCTTCAGACGCCGCTGCAGGGAACGAGAAGAAGAAGAGAAGTTCCATTACATGTGTCAGAGCGGCTCGGTTTCATGTAAAGCCCCTCGTCGACTACTCATTTCACTTCACAATTAAAACAACGGCGTTTCCACAGAGGAGCTCGAGCAGCAAACGCACCACGGCTGTTGTGTTTTCCCATGTGCCACAGACAAGCAGCGACACGCCAAAAACACGCCAAACACGCCAAAAACACGCCAGGTCCTCGTCTGTCACCACGTTTCATCACAGAATCAGAGAAAAAGAGAATGACATAAATGATTTAATAGATAATGGACGTGATGTTCTTAGTCTGAGCTGCTGTTTGAATCTCAGTGAGACGTGTGTGTGGCAGATTTATTCACCACGAATAAAGTCCAAATAAAAGAGGTGAGGAAATATTTACCACACTGCAGATATTTAATTAAACTTATTTACTAGGATACACTTAAGGATTTTTTTTTTTTTTTTTTTTAAATATATATAATTTTTTGAATTTGTGACTCTTATTTAATTTTTTATTTTTAGTTCGCCTTTATTTAATTTATTTAATTTTTAGTCTAATTAAACAGTACTAAATTGCATAATAAAACATTATGATAAGCAGAAAAAAAGAAAATAAATAAGACACAAAAATACAAAAAGAGAAGAAATTATAATTTAATTAATGCATTATTATTATTATTAATAAATATTATTATTATTAACATTTATTACTTATTATTATATATTTATTTTATTTATTTATTTTACACCTTTTATATATAAAAAAAAAAACCCTAAAAATAAACTGACCTATATTTTAAATGGCTCAAATTGTGGTTTGAATCAGTTAGAAAAATATTCCTACAAAAACATTATTTAAATTTTCATTAAAAAAAAAAAAATTAAGGCCTGAAAGTATGCAATAAAAAAATAAAAATATTTTTAAAAAAAGTGATTAAAAAATGCAGTAGGGTTAAGGATTTTCATTCATGCTTAACAACAAGGACGACGTTAGAAAAATGAAGCTAAATTTTAGGAAACGGCTAATTTAGCTGCAACAATGAGACGACTGAACATCACACACGGGCCGTAAATATCCATCCTGAGCTTTAAAGGTAAATCTACTCACACATTCTTCTAAAAATATCCTTTGTGAGCCTCCGTTTGTATTTTTAAGCGTGTGCTGCGTTCACACTGCGAGCATCAAAAGGCCTCGTGGTAAAATTAGCACACGCGTGTTTATCCGCTCAGGTCACGGCTAAACGTGGACGGAGGCGGCGAGCGTCAAAGTCACAGCTCGGGTCTGTGTTTTTCATCGTCCGTCTCACCTTGGAGCGATTCTGTTTGTGATGGAAGCAACGTTTGTCCTTTAGCTCCTTTTAGCCTCATTATGCTAATCGTTTTAGCCCGAACGAGGACGACGGAAAAGCACGAGATTCAGGATAGACTTAAGATTTAGAGCAAATGAAACAAGAGATTATAAGAAAACAAGGATTTTTGACCAGGATTAAACCAGGACTAAACCGGAACTGAACCAGGATTAAACCGGGACTAAACCAGGACTAAACCGGGACTAAACCGGGACTAGACCAGAAATAAACCAGGACTAAACCGGGACTAAACCAGGACTAAACCAGAAATAAACCAGAAATAAACCAGGACTAAACCGGGACTAAACCAGGACTAAACCAGGACTAAACCGGGACTAAACCAGAACTAAACCGGGACTAAACCAGGACTAAACCGGGATTAAACCGGGATTAAACCAGGAACCAACCAGAACTAAACCGGGACTAAACCGGGAATAAACCGGGACTAAACCGGGACTAAACCCGGACTAAACCAGGAACCAACCAGGAACCAACCCGGGACTAAACCAGGAACCAACCAGAAGTAAACCAGAACTAAACCGGGACTAAACCGGGACTAAACCAGGACTAAACCCGGACTAAACCAGAACTAAACCAGGATTAAACCAGAACTAAACCGGGACTAAACCAGGATTAAACCAGAACTAAACCAGGATTAAACCAGAACTAAACCGGGACTAAACCGGGACTAAACCAGGATTAAACCAGAACTAAACCGGGACTAAACCGGGACTAAACCGGGACTAAACCGGGACTAAGCCGGGACTAAACCAGGACTAAACCAGAACTAAACCAGGATTAAATCAGAACTAAACCAGGACTAAACCCGGACTAAACCTGGACTAAAAAAACGTGTCTTTCTGTGTCCGTTTGAACAGGTTAAAACTCTGAACGATGAGGCTTTTATGTAAAAAAGTCGTTTTTTTTACAGAGAAAAGCTCCGTAAAAAGCAGATTCATTTTTCCAGTGGCTCTGTCCAGGTTTGTTCTGTTTCTTCTGGCCTGAGTTAATCATTTTCATCCCAATAAATTATAATTATTCAACTAAAAAGAGCCTGATTTGACTAAACATGTAATAATAATGATGATATCTCAGTGTTCGCTGCATAAACGCCCCCTGCTGTTACAACGAGTCCACGACCTCGTGACCTTTTTATTTGAATACCTCACTTCAAAGTCGTGTAAATACCAAAAAGAACTGACACAAACTCGGGATTTTTGTCCAGACTCTCGTTGCCAGAGAATGCGTTTGTCTCGGGTCAGTGTGAAGACGTGATATGATTTTTTCACAGAGTTTATTTAGTCTGCTGTTCATCCTCAAAGTTTCCCTACTTGTTCTGCGCCGCTCGGCTGACAAAGGAAAACAGAGCAAGGCCACAGCCGAGGAGCGAGGAAACTCCTCGTCTAATGATCCTCCGTCTGCAGCTGTGAGCCGCTTCAGACCGAGAAACAGAGGAACTCACACGGATCTGTAGAACAAAACCTGCGGAATTTAATCTAGGTTTTCAAGAAGATAAGACAATACGGGCGTCAAAAGTATCGAAAATCAGACACTGATCAAAACTAAAACCAGCGTCGAGAAGAGATCCTCATCGAGGAGAAATCCACACTTAAAAAAAGAAAATGACATTTATACGACTGAAAGGAAGCTTTTCGGGACTAAACCGGGACTAAACCGGGACTAAACCGGGACTAAACCGGGACTAAACCGGGACTAAACCGGGACTAAACCGGGACTCAACCAGGTCTAAAACCAGGACCAAACCGGGACTAAACCAGGACTAAACCAGGACTAAAACCAGGACTAAACCAGGACTAAAACAGGACTAAACCAGAACTAAACGAGGGCTAAACCAGGACTAAACCAGGTCTAAACCAGAACTAAACCAGGACTAAACCAGGGCTAAACCAGGACTAAACCAGGTCTAAACCAGAACTAAACCAGGACTAAAACCAGGACTAAATCAGAACTAAACTGTGTCTAAACCGGGTCTAAACCAGGACTTAACCAGGACTTAACCAGGACTTAACCAGGTCTAAACCGGGTCTAAACCAGGACTTAACCAGGTCTAAACCTGAACTAAACCGGGATTAAACCGGGATTAAACCAGGATTAAACCAGTATTAAACCGGGATTAAACCGGGATTAAACTGGGGACATTTAATGAGAAGGATGTCAAATGTTTAATTTTTTAAAAGAATTGCTGAAATATTAAAAACGCCCAATAGAATCGTGTTGGTGAGACTCAAGTTGACGATAGTTTCTCTTTTCAGGAAGTTAAATCTCCTGTTGTCCACGGACTCGTCCCAGGAGCAAACAGAGAAAAAGTTTTGTAAATCCAACCTGGAAACGAGCTCAGACCTCGGGAGAAAACGTCGTGACGAAGGGCGTGGCCTGTTTGACGACGTTTAGGCGATGTCTTTACCCCGGGGACTGGAGGCTGGAGGAGGTGGAGGTGAAGGAGCGACGGGACGATGTGGAGATGAGGAGGTGGAGGCTGAGGGAGCGACGGGACGATGTGGAGATGAGGAGATGGATGGAGGTTTGAAACGAGCAGACGGGCGATAAACTCTGGAGAGGAAAAAAACTCACATTATGGAGCTTACTGGCTTTTGAGCTAAACAACTATAAATACAGAAACAATTAGTAGGAATTGCAATCATTCATAAATTGTTCATTTTATAACATTAATTTAACATTTCACAAAAATATAGTGCACCTTTAAGTGAACTGCCTTTGTTTTAGGCGAATAACTGAAATACACATACATACATACATTAAAATTCCTTCAAATCACTCGTATCAAAATAGCGTTAGCATGTTTAGCCGTAGCTCTATGGGGGTACGACATGGGTTAGCATAGAGCGCTACATTAAACTCAACAAACAGCGGTTTAAAACAAGAGAAAGACTCACCGCTGAAGGTTGAATGAGCACGAGCCACAGTGAACAGCAGGGGGAGCAGCAGAGCAGGAAGTGACGGGGCGCGCCAGGTAAACGCTCACCTGTGTGCGGTAATGGGAGGGGCTAATTTAGTCACGGCTGGACGATGTGGTCAAATGTAACGCGGGTGCAAAAAAACCGCATACAGTTATCTTGTCTCGCCTCTTACTCTCTACCTGTACCACGTGACCGCAACCGACCAATTAGCGAGCTTTATAACGCGCTACCCGGAAGCCACTTGTAACCCGCGAGAGGAGAGTCAGATCTATGTTTGCTACGAGGTATGTTTTGCTAAGTTCTATTGTTAACTGATCGTGTCATGCTCAGAGTTTATTATGTGCGTTGTTAACTCTTAGGAACCGTTTACTGGTCCGAACCCGCCGCGTAAGAGCCGTGTGTTTAATCGAAACAAGAGGAATCGGTGAGTCTTCTGTTACTAATTGTTGTTAGCTTAGCATTAGCCGCTCCATAGGATTATATGGGGTTGGTTAGCATTTACCGATCTTTTGCCAAATTTCTGCACTTTTCTTTGCATTTGCTTTATTCAAATGAAACACACATTGATTCTGATATGTCTATTTATACTGCCAATGATTCCAAGTGTAATTACATGCAGTTTTATGCGTTTTTTTTAGCCTTCTTTAGCCTTCTTATTGTGCCTACTTGTCCTATTGTGATGCATTTTGCACTTTAAAAGCACTTTAAAGCTTTACTGAGACTGAAGCACACAACTATGCTGCTAATATTATGCACTTTATGTGATTAGAGTTATTTAATTAACTGAATTATAACAATTGTGACTATTTATTGATTGAAACATTTGAATTTATAATGTACAATATTTGAACTTTACACGTGAAAGCTATTTATCCACTTATAGTACAACTTGTATTATTTGGTTTTGATATTAAGAATTGTGTACACAGATTTATTTGATTTACATTGATCCTGTTTTTATAAAGGCCAATCTCGATGGCGAGTTAAGCCCAAAGTCTCGACCCTGAGTCCACTGAACTGAGACTCCTGAAAGGAACCTCTTCCAACCCTCTGCTCAGTCCGGGCTGGTAGGAGGCTCCCGTAGCCAGACTCTCGCACTCACTCACGCACTTTACTCATCGACCCACTGCTCCAGCAACTCACACTCCTCCTTCACTTGGACACTACCCCCTGAACTCTCAACCTATTTCTGGGTCGTATGAACTGTTGCCCTCACACTGGACTGTGCGTGTGAGCGTTCCTTTAGTGATCTGTGCGTTCCAGATCATTTATGGACATTTTTAGATTATTGAAGCATTGTAAATATCGTCATTTCTATTGTGAATGGCCGTTCAGTTTTGGGTAAATGTCTAATGTATTTTGTTTTGGTCTTTCCTTACAATATTAATACATGGTACCATCAAAGCAAATTCTCAGTCTCTGCCTCCTCAATCCTAGAGCCGTACCTTCTGATCACTAGTCCATTTATTACATTGCATACTGTTTATACTTGGTTACTTCACCTTTTCGTTCAATACATGTGCTACACAAAGCAGGACAGACTCAGGAGGCAGGTCACTGTGGTCCATCGAGGAAAAATAAAACATTTACAGAAATTAACAGTGGTCAACTAACGCAAAAGCAACAGAAATGAAGAAACTAAGCCCTTGTGTACTCGGCTTCACTGCTTCTCCTGAAACACTGACTTAAATCCTCCTAAACGAAGCACCTCCCCAGGTAAAAATCATCTACTTCACAGGTGCAGCAGGTTTCACTTTTAACCGGATCTTCAATCACCTGCCTCCTCTGATGGTGCGTTCAAGAACACTCTGGACACTAGAGCGTCTAGTGAGGTCTCTGCCAGTGTCTTGGGATGTTCTGTTTTCTGTGTGTTTCTGGATGTTCTGATTTCTCTGTATCTTTGTGAACGATGCAGACCAGGTTGAGAGCGCGACTGTGACTAGCCTTTATGCTAGCTGGTGCGCTCAGTATAATGAAGTTGGTTGTTTAAGTTTGTGGCTGATCTTACTACTTGTTCTGGATCATGATGTCGCTTTGTCACTGGAGCGTTGTCTCTGATTGGTTGATGCTGAGCTTCAAACGCCAAAAAGTTCAGCTTTTTCAACTTTTGGACGAGCAAACAAAGTGTCCGACGCCTGGACGCTCAAAAACGCAGGATGGCCGAGACGCACGTCCACCATAGACTTTGCTTGTGAACTCGACGCCCCTGACGCCCCTGACTGTTTAAGTCTCTTTAACCCAAAAGTGTTTGTCTTGTCTTGTTTGAGAACGTAAATAAAATTGACTCGCTAAAACGGCTAAAACGGCAAATTTTGATGGAAGCTTTGAAAAACTTGTTAAACTAGTTAAAAAAGTTGCTGCTTATTTGAACGAGAATAAAGATTGTGACGTGTGTAAGACCATAAACTGTTTATATAAATGGACGTAGCTAACCTGTTAGCTGCCACGTTCCAAACAGGAAGTGATCATGGACGCACTTCCTGTTCCATCGGCTCCAATTCACTTTCTATATAAAAACTCTCTCTCTCTCTGTCCCTGCTGCTGTCAAACTCATTTTGGTCTTAAATGTTTGTATTAACCCTCTACATGATCCTGGGGTTCATTTTTATTTATTTTTTTTGAGGTTTTGTTTTTTGTTTTGGGTTGGTTGTTTTTTTTTGTTTGTGTTTTTTTTTTAGTTATTTTGAGTCGTGTTTTAAAGTTATTATGAGTTCATTTTTTAAACAAAAAACTTAAATTTTTTTTTTTTTTTTTTTTTTTTTTTTTTTTTTTTTTTTTTTTATTTATTTTTTTTGGTTTTTTTTTTAAGTTATGAGTTAATTTAAAAAAAAAAAAAATGTTTTGAGTTATTTTTTTTGTTATTCCCCTCTGTAACTGCTGCTGTCAGACTCGTCATTTGAGTCTTAAATGTTCATATTAACTCGCTCTTGTGTCCGTAAATCATATAAACAATAATTCACAGCCGGTGTTTGAGTTTCCTTTTAGTTTTGGGGGAAACTGAGAAAAAACGTCTGTAATGTCCGATGAAACAAACATATACCGTATTAAAAACGTTTAATATAAATGCCATATTGAACTGATTCCTCAAAGATTCACTCCAGCGTCGACGTCTGCTCTTCTCGTTTATTGATTTGAAACAAGGACAGTGCATAGAAAGAAAACATTAATCTGAGAGAGAAAAGATTCAGCTACAGCTACTTTCCATCTGCCGACCCCCCGAGCGGGTACAGAACATTGAGACGACAAGAGAGTCGATTTTAAGGAACGCTTTTTTTTTTTTCATACGAAGACGAACGTTTAATCGAATGTTTCAGTACAGCTTCCTCAAAGTAAGATTCATCAAACCAGCTCACCTCCGTCTGCTCTTCTGGAGAATGAGCCCCGATTGGGTTCAGGACGAAACAAGGAAAGTGCATCAGAAAGAAAACACACCGCTTAAAAGTGAGAGAGAAAAGATTCAGCTACAAGCTACTTTCCATCTGCCGACCCCCGAGCGGGTACAGAACCGAAAAAGAGTCGATTTAAGTAACGCTTCATCAATATGCAGCTCATCACGACGTCACATTAACACAGGAAAAAAAAAGTGATGAACAGAAAATACAACACCTCCAAAGGTCGTGGAGAATGAGCCAAGATCCTGTGGGACTTCAGGACGACAGTTTTTCAATAAAAAGTGAATCGGAGCCAGAGTCGATGGAGCGGGAAGTGCGCCCATGATCACTTCCTGTTTGGAAAGTGGGCTAACAGGTTCGCTATGTCATTTATATAACCAGTCGTGCCTTGAAAGCGGAAAAAAAGCGCTGTATAAAAACGTGACTATTTAGTATTTTACCAGTTAAAAATATTCTAAACTCGTCTCATTTCTTTCATTGTTCGTTCTGCATCTTGGGGATGGAGGAGTAGGAGTAGTAGTAGTTGTTCGTTCTTGGGGACGGAGTAGTAGTTGCTCGTTCTTGGGGACGGAGTAGTAGTTGTTCGTCGAGTAGTAGTTGCTCATTCTTGGGGACGGACTAGTAGTTGATCGTTCGAGTAGTAGTTGATCTTCGAGTAGTAGTTGTTGGGTCTTGGGGACGGAGTAGTGGTTGTTCGTTCGTGGGGACGGAGTAGTAGTTGTTCGTTCTTGGGGAAGGAGTAGTAGTTTTGTTCGTTCGAGTAGTAGTTGCTCGTTCTTGGGGACGGACTAGTAGTTGATCGTTCGAGTAGTAGTTGATCGTTCGAGTAGTAGTTGATCGTTCGAGTAGTAGTGTTGGGTCTTGGGGACGGAGTAGTGGTGTTGTTCGTTCGAGTAGTGGTTGTTCGTTCGAGTAGTAGTTGTTCGTTCGAGTAGTGGTTGTTCGTTCGTGGGGACGGAGTAGCGGTTGTTCGTTCGAGTAGTAGTTGTTCGTTCTTGGGGATGGAGTAGCCGCTGCCATGGGAGACTGACTTTTGGATGCTCCACTCCCTTTTCTTCATTTGAGGTGGACGTGCCAGCGCAGTGACCAGCGAACCAGCGGAGCGCCAACCGTCTTTCAACATGGACTGGATTCTGCACATACCGACGCAGAGATGTGCCTCCGAACCTGCCTCATCCACCGAGTATTTACTCTCACTCTAAAAATAACTGACCAGAGAAATAACAGTGATGGACTCTGGGGCCCACGAGAGGGACGCACAAGGAGAGGTAAAGTGAGCCGACGAGTACTGCAGTAGTGGGAAAGTACTGAAAATGTGTACTTAATAAAAGTACAGTTACATGGATAAATATTGCTAATAAGTCCAGCGAACGGATGTGCTTAAAGGGCCCATGTTACACTGTTTTAAAGGCCCATATTACACTGTTTAAAGGGCCCAGATTATGTTTTTGAAGAAGAAACATCATTAGAACATGACTTAAGTCCATTTTTTTTGTGTCATATCGGACCTTTAAAGTTGCACTTACCTGGTGAAGAGTCCGTTGTCTTCTGGTATCCATGGAAACATCAGTGCTTTGAATGTTACACAGTGTGGTATTAAACTTATCTGTCTCCATGGCGTCAGTCAGGAAATGCCACGAGGGTCACCTAGTTGAAAACATGCAAGATGGAGAGGTTTAATGCCACACTGAGGAACCTTCAGTCACAGTAATAACATCTCTATGGACACAAGCTGAAAAGTTGCATAGAGTGTCTTTATAAAAATTGTCCTCTGCGGAATTTGTTTAAACTGCTTTTTACCATCAATTTTATGTAATTCTTTGATATAAAACTTGAGAAAATGAACCGTTTAAGCGAAGTTGAGCTGTTTAAAACCAGAATCTACCATACTTGGTTAGTTTTTTTAAATTTATTTATATATTTGAATTTATATAGCACATTTAAAACAACTTACGAACATAAGTTGATATTAAATAACAATAAAATAGAAAGATGTCGTGTATAACTAGAATAACTATCATATTTTCTGGACTATATGTCGCTCTGGAGGATAAGTCGCACCAGCAAAAAATGCAAATTCATGAAGAAGAAAAAATTATAAAAAAAATATAAGTCACATTTTTTGGGGAAATTTATTTTACTTAATCCAAGACCAAGAACAGACATTTTATCTTTAAAGTCAAGTCATAATAATAACAAAAAAATAATATATATATTTGAATAATTTCACATACAAGTCGCCCCCGAACAAAACAAAAAGTGACACTTATCCTCCAGGAAAAAAAAAACGATAATTTTTCATGGTTCTAAGCTCAGAAATCAGCTGCATTAAGTCCAAGTTTAAAAATATGCACAAAAAAGCACATTTACCCCAACCAGCTACTCGAGTACAGTGATATAAGTACTTGTAGTGAGTTACTTTCCACCTTTCCACGCCGCGCTGAGGCCTGCAGAGGATCATGGGTCTTATGTAACAGCCGTGCAGTTTTTGGCACCACAACCTCCAGCCACATTATCCAAAAATACACCAGCTCTGCTCACAGGGGAACGCCGCCGCTCCGGCCAGAAACAGGGAATTTCACAATGGAAATACAGTCTGGGATTTTCGATGTAGGTGGCACAGAAACTAACATTAAACTGCATTTGTCAAATTATGAGTTTTCCGTGGAGATGTGGCCCTCGCAGTGACAGATTTAGTAGTGAGTTGTTACGACATAGTTTTGGTTTCGGTTAGAAGCAGCGGCGAACTAGTCTGGGATTTTAGTAACACTTAGACGACCGAGAAAACACGAGCGTCGTCAATGCAAGGGAAGGCAGTTATGCTAGCTAACGTTTAAAGCTAACGTTTAAAGCTAACGTTTAAAGCTAACGTTTAAAGCTAACGTTTAAAGCTAACGTTTAAAGCAATTTTCTGATCTTATAATGTCGTTTCCTCGTCACAAACAGACCTGGAGTTGAGTTTTGTTTCATTCAAACATGTTTAACACAAAAAAAACTGAGTTCTTCTCTCAAACTGAAAACACTCGTTCCACCTTGTGATGTCATCATGTGGGAATACAGGAGACCCGGTTTAGTCCTGCTTTGGTCCTGATTTAGTCTCGGTTTAGACCTGGTTTAATTCTTGGTTTAGACCTGGTTTAGTCCTGGTTTGGTCCTGGTTTAGTCTTGGTTTAGTCTCGGTTTAGACTTGGTTTAGACCTGGTTTGCTCCTGGTTTAGTCTCGGTTTAGACCTGATTTAATTCTTGGTTTAGTCCTGGTTTGGTCCTGGTTTGGTCCAGGTTTAGTCTTGGTTTAGTCCCGGTTTAGTCCCGGTTTAGTCCTGTGTATTTAAACTCCACACACCTTCATTTCTAGAATCATTTGGATAATTTCAGCTCCTGGAGTTGCAAATCTCTACTCAACTAATGGGTAAAACGTAGCTGTTAACGTGAAAACTACCACTTGATGACATCACAAGGTGGAACGGAGTGTTTGGAGATGTTACAGACGAATGATAAATGAAACAAAACACAATTCCAGGTCTGTTTTTGATGCGTTAACAACATTATAACTTGTCTTAACGCTCACAAGAGTCAGCTTTGCGTCATATAAAACCTTTAAAGTTGTATTACGGAACCTTTCCTGTATGTTCCGTAATGTAGCATTAAACTTTTCTATCTTAAATCCAATTACAGCTGTTTATTTCTCAAAAACACCTTGAAAAACATCCTCTGGAGCGGGGGGGGGGGGGGCTGCCAGTTCACAGATCCGACCTGTAACTGCCATTTTGTGAAACACTCCAGACAAATATCATGGACAAATAGGTGAAAAAAAGTTACACAGTGTGGTTTTAATGTTTGTTTTATAGCCTGACCTCCAGAGTTTTGTAAAAATCACTGCTGTCGCTAAAGTTGGCAGAATTTTGATAGAATTTTGTCCCCCCGTCGCCTCCCCTGACACTGTTAGCTACAAAACTGTTGCTAACTAGCTAGCGTCGTCGGTTCAGTGACCTCTTGCCCCGGTCACCGCCTGTTTGCAGCGGTCCGGGGCGGATGAATGGCCGATTGTTTGGGGGCCCGCTGATGGCTCTCCCGGGGCCCATCAATTGGCAGAGTCTCCTGGAACATCAGGTCAGGACTCGGGCCGCTCGGAAACCTGGGCCTCCCCCCGACGCTGGTGTGAGCCGCCCCCCGTCCCGAGGACCTCCACGGAGTCAGCCCTTTAAAACTGAAGAGTTTGGAAACAGTAAATGTAGTGAACAAGTAAAAAGACAAATGACTCCTCGATTTTACTTCCAAGAATGAAATGGCGTGATTTAGTCCTGGTTTAGATCTGGTTTAGTCCTGGTTTGGTCTTGGTTTAGTCCTGGTTTGGTCCTGGTTTAGTTCTGGTTCGGTCCTGGTTTGGTCTTGGTTTAGTTCTGGTTCGGTCCTGGTTTGGTCTTGGTTTGGTCCTGGTTTAGTTCTGTTCGGTCCTGGTTCGGTCCTGGTTCGGTCCTGGTTCGGTCCTGGTTCGGTCCTGGTTTGGACCTGGTTTGGACCTGGTTTGGACCTGGTTTGGTCCTGGTTTGGTCCTGGTTTGGTCCTGGTTTGGTCCTGGTTTGGTTCTGGTTTAGTGCTAGTTTAGACCTGGTTTGGACCTGGTTTAGTCCTCGTTTAGTCCTCGTTTAGTCCTTGTTTAGTCCTCGTTTAGTCCTGGCTGTCTCTCAGCTTTTCCCCCATGTTCAAGTGCGATTTTTTGATTTAAATTGTTAATCGCTACGGCAACGGGCCCAAATTCTCGTCATTCCGACACCCGAGTTTTCAAAGGGCCAAACTGTTGGACTTGGATGGATGACGGTGTAGTACCTGCTCTCACCTCTAGGGTTTGTATGAGTAAATATGTGATAGAAATACTTTTAATAATGAGACGATTATGCTTCATATTAAAATTACAAGTAAAAAGCTGAAATCGTGAAAGTGAAGAGTGGTTCAGGGATAAACAGATCAGAGCTTAAATGTCCAATGTTACACTATTTCTGATCCGTTATGTTTCCTTTTGTTTCATTCTCACATGTTTAACACTCAAACCTGCAGATTTAGGCCGAGTTCTTCTCTCAGACTGAAAACACTCTGTTCCACCTTGTGATGTCATCATGTGTCGATACAGGAAGTGCTCCTCTGTGTTTTTAAACTCCACACATCTTCACTAGAATCATTTGGTGTAAATACGATCCTCGTTAGTCGGGGTTTGGTCCAAGTTTAGACTTGTTTTAGTCCAGTTTGGTCCAGCTTCGGTCCTGGTTTAGTCCTGTTTTAATTCTTGTTTTAGTCCAGGTTTAGTCCAGGTTTAGTTCTGGTTTGGTCCTGGTTTAGTCTGGGTTTAGTCCTGTTTTTAATTCTTGTTTTAGTCCTGGTTTAGTCCTGGTTTAGACCCAGTTTAGTCCAGGTTTACTTCTGGTTTGGTCCTGGTTTAGTTCTGGTTCGGTCCTGTTGGTTTAGTCCTGGTTTAGTCCTGGTTTGGTCCTGCTTTAGTCCTGGTTGGTTCCTGGTTTAGTCCTGGTTAAGTCCTGGTTGGTGGAACACCTCATTTTGATGTTTGAGGAACAGTTTATGAGTCTGTAACATCTCCAAACATGTTTGAGGTTCTGTTTTTGATGCCCTAACATCATTAGACCACGACAGAGTCCACTTTGTGTAATTTTGGACCTTTTTATCCTCAAAACAACCCCATTTTTTGCTTCAGACTTTAGCCGAAACGCTCTCGTCGTCCTCCTCCTCCTCCCGTTTACTGTGCCATCCCTGGTTGGAGACGCACAGCTGGTTCCCTTTACCAAAACTTCTTCTAACCACTTTTGAAACGCTGCCTCTCTCTCAGCACTTCTTCTCCTTCGTAGATATCACGTCCTGCACTTGATACCTCCTCGCGCCGCTGCCAAAGCCCCTGGAAACCGTATTAAGGGTCCCGTTCTTTTTAACCAAAGCAGCTTTATCCAAAATTTCCACTCCGTCCCCCTCCCGTTCCCCCGTCTCTCTCCACACAAGCTCACACACGTCTTCATTTTCGCGTTCCCCTCCAGCGCCGCTCCTCGCTCGGATCGGTTACAGCTGACCAGCGGGCAGGTGGGTGTTTGCGGGCGGAGGGGCGGACCGCGGACCCCGGTACCCGCTGAGACCTACTGCGAGAGAGGAGACGGAGAGAAAGAGACGGAGAGAAAGACACCTGGCCAAACCACAGAAAGTGTTCCAGCTGCACATGGACCGGCCTCACCGCAGAGAGAATCCAGGCCAAAGGTGGAGGAGCCGGCGCAGCGACGCAGACCAGTTTTCGCTCGAATTCAGAGTCTGCAGCGTCGTGCTGGATGGTCCCTGTCGTGTCCTTTTCTGTTCATGGTGTCTTCTGTTCTCAAAGTCACTCTTCAAAATCACACATTATTTAGTCAGTCCTCACCTTTTCTCTCGTCGTTTTAAAGACGGTACGCACCAATAACGGTAAACGACATGGCGCTAAACGGAAGGAAACGCTCCATTCATTTTTCCCAGAGTTTTTGAAAATCCAAGTATTGAGAGTTAAAAGGCATCGTGGAGGCTACAGCTACCTGCTAACCAGCTACCTGCTAACCAGCTACCTGCTAACCAGCTACCTGCAAACCAGCTACATGCTAACCAGCTACATGCTAACCAGCTACATGCTAACCAGCTACATGCTAACCAGCTACATGCTAACCAGCTACCTGCTAACCATCTACCTGCAAACCAGCTACCTGCTAACCAGCTACCTGCTAACCAGCTACCTGCAAACCAGCTACCTGCAAACCAGCTACCTGCAAACCAGCTACCTGCAAACCAGCTACCTGCAAACCACCTACCTGCTAACCACCTACCTGCTAACCAGCTACCTGCTAACCACCTACCTGCTAACCACCTACCTGCTAACCACCTACCTGCTAACCAGCTACGTGCTAACCAGCTATGTGCTAACCAGCTACCTTCTAACCAGTATCTATAACACTGTTGTTTTACGTAAACCAAAAGCTGTTTAAAAAGATTCTTCTACCAAATATTTTAATAACTTGTCGATTTATAAAGTTTCAGAAACAGATTTTAAATAAATTGACAGATCTTGTGATCATTATTTACCACGTAGCTGATTATCTCGAGCGAGTTTTCCAACTTTTAATGCACATTTTTATTGTAAAGCTCTGAGAAATCCGAGTGGAATGGGTCACTTTAGTCATTTATTCAGATTTTTTAATAACAAGCTCAGATACTTTTAACTTCACTTTTTACTTCATTATAATATCTCATTCTGGGATATAACATTATTTTAAATTACAGTTAAGTAGAATGTTTAATAAGCCAAACTTTTATGGTAAAGTTTAATAAATGTGCTGAAAAATATGGATCAACCAAACCCTAAAACACAATCTGTATAATCGATTATTGTTTCAAAAAGTTATTTAAAAGTGTTTTAAACGTGGCCAGGTAGTTTTTTTTTTTTTTTCATGGTTTTTCTTGCGTAAAAGTTACTCAAAAGTTCATTTGTTTTTACATTTTTCTCCTAATTAAACTGATATTACACTAATTTGATGCATTAGAGGGAAAATAAGGATGGATAAAGATGTAAAATAGAGGGAATTATGTGAAAAAGTCAAAAGTCCAGGCTGATTCTTCCTTTCACGAGGTTTTTATGTCTGAAAAACTCGTCCTGGGCTGGATTTTAAGTTTTTGATTGAATTTTTCCAGACAAATCGTGAATGAATCAGAATTAAATTAGAATCTAATAATAAACTGACGTTTATTAAAATGTCTGGAGGGTTTAAAGTCGTCTCTGCGTGTGGTCGAACTTCCTCCTCGTTATAAAACCCGACTCTGTGTCTCACAAACGACACGACGGAGCGACAGAGCGGCGTTTTCCCTCCGAGCGAAAGACAAAGAAAACACCTCGTTCTTTCTGCTCGAGATGAAAGAGAAGTTTATGTCTGAGATTAAAGAAGATTATACTTCAAGAGCTTTGTTTGGAGAGACGAGGGAAAGAGAAGGAGGGAAAGAGAGGGAGCAGAAGAGAAGGAGGGAAAGAGAGGGAGCAGAAGAGAAGGAGGGAAAGAGGAGGGAGCAGAAGACAGAGAAGGAGGGAAAGAGGGAACAGGCAGAAGACAGAGAAGGAGGGAAAGAGAGAGGGAGCAGAAGAGAAGGAGGGAAAAGAGAGGGAGCAGAAGAGAAGGAGGGAAAGAGAGGGAGCAGAAGAGAGAAGGAGGAAAGAGGGAACAGGCAGAAGACAGAGAAGGAGGGAAAGAGAGAGGGAGCAGAAGACGGGGAGGAGGGAAAGAGAGGGAGCAGAAGACGGAGAGAGAAGGAGGGAAAGAGGGAGCAGAAGACAGAGAGGAGGAGGGAAAGAGGGAACAGGCAGAAGACAGAGAAGGAGGGAAAGAGAGGGAGTAGGCAGAAGACAGAGAGAGAGGAGGGAAAGAGAGGGAGTAGGCAGAAGACAGAGAGAAGGGAGGGAAGAGGGAGCATGTGTGAAGAGGGAGAAGGAGGGGAGAGGGAAAGAGGGAACAGGCAGAAGAGAGAGAGCAGAAAGACAGAAGGAGGGAGGGAGGGAAAGAGAGGAAGCAGGCAGAAGACAGAAAGAGGGAAAGAGGGAGCAGGCAGAAGACGGAGAGAAGGAGGGAAAGAGAGGGAGCAGAAGACAGGGAGAAGGAGGAAAGAGGGGAGCAGAAGACGGAGAGAGAAGGAGGAAAGAGGGAGCAGAAGACGGAGAGAGAGAGAGAGAGAGAAGGAGGGAAAGAGGGAAAAGGCAGAAGACAGAGAGAGGAGGAGGGAAAGAGAGTGAGCAGAATACAGAGAGAGAGAGGGAGGGAAGAGAGGGAACAGAAGATGCAGAAGATGGGAGAGAGAGAAGGAGGGAGTGGAAAGAGGGGAACAGGTGTGAAGAAGAAGAGGGAAGGAGGGAGGGAAATGACGGGGAAGACAGAGGAGGAAAGAGGGAGCAGGCAGAAGATGGAAGGAGGGAAAGAGGGAGGAGGTGTGCAACTGATGAGAAGACAGAGAAGGAGGGAGGGAAAGAGAGGGAGCAGGTGTGAAGAAGGTGAGAGGGAGAGAGCGCGAGGACGACAAGAGGGAAAGAGATGCAGTTGATGAGAAGACAGATAGAAAAAGGAGGGATGGAGAGAGAGGGAAGGAAAGAGAGAAAGTGTGGTAATTACATTTTTAAAGATGAATGGCCTGAGTTCATCTGTTCTCAACATAAACTGTTTGAGCGTCAGATCCACCGACCCACAGGTTGACTGTGCGATTCCAGCTCCAATAAACGAACACTGTTGTTGTTCCCTTGAGCAAGACACTTCACCCACCTCACCCTGTCGAACGACTGAGTGATTCCCTGATGTAAAACGCTTTGAGTGACTAAAAATGTGAGTGAGCCTACTGGTATTTTATGGACCTCAATTCAACCACAAGAGGTCAGTAATGAACAAAAACATGTATATAGTTTATTAAAACAGTCTTGCCCAAGGACACAACAACAGCGTTCATTTGTGAGAGCTGGAATCGCACCACCAAAACCTGGGGTCGGTGGATCTACCGCCAGACACCAATGACGTTTATGTCGAGAGCAGGGCACAAACACTGTAGTGCTTCCAGTTTTTTTTACCTATACCCGGGTCGGCGACTTTTGACCCTGAAGAGCCATTTCTCTGCTTAGATATTTATTTCTCCTGGTGGATTATTCTTCTTCTTCCTCCTCTTCTTCTTCTTCTTCTCCTTCTCGCCCACCTGTGTATTAATGTCTTTTTTAACACATTTTTTTATTTTAAGTCCTAAAACGTGAGATGCCAAAATGAAAGTGTACGTTTCTACAGCCAAATAAGGTAAAATGAGATGGTGCAGTTCCTCATTTGTCCAGCAGGGGTTCATGACAGCAGGATATAAATATCGAGCTTCTCATAATCAGTAAAGCCGTATAATCTGCTACAGTTGTGCCTACTATACCTCAGAAGAAAATGGTTTGGTTTTTTCTTCATATTTAGCGTTTTTTATCTGGTGCGACTTATACTCCAGAGAGCGACGAACAGTCTGGAAAATACAGTACTTATAATTTACTTTCCCGAGCGACGTGGAGCGTAGTAGAGAATGAACGAGCCGCACTTCGCTCCGGCGTCTGACCCCTGCACTTTTCCATTCTGGACGTGTCTCATTAAACAGCTGCTTTACACTGGAGCTTCCCCAGTGTAAATATCCAGGTCGGGTCGGGCGGACTTTGATCTGACAGTCGTCTTATAACGCTCCCATCCATTGTCCCAACATTTCTCCGAATCTGAACGAGACAATCGTGTTTATCGATTCAAATGTCATTAATACCGTAAACATTCATATCGAGTGAACTTTCGCCCAACAATAACGTGGAACATCTCCCCGGCTCTCAGCATTGTCCCGACTCGAAACTGGGATTCCGAGACAGGAAAACGGACGGCTTGTTCCGAGTTCAGCCGATGGAACGTGTCTTGATTCGAGGGAAGTGCTTCCATTGATATATAAATAGTGTTGTGGAGCTTCCTTTCCTCTGACTTTCCCTGTTCTGTCCCTTCAAACGAGAGCGGTCCTCAGGGGTCAGCGCCGAAGGAATAACAAACCAATCCAACATCCCCCAGACGGACCTGTTTGAAGAGACGCTTCGGCATGAGAGATTCACACGTTTCAACTATAAAACACTGTGTAAAACATTATATAGCTGTCAATCGATCAGTCTATAATATGACGCTGGAACGATAAATAACATCTTTGGGGCTCAATATTTATCTAAAGGTCCCAAATCACACGCAAACTTGACTCTTTTGAGCTTTTCTTTTAGCTTTTAAACCTTATATAACTTGTTAACACATCAAAAAAATACCTGAGATTTGTCTTTTGCGCTTCCTGAACTGGCACAAAACACTGAATTTTACCAGGGATTGTTGCGTCACAGGTAAAAAATCTTATGCAGTTTCCCTTTGGAGAGCGTCTACCTGGAGAACAGCGTCTGGTTTTTATACATGTGCATTATTTTAAGTCCTAAAACATGAGATTCCAAAGTAAAAGTGGTGTGTTTCTACAGACATACGGCAAAATGAATGGTGCAGTTCCTCATTTGTCCAGCAGGGGTCCATGGAGAGCAGGATAAATGTCGAGCTTCTTTGACAGTCTGGGACTTTTTACGTCCCAAAACATTGTCCAGAAACTTTTTCTACCATAAAGCAAGAACCTAACGTCTCAAATAAGAAAGGATTAAGGAAACAAACATGTTAATATAGCATTTAAAAATAAAACAATTTAATTAAACTCATTTTTTTTATGTGTGTTTTAGGCTCATGGTGGTGTAAAACATGGCCTGGAAGCAGCGGCAAAACTGCTCAGTTTTGTTTGTAAGTAAAAGTTTAAAAATAACCTACAACAGGTGAAATCTGTGAAGTACCAGCTTTATTTTACAATTTCTCTATATGTTTTTTGTCTGTAAAACCCCTCACCACACACTTTATAACACTTTTCTCACACAGGCATTAACATTTTTCTCACATTTCTCTCTTGTTTAAACACAAAGTTCAAACATTCGTCGGTTCTACAGTCCCCTCAGCCTGAATCAGGACGCAGAACACACTTTGGAGTAGAGTTTTGAACATCATTAGTAAAACTGTGGGTAAGTACGTCCCTGTTAATCTTAATCTTAATTCTAAAAACGTGTCTGTTGAATATTTATCCAGTAGATTTGTCTAAAAATATTGCATCTTTGCTGAATATTTGTTTTGTGGAAGTTAAACGTTGTGCAGTCGTGGAAAGGTTTCATCAGATATTCCTTGTTCTGCTTTTGAAAGGTTGAAAAAATGACTTTATATCTGGCACTTGAAAAGATAAACTATTCTAGAAAAAATAATTAATTAATTTTTAAAAAAAATTAATATATTTTTTTATTTGTCCATGGCTGGGTAATGATGCTGTTTTAATTATTTTGTATTATTTATTTATATTTAATTGCTTTTTGGTCATAATACCTCCTCTTCCTTTTTGTCTTTTTTAAATATTTTACTTTTATCATTATTTAATTTAATAATACACCTTTTTTTTTACAACTTACTTGTGACTCTCGTTTACGTCTCTGTGCCTCATGTTTGTTATAAATGAAAATTCTCCAACAAAAAAAGTATTTCACGCAGGTTTTTTGAGCTCGAACAAAGCTCCAAATGTGGTGATTTTTGAAGATTTACGCTGAAAAAGGTCAAATAATGTTAAAGTGACGCACTTTTTCCATGTTTCTGAGACAGGATCACGGAGAAAAACATCCCAACTGTAGTGTAAATGCCTATTGTTTTGTGTTGTATTGTTTGTGTGTTGATGTTCTGATTCTGTGACACATCTGTGCTCGACCCAACGAAAGCAAACAGCTCGATTATTAGTGTTTACAACTCTGCCGTTTATATCCCACAAAACAAACAAAAACCTGCTTTTTCCATCAGGGCTCGGACTCGGTTTAACCAGCGGCGTAAATGTACATGGATCATTTTAAACACCCGAAACATGAATTCTAGGAAGTTGTCGAGGGATTTTTTTATGGAGTCCTTGAGCCGAGCCTCAGATTCGTGTTTTGCTCGTGAGCGGAGCACCAAAGCGCGTCGTTCTTTTTCACCCACATCTCGCTCGCTCCCTCAGGCTGATAAAGTGCTCTGATAAGACGCTGAGGTTCCTGTAATCTCCCGTCTCTCGCTCACCACCACACACGTATGTTCAGTTTTTTCAGCCATTTTACGAACATATTTTGACTTTTTCGTCTCCTAAACCCTCATCTTAAACCTCCTATATTACACAAAATGGACTCTGGTAGCTTTAAAGTCGTGTTATAATCGTTGTTATTTCCGCATCAAAAACACACCTGGAGTTGTTTTGTTTCATTTCTTTCTGCAAAGCTCAAAATGCTCTTTTCCACCTTGTGATGTCATAAAGTGGTAGTTTTTTTTAAGTTAACAAGCTCCTGTTTTTTACTTTTTTTGTTCAGTATAAATCAGTAACTCCAGAGCTGAAATGATTCTAAATGATGATTCAGTTCATTAATGCAGCACAAAGTAAACAAGGCAAAAAAAAAAAAGAGAGTCAAACTTCAATTTAAAAAATTCAAAAAAGCCCAGAGTGCCACTTCTGACCCACTCACTTCGTAGTGACAAGATGGAAAACTACAAACAAAATCGTCTTCTCAGCAACCAGCGGTGGGTAAATTGTGGGGTTTTTTTTGTTTCATCTTTTTTAGTAATAGTTTGCAGAATGTCTAGAAGTATGTTTTATATTCCTTTCTGGATAAATTAGCGTGCCCAATGGGTCAAATTTGGCCTTGATCGTAAATTAGGGAATAAAGGGTAAAACTGAAAAAGTGGATATTTCAGTGTTCAGTTGAAGTTATAGCAGGAATTTAATGCAATGTTCATATTTTTTCCAAAGAAGAAAAGTGTTTTTGGTTCTGCAGGGCTAGAAATGAAGGTGGCGTGGTAGTTTTAAAAACACAGTGGAGCACTTCCTGTATCACCACATGATGACATCACAAGGTGGAACAGAGTGTTTTTTCAGCTTAAATCCGCAGGGTTTTGTGTGAATCATTATTTTTATCTCTCCAGTGTTTCATTGGTCTCAGGACGTTTACTCAGTCGTGGGAAGTACTCAATGCTGTTACTTAGTAAAAGTACAAATACCATAGGCAAAAAATACTCAAGGAAAAGTATCACATGAAAAAATCTACTTGAGTAAAAGTATTAAAGTACGTGGTTAAAATGCAAAAATAAAGCTTTCAAATGTGGGTGATTCCTGATGAAGATTTGAGCTGAATTTGACCTGTTTTTTATTCATATATTTCAGTTTTAAATGTGTTAAAAAAAACCTCAGGTCTCAGTAATGAAAAAATACTTCTACTTTTTATGTGTGTGGTGGGCAGTAGAAAGTACAGATACTGCTCGGAAATGTACTCAAGTAAAAGTAAAAGTACGCACTGCATCCGTTACAATGTCTGCTTAAGTACAGTACAGTTCTACTTTTTACTTTGGTTCCATCGCTGTGTTTTGTGATTTAAATTTTTGGAGGAAACACAAAGTTTGAATGTCCGTTTGAACAGTTCACACACACTTCTGTTTCAGTGTGACAGAGTCTGGAGTCTGTGTGAGGAGGGGGCGGGGTCAGGGGCGGAGTCAGGGGGTAGGGGTCATGTGTTTATGTCACTAATGAGCTAATTACCACGAACCTAATCTCACCACGACTTGTGTCACTTTACAGGAATGTGTCCGCCTCAGACAGGCAGAGTAGCGGACTGTTTTTCCTTGTTAAATGTGTGTGCTACTACTACTGCAAATACTACTACTACTGCTATTTACTACTGCTACTACCTGCTAGCTGACTGCTGCTGCAACTAGGCAAGGCAAGTTTATTTGTCACAGCACAATTGGTCCAGAACGGGTCAAAGTGTTTTACTGAATAAGAAAGATTAAAATCACAACACAACAAATAAAAACAGAAATAATCATCGTAAAATGAAGAAAGATTAAAGAAAAAAGTGCAGAAGACAAGGACTAAACCAGGACTAAACCAGGACTAAACCAGGACTACTAAACCGTTGACTAAACCAGGGACTAAACCCGGGACTAAATCGGACTGGTTTAGACCCTGGTTTAGACCTGGTTTAGTCCTGATTTTGCCCTGGTTTAGTCCAGGTTTAGTCTCTGTTTAGTCCTGGTTTAAAAAACAAACAAACGACCGACCGCCATTAAAACTCATTTAAAAGTGTTTTTTTTTCTCTAAAGCACAAAACACCCGATCGAGATCTTTTATGATAATTATTACAAACATCTTAAATGACTCGTACATGTGACATTCTCTGTTCACAATGCCGTCTTTAGACAAGCAAAACACGACCTTTGACCTCCGCCGCGCTCTCCTCAGTCAAACGTTTCCCCAAGGCCGAGCGAGGGGACAGGACCACCTCAAAGTGAAATGTAAGGAGGTGATGGATGGAGCGAGTTGTTGGAGGAGGATGAAGATATGAACACAAGGGGGAGCGGCGGCGGCGGGGGAGCGGCGGCGGCGACGAGGGTCCGACCTGATCCCACCTCACATCCTCTCTCTCCGGGGCGGCGTCCACAGCAGACCTCCCAGGCAGGATCATCTTCATCCTCGTTAAACTTGGGGCTGTTTTCGCTCTCGTCTTTTTCACTTTCATGTTAAATTATGTCGGACGGGAGCGAGGCGGTAGTCGTGTTTTTGGCAAAATACTTGAGATGAAAGCGTGAAATATGTGGAGAAAAGGCGGCAGATGAACCTCCCAGACGCTGAATCACTCATGAAATTTCATCATCGTTAATCTGTTTTTTCATCACCTTTGTTCTGAGGAGTCGGTTTTGATCGTTTGGCGGCGTTATTTTTCCACACGTTCGTTTAAAGACGCTGGGTGGGGATTTTCTATCAATCCACGAAACTGCAGTTTATGATCTTTGTTCTGTTGTTTCAGTAAATACAGAGTCTGATGTTCTGTCTGTTGTTGTGGGAAGATCAGAAAAATGGCTCCTGCTCTGCCTTTTTTTAGGCGAATAGTTTAGTGACGTGAGAGAAAAGATTTTCTACGGAGAAGGATTTTGATTATAATTTTTATTTGGATTTACAGGCAGAGACGGAACAGAATGAAAAATCGGAGAGAAATACAAGCACTTAAGGACATTATTTGAGGTATTTGTACAACTACTGTACTAGCATCTGTGCCTGTGTACAAGTCTCATACATCCACTCCACAACTAAACCGGAGTAACTGGACTAAAC